>JAGXOD010000121.1:227500-278195 GCA_020368025.1 Brachyhypopomus occidentalis
GCTTATAATTATAAATGCTTATCAAAAATGAACATCTTCCTATTTTTTCTTGCAGTGCTTATAAATCCTTAATAAGAAGAGGCTCTTCACCCTGCCACAAAACTCATTCTCTGCATTTGACACGTAGTGTAGCTTCTCCGTTGACCATAGATATATTCTGACTTCCGTTCTGGATTGCAGGCATGGGCAGGTGGTGCTTTGTCATATGGGGGCTTCTTCTGACCCCTTTAACAGGGTCAACCCCGCTGACTTTTTCCTCACCCCAAATAAAACTCTCCAAACTCAACCCCAGGGACTGGCCACAGAAACATGAAGAGTGTCTCAAAATGTATTTGTGTGTGTGTGTGTGTGTGTGGTTATCTCCTCTGTGGTCTGGTTGTGAATGTGCCTGCCCCTCTTTGCTCATGCAACGATGTGGGTCTGTGTTTCTGTGTGTGTGTGTGTGTGTGTGGGTGGGTGTGGCCACTGTCTGATTAATTTAATCTCTCTTTTATCGCCTTATCATCTGTATTAGCTCTCACATCAAACACGGCAGCTGTATAAAAGACGCTTTGCATTCTAGAACCGTTGGAATTCTGTTAGAGTCCTTATTCTAGAACAGTTGGAATTCCTGTTGAGTCTTCATTCTAGAACAGCTGGATCTATTGGAATTCTGCCTGAGCCTTTTTCTAGAACAACTGAAACGGTGGGATTTCTGTGCAAGGCTTCATTCTAGAATGGCAGGAACTGCTGGAACTCCACCTGAGCCTTCGTTCTAGGACAGTTGGAATTTCGTTTCAGTCTGAAGATTCTGTAGTCCGGTTATGTGTAGAAAAATCGTGAGTCTCTGGCCCTCTGTCTGTGGAGCTGAATCATGGCACCATGTAATGTAGAAATGTGGCAGAGACTTACAGTATGTATAGTCCAGAAAAAAAACAAAACAAAGAAAAACAAAAAAGATCAAAAAGAAGGAAAGTTATGTCTTTCCCAAAGCACCTGCCATTTGTTGGAAAAAAGGGTTTGGTATGTACAATCAGGGTATTGTTTATGGAGATTTATCCTACTAATGTATATCTGGTATTATGAAGAATCCAATGACACTGATATATAATGAGGTGTAAAGAGATGATTACTAGGGTTTGGGGGTAGTTCTGTGTATAAGGGGAGGTGTTTGGGATTCGGTGGGCACTTATATCGAATGGCTATGGTAGAAATTTCTGTTCCATTCAGAAATTCCTTCATGATTATTGCCTGTGATGTAAACAATGTCACTTTGTTTTATGGACAAACGGTAAAAAGAATGAAAGGAAAACAGGGGTGTGGCTCACGTGTTTTACTGCCCAGTGTGGTTTTCTCTCTTCTACACTGATGCCCTGGGAAAAGCCACCTGGAAAAGTTTATGACTGCAATGGACAATGTGTGTGTGTCCTAACCTCAAGTGCCAGCACTCTCCAAAAAACACACACACACACACACACACACACACACACACCTTTACTGTGTTCCTATGATTGGCTCTTGGGGACACCATGTGGCCGAACTAGGGAACAACAGGTAAATCTTAATTACTGTTTTTCAGTACTGAAGAAAACAAGCACGCTTGCCTACACAACCGCGGGGTTATGGGCCCGACTAGCCGACGTACGTGACACATATATACACGAAAATAAATCAGATCGGAACTCCTAAAAGCGTAAACGGTGCAGAACTCCATTGGATTAAAAATGCATGGATTAAAAATGACGGCAGTGTTAACAGATATTGAAAAACATAAATTAAAGCGCAGTTTATTGGATGCTTTGCATACCGCTATTAGCGAAAGGGTTATTTGTACATCTCGCATTATTCATATCAATTAATGACATGAATTAAATCGTGTAGAATCATTAGTACTGGCAGCATATGGTGCATGCGGGCACACAGGATTATAAGTAAAGATATGGCGCCATCTGGTGTACAAAATGAACACTTGCTTGTATGACGTCAATTAACTGAGGTTGTGGTGCCTATTTTCCTAAACTCCGAGTTAAAGTGAGAGAAACAGACGTATAGTAATAAATAGAAAATGCTCCTCCACGACATTATGCCTTTAAAAAATAACACATTGATGAGTTTTTTCCTAAATAATGTAACGAAATTACAGTCAGTGTAACTTTCCCAGAGTTCAGTGCCATTTGCAAGAGACATCCAGTGCATTTGAGTTGTCCTTACAGACCACACGAGGAACTTCAAAGAGCTAAAATTTTACTTCCCCTAATATTATTCCTCCTGATAAACATCTAGAAAGCTCAGCATTGGGTGACAACCTTTTAGATGTGACATCCACATCACCTTTCACACCTGACAAATCGATGCCCACTCCACACCACAGGAAATGGAGTCATAGATATTGATCATGTGTAATATTTATGATTCTCAACTGGAGTGGACCTGACTGGACTTGGCGAAAATTGCAGGAGTAAAAATTAGATTACAGATACCCCCACCCGCAGGGTGATCGGGGGAGATAATCGTTTAAAGATCACTGTGTTATTGAGAGACCCTTTGTGATCAACAGAAAGAGCAAATTGGCCTGATTAGCCTGTAGTCTGGGCCAGTCACAACTGATGTAGGCTGACATCTTAGTTAAACCTCCTGCCACCACAAGCTTCTGATAAATAGATATCTGCTAACACTGGCTTCATTCATCAAGCAAGGTACATGATTATCGGCTGCTGTTCATATATATTTTATTCACATTTTATAGAAATGAGAAATTAGACCACAACCTTTTATAAGTCTTTCTCTTATGGGAAATGTAAACCAATGTTCAGCTAAACTCTGATTTAGATTGCTAAAGATGTGATATGTTCATCAAACATATTCGTTGACAGAGTAATTATACTATTGATAGAGCTAAATTGGTACTGTATATTTCACAATGAACGTTTTTCACAGATTTGTGAGTGACAAGAATAATTAAAACATTTCATATGCAAGTTTTGTCTCCTACATAAAAATGGATCAGAGTATCAATATGCAACAACAGAGAATCAGGTTCTCGCTGGAACTGTGGTGTAGTGTTTTTCAGAGAGACGGAAGAACCAGAACTAGAGAGACCCATTATCAGTTCAGCTAGCTGATGAGAGATGAGCTCCCAGCCAGGTCCTGCTGTGTTTGAGGGTCCACAGAGATGTCTCAGCTGAACACACCGCGAGTTCTTGGGCTCAGACCTTCACGCGTGGCCTGCTTTGATAGGTAGGAGGCAGGCACACACAAAAACGTGATTGATACGGTCAGCGATGGTCAGCGGGAGAACCGTGTCAAACGGTTGTCTGAGTTCTCGCAATTCTGAATCCCTCGACCACCTTTACCGCCGCATCTTTACGGGGAAACAAAATCACGGCGCACGGCTAGGCGGGAAAGAGCTTCAAGCCTGCCTGCTTTCAACCTTCTGCCATTCATCTACCTTTGTGAAAAAGTGAACAGTACGCTGTTATCAGTAGTTTTCCACACCTAACTGTGTATTACAGACATGCGCTCACACAATCAACATAATTTAGTCACTATGCGGTTTACACGTTAACACAAATAATTGCAACCAGAAACCAGAAAAGCCAAGCTAATCTGTCTGTGCTGTGATTGGCTCACACCCCTTCCTGGGCACGCCCACTAACGCGTTCTTCTTTCCTGTCTCCTCACCATAACATTAAACTTTCCCTTCAACGGATTTCTCAGTTTCTGTCCAATGAATACTCACTTATTGCAACCCCTTTAGCGTGGTTGTCTCGCCTCATATAATGTCAGCGGAACCCGGTTATCCTAATCCCTCCCATTACGTCAATAAAGGACTGTAAAGCACAAGAGGGCGCCAGTAGAGCTAAATGGTTAAGAACAAAAAAAATAAAATAATTTCGAACCAATTGGTTTCCTTTTTTCTACAGCAAATGTGTTTTGGGCAGCTTTTCTGCTACATCACCGTGCCGTTACAAACCAGTCAGCACTCAGCATGTAAGCGGCCGGTGAGATACGGGCTTCTGGGTGGTAAACAAAGGATGTGACGTAGGCATCCGGTCTTTCGAGACGTTTCAAAGTGAAAGTAAAATAGACGGATTTGGCTTTTGTATTCTTTTGCTTGATCAGAAACCTAAAACCCACAATACTGTGGAAAAGTATTAGAAGAATTAGCAATATTACAATACTAAATTATTGATATTAAATGTTGATATTTAGATCATCTAATGCTGCTGAACCGGATTATTATTAAGATAAATATCAATTTAACAAAAACTATTTTTGTTTTATTTGTGTTCTTTCTTTGGTGGTGGTGTTTTGGATTTTTTGCATTCCAGGACATGGCTATAATAAGGACATGGCTATAATAAGGACATGGCTATAATAAGGAAGTAATGCGGCTCATAACACACAGCACACCTAAATGTCAGATTTAGACTTCACAGTGTCTTTTACTACAGCCCGAGACTGAATGTGTAAATGTTTCATGTGCTGTTACATAAAGTTATGGACTAGCTATTAAGAGTTGTGGTCCAGCCGCCCCTTAGCAAAAAGTAGTATACGTAAAGTTCATTTTATTAAGTATACTTAAGTATAAGTATAGCAAGTATACTACATACCATATACTTTAAGTGTACTAGAAAGTATACCAATTTAATACTTTTTCGGACTAAATTGGAACATTTCTAGTTTATAAAAGTATACTTTAAAGTTAATTTTAAGTCTTCAAAAGTACACTTTATAGTATAAAACTAGTATACTCATCTATATGCTATCAATGTACCAGATATCCCTCTCGTATGCTTAAAGTATACCACAAGTACACTTATCAATATACTGCTGTTGTACTAGTTATATACTTTGAGTCTATTTTTATTGTATACTTTAAGTATACTGTTATAAACATTGGTTATTTCACTAGTTTACTTTAAGTTTGCTTGGCATATTACTTGTAGCTTACTATATATGTACTTGAAATATAATCCTTAAAGTATTCTTAAAGTTTACTGTATGTACACAAGAGTGTGATGCATTTACAAAATCACAAGACAGAATGTTGAAAACAAGTTCGATATATTTTCAAACATTTAAAAAACAAATGCATATGAAATAAGTCCTTTTGAACCAAAAATAAATAAGATAGAAACAATCTGTACTTTCATAACTTCTTTTATGACTTCTTTACTTTCGTGGTGTAGCTTATGTTGTTGCATTTCTTTCTTATGATTCGTCTCACATCTTGCATGGTGATGTCAGGGAATTTCGCCTGGGCATGGGCTGTGAGTGAAAAAACACATACAGAACAAAACATTACCTCAGTGTTATTCACTGTCCACAATTAACACACGTCACGGCAGGGAGGATGGTTTATCGGGTAAATATCTGAATGCAATCAGCAAAAACTGTTATAAAGGGATTGCACACACATCACAGTTAGACTGAATAAGGCAGAGTGGTAATTGAGTGGCAAAACAATGTAAACATGCTGGTGGTGACATCATGTATAAATCCTTTGTAATTGATGACAACTGAAAATTATTGATTGTTTACCATCATATACAGTAGAAGCATTAGTATGTATTTTTTTATTTTATTTTATTTGTAGTACTGATAGTGTGAGTGAGTGTCTGATTATAACTATGTCTTATTATTACAGTTTTGCCTTAAATTAAATGCACTCACCAAATATAGCATCAAGCTTGGTGTTATCCAGTTCTGGCTTTGAATCCACATCTTTGTGGGCCCCTGACTGTCTCCCTGTCAAACTTGAGTTGGACAGCGTGTCTTTACCATAGATGAGCACTGCAAGATCCCCAATGTACAATGATGAACTTGCAGTCCGCAGAGACTTCAGCTTAAGTCTTGGGACTTTTACATCACAACGTGGCGTAAGAGGCACCTGCAAAACATCTGAATATTACTCACCAAATAGTTATGAAACAATTACATGCAAATTTCTTTTCTAAATCTATCTATTCATCAGTGCAGTGAATATGCATAGGCCTATAGTCTATAGAGTAACTCCATAACATAAGAAATTTGGGGGCATCATCACAGCATTTCCAAATCCATCATGATTTGTATACATCCAGTACAAAGTTGATGAATATGCTTTCTTTCTAACTTATGTGTACAATCACAAGGTGTAGAGGGAAATTATATAGCAAATCTTTCCCCCACATGGATAAACACATACACTATCAATGCATTTTGAGGTATTTACCATATCATCAGGGTCAGACAACACTTCAGGAGAGGTGGGTGGACAAACTTGTCGATCTGGTGTCGGTGTTGACCAAGTGGATGCAGATGTGGAGATCTGAACTGTGATTTTTTCTAAGATCTCTTTCAGCGTTGTCACTACTGCTGGAAGCTCTGTAAAGGGAATATAAATAAGGCAACAAAAGCTTTGTGTCATTACTGTGTTTTGAGACCATTTTAAAACATTAAATTAGTAATTTTTGCTATGAAGACTGTGACTGGAAGCGGAGCTGATTAGGCGGAAACAGGAAGCAGCAGGAGACTGAATTAGCCATAACCTATAAATGTCAGCAGATCCCAGCCCTCCCTGCCAGCAATTGTTTGTCTGTGTGATTTGTGAGTCTCTTTTTTCAGATTTCAATGGTTCAGTATGGGAGTATATGAACATTTCAGTTTGTGTCATTAAGTTTAGTTCATTATGCCTGACATGCACACCCTCAGTGTTTGACTTCGGGAATCAGCATAGGCATCTTTACTCGTTAAAAGCTGTTGTTTTATAATATGCTTTAGGCTACTTGAATTTACAAACAGAAAATACCTCTCATAGCATCTAGTATCTCTTTCCCATAGCCTGCTTTCAGGCTCTTGATTTCTCCCTGAAGCTCGTTTATTTTCTTCTGTGCCCCACTCCAGTTTCTGGGTAGCTGCTCCTCATCTGATGACTCCTCATTTGAGTTAGTTGACTACACCAAAACACATGCAATCAAAGAATCAGGCAGAAAATCCACATCATAATTATTGCCTCAACTCAAAATACCATAATAGTCAAATATTTTACCTCTGAAGATATTTTGTTTACCAGCTGCTTCTTCAGCTCTTCTATCATTTGGTTTGCCGACTCTTTTCAGCACACAGTGACTTCTTTCTTTTCTGTCAAATTATAATTCAGTTTTTATATGTTTATAACAGGCATATACAGTATAATAACATCCATGGTAATGATCATTTAGTTGCATTTACAGAATCAACTGCACCACTGATGCATCATACCTAGATTCAAAAATATGTAACTCAAAACAAAAATCATTTAACTATGGAGTTAAGTTTTATGCACACCAGAAATTATAAAGAAATGTCACTTATAATCAGCTGGTGTCATACCAAGGTATTTATCAAGGTACCTACCTTTTTGATGGAACTTCATAATCCTCTTCTACATCTTTCCACTTGCTGTTTGGCTTACTCTTCCTCTTGGTTGCTTCTTGCCAGATGTCCTCACCCTTTATGAATTCCTGTCTCTTCTTGCAGAGATCACTGTAGTTGTCTGTGTAAGAAACAAGATTCATTTAAATGTTCGTTCCCATACTCATCGACAACTAACGCCAAAACAAGGGCTAATTTTTCTCATCCTTGACATTCTAAATTGGAAGTAACAATAGTAGCTGCTAGTTGTCAGTGATGCAAGTTAGCCTAACCTCATGTGGAATTTTAAAAAGCGCTCTGGTCAAGTGCTTTCTGTAATTTAAAAAAAAATACCAATGTGAACACCGCTTTAGCTTTTTCATATAGGGTAGGCTAGATGTAAATGTCCAGGCCACACTTTGAGAACAATACTATCAAGCTAACTGAGAAGCAATACGATTAACAACTTACCACCAACCATCAAAACCTTTGCTGGGAAAAAGGCTGGAGCTGACTTTTTTCTGCCTTTCATGTCCCACTTTATATTCATCCATCCGTCTTCTCCTTCTAGATCAGGGCACTGAGTGATTTCTTTTGGACAGTGTTGCTGGTCGTCAGCACTCATCCATGAAATCTTCCCAACTTCCACAGTCTCGTCCTTGAAATAATAAATGGCAAATGCCATTGTGGTAATGCTGAAAATTACGTTTTAGGATATGTCTTGAGAACGGGTAAAAGTGACCGTTTTTTTCACGTGAGGCCGTGAATTGGCGCGGGAGGCCGTGAATTGGCGCGGTGAGCGCTAATTTAAAATTGGGAGGCTCCCATTGGCTGCCAGGTAGGGCGGGACCACGGCCAGACGCTCATACCAGGTAGAGCTGGAAGAAACTGAACTAGCTCATTAGAGCTATCATGGCGAAACGGCGTGGACCTTATAAAAGATATTTGGAGGATTACACAGCAGAGATTCCAAGGACTACCAAGTACAGATGGAAAGTAAAAAGTAAGTAACAGATAATAAACTGTTATGTTTTAATGTTTGATGTCTAAGATCTGAACACAGCTAGTAGCTAAGCTACAATGCATGTGAGATTTATTTTCAATGAAGTTGGCAGAATAGGGAAGGTTGAATCTGGTTTTGTTTTCAAAGACAATTGATACCCATGCGCTATGTACAGTATCATATGGACGAATCTTCCCAAAATATGTTTGGATGATCTTAAATGCACTCGGTAGCCACAGTATTCCTGACTTTGCGCCATTACCCATAATTCCGCTTGCGCTGTTGTTTACATTTGCAGGTTTAACGCTGCAGTTTGGCGTAATGGCAAAGCAAGGATGTTTTAAAAAGCAGTGAGGACAATTCAGTAACAGTGCCTCACCCGTCACTTCTCACTGACTGAGTAGATGACATGAAATTATGGCCTGAAGTCAGCTACATCAACATTATTACGTATTGTTAAAGCCACGCATTGTTAAAGCTCTGTGTATGCTGTTGTCACACTATAGAAAACGTAAAAAAGAAATAAATAAGAGGCTGTACTTTAAAGGAAAACTTAAAACATAATAAAAAATACAGTAATAGGATGTGCAACTCGGTAGTTTAATGTTGGGGGAAAAGAACAGATAAACAGAATAAAGTAATTTGAAAAAAATGTAGACTGATGTGGCAACCGACAACAGCACTAGTTGAACCGAGCTCATGTTACAGCACAAAGTTAACAAATTTTGTCACTAACTCTGACTTTGGGTAACTGGAAGTATAGAACCGTATGGCGGAAGTAGCTGTCTGTCATGGCATCTAGTACTTTCTTACTGAAACCTGTGGATACCCATATGGAATGAAAGGATCTGAGTAGTAATTGACATTCATGTATGAACACTCCACCTTTCCAGGATAGGGCAGAACTGCAGGACAGCTCACAAGATCACATTAGCCGCCCCACTGCTTCCCATAGAAAAGTTACAGATGATGTCTTGTTGCGCTTGTTCTCCTTCTACCCAGCGCAGCGTTTTCTTTGATGCAAAAGAAAATCGTCACCAGTCTAATTGTCTTTTAAGTATTTATGACAAATGAACATAAAATACCGAGATCTCTGGAGAGCACACAGTAAGAGCGAAAAAGCCTAAGCTGTTCTCACTGCTCAGTGGGCAGCTCTGAAAATCATAACATAAAGGCCTAAACTAAATAGGAGAGAAGTGAGTGTAGCCCCCACCCTTGCTGGCCTTCGCTGGAAACCCTGTAGCTGTCTGCCTGTTCGTCTGGCACCGAATGTGCTCCTGTTCTTATCAAAAGTACGGAAAACTAGTGGACGGTTTCCCAGGCCTGCCATACCACGGGCTACCGCCATAACTAAGCTCCGCTCTACGCTCCTCATAACCGCTATAGCAGTTATCAGCTTCCAAGGCCAACGATGCTTTCCTGCTCAAACACTTCACCACAGTGGAAATACACAAGTGTTTCTAACACCCCACTACTTTGTAGAATATGCTTGGTTAATACTGTATAAGAGTATGATTGTTGTAGAATATGATTGTCAGACACTTAGAGAATATGATTGTTTCATGTTTAATAATGTAAAAGAATATGTTTGTTTAATAATGTAATAGTAACAATTAATGCCTAATACTACGCAATTGATTAGTAGTGTAATATAATAATTAATAATGTAATATAATGCTAATAGTGTAATAGAATGCTAGCAAAATCAAAAGGATTAAAAGTAATTCTCAACAATACCCTCTTTTGATCTCTAAAAGAGATCACCATCCAGTTTCCCCTTCAAGGGTCTGATGCTCCTCCTCCTGACCTATCAGGGCCATCATAACAGCTCCATTCTGAGAATCGCGCTTCTCTATCATACTAGTAATGAGCCTCTCAGCTAAGCTTCTAATGCAAGGTATGCAGCAACATCCACATGTAATCACAATACTCAAAAATCTGCCCACCGAAGTTAACACTGACGTAAAAAGAGCCTTGTACTTTCCAAATTGCCGTTCCAGCCAGCCAGTCAAAGGATTATCAATCCCTGAGGCCTCTTGCATCTCTTTTGACAACGCCTTCAGTCCCTCTAGAGCCCTGGTCACAGACCCATCTGGGGCCGTGTTGTTTGGTATAAAAGTACAACAGGATTCTCCAAACATTACACATACGCCTCCCTTTTCAGCCAATAACATGTCTAACGCAATCCTATTCTGAACTGCCATTAGTGAAGTGGCTGCCAACTGATCTCTAAGACCTTCCACGGCGTCCCTAGTTAGATTAGCAAGACGCATAACAGTGTAATGTACGAAGTTTATACGGTCTACATTTTTATTCGGGGTTATTGGGAAAATAGCTGATATCAGGGATATGTTTTCAAAGCCTCCAGCTATTTGGTCAGCTAGTTTGTGCTCGTTAGGCACTCCCCTGGGAACTCCAATCGAATCAATATATGTAGGCGTGTTTTTCATAAGATCAAACTGATCACTTACATCCCTTCTATGCCTAAAGCCCTCGGTAACATTGATCTTTTTCTATGCCCTACTAGTGTGATTGGGGCTCCGAGCCTCACCATGGCGCACAGTCCCCTGGACTGTTGCGGTAACCGTGTCCACAAGTTCCGCTGTCCACAATAATAATACAAATTATTATTACAATAATTAAAAATGACAAATTACAATAATTAAATCAAATCAATCTGAAAGCCAAACAATATGTTGAGAACTTGGGCGTCACTTTTGATAATGAACTAAGCTTTAAATCACACATCATGACTACACGCAAGGCAGCTTATTTTCACCTCCGAAACATCGCTAAGGTCCGAGATATACTCTCTCCTGCTGATAGTGAAAAACTTGTCCATGCATTTATCACATCAAGGCCTGATTATTGTAACGCTGTCTTATCTGCTCTCCCAAAGAGCTCGATTTCTCAGCTACAGCGAGTTCAGAATGCTGCTGCAAGGGTCCTGACCTCCGTGAAATGATAGTTATATATGTTCCAGTCAGGTCTCTCAGGTCGTCCAACATTAATTTACTGGTGATTCCTAAAGGCCAATTAAAGAGTGGTGAGGGTGCCTTTAGCCGCGATGGCCCCAAAACTCTGGAACTCTCTTCCTGAGGAGCTCAGAGACATTTCATCCCTGCACAGCCTCAAGAAGAGTCTCAAAACTGTCCTATTTAGATCTGCTTTTAGTTAAGCTATGTCTGTTGTAGTGATTCTACTAGTTATCCATTTTATTTACTTTCTACATTATTTTATTTAGTTACATTTTATGTTGTTCTAATTATTTTACTAGTTTCTATTCTATTTCCTATTCTATTTACTAAGTTACTTTACTTTATTACATTATTTACATTACATTATTTATATTTAATCTTTGCGTCATTTTAATGTTTTGTTTTATTTAATCTGTAAAGCACTTTGCATGTATGCATGAAAGGTGCTATACAAATGAAGATTATTATTATTATTATAATAATACAACCCTGCTCTAGCCCATGATCCCACTAATTCATGTGGGCTTTCTGCTGTAGTACTGACTTATATCTATTTGCCCCTTTACTGAAATGCAATCAATATTTACAATAATCACTTACCACAGTCCCTATGTGCCTATATGTTCTACAAAGCCAAGCCTTAACACTTATCTAGTACATGAATAAAACTAGTACATGAATAAAAATAG
This sequence comes from Brachyhypopomus occidentalis, assembly GCA_020368025.1. Taxonomy (NCBI): domain Eukaryota; kingdom Metazoa; phylum Chordata; class Actinopteri; order Gymnotiformes; family Hypopomidae; genus Brachyhypopomus; species Brachyhypopomus occidentalis. The sequence goes on from JAGXOD010000121.1 coordinate 239,527, forward strand.
TACATGACTAAAACTAGTACATGAATAAAAAATGATCTTAAACAAAAGTATATACGTTCTTTTTCCCTCGTGGGAGACAGGGTAGACTTTCCCTGACGTGTCTCCGCTCCCGGGGATTATTCTGCCCCGTTGTTTGGGAGCTCCTTCCTCTCTGCGCTCTGGATGGGTGCCTCTGATGCTCTGCACTGGCTGAGATGGAACCACGTGTCTCCTTTACCCTTCAGTCGGACGGCGTGTGATGTTCTCTCGGTGACCTTGTACGGACCGGTCCACCTGGGCTCTGACCACTTCCTATTGATGACCTTCAGAAGGACCCATTCAGTGACAGGCAGGTCCTGTCGTGGCGTTGATTCTGATTCCTCTCCTCGTACCTGGACAGAGAAGGCTTCACAGATGTTTTTTAATTCTTTGAAATACTCCTTATGTGATCGGACCGCTGGTGTTTCCAGCTTCGCAGGCGTTTTGGGGCCCCGGAAAACTCCTCCCTGTCATGAGCTCAAATGGATTGAATCCAGTTACGGTGTTCACTGAAGATCTTATACATAATAACACCACTGGCAGGGATTCTAGCCAATTCATCCCTGTTTGTGCACATACCTTGACAAGCTTATTTTTTTTATGTTCCCATTCATCCTTTCAACTTTGCCCTGTGATTGGGGATGGTAAACTGACCCGATGGTAAACTGATGCCTGAGCCCAAGGCTCTGTTCCACAAATTTTAACTCTTTACTTGTAAAATGTGTGCCATTGTCTGAATGAATTACCTTAGGATACCCATGGTGAGGTATCCAGTGATTTATCAACATTTTGCAGACGGACTTGGAGTCCTCTGCTCTGGTAGGAAATGCTTCTACCCAACCTGAAAATTTGTCCACTACCACTAACAAATACCTTTGACCTCTGATCGGTATCAACATGTCAGTGTAGTCAATCTGAATCTCTCCTCCTGGTTCTCTGGGACCCGGAACTTACCTGGTCCTGGCTTCAGAGTCGGGCCATTGTTATGCACATTGCATATTTCACTTTTTTGTCCAATCTGCTATCATGTCACTTAGGTATGGGTGCCACCAATGTTTTAAATTTTCCCTCATCTGCTTCCTGCCAACATGCGCTACCCCGTGTGCTTCTGTGAGTACTGCCTTAATTAATCTACCTGGTAAGATGGGTCTCCCGTTTGGTCCTTCCCAAACTTCCTCACCTTTAACTCCTCCTTTATCGACCCACGCTGTTTTTTCTTCTGGACTGGCCTTCTCTTGTAGCTCTAATAGCTCTCTGCCGGTGGGAAGAGAAGGCCACTCCTCTTCTTCCCTGCAAACCATCTGAAGCCCGATGGTTTTGTAGCCTGCTGCCCTCTTTGCAGCTGCATCTGCAGCTTCATTCCCTCTTTCAATCAGACCGTCCCCCTTTTGATGTCCCTTACATTTAATGATTGCTACTCTAGTTGGTAAGAGGAGTGCTTCCGCTAGTTCTTTGATGTCCTCCTGATGTTTAATGGGTTTTCCCCCTGGTGTTGTGTACCCTGCTCGTTCCCATTGTCCTAGCTCTACGTGTGCCACTCCCACTACGTAAGCTGAGTCAGTGAAAATATTTATGTGACGGTTCTGTCCCAATCTCAGAGCTGCTATGACAGCTTGCAGCTCTGCTCTCTGTGCTGATTGTAACCCTCTGGGTTTTTCTGAGTGTACTGTCCAGAACTCATCTCCCTCACCCTGTGTTTCCATTACTACTGCAAATCCTGACTCTACTCTGCCATCCTTACCTCTGAACCCACACCCGTCTGTCCACATGTTTTCTGCTCCTGGAATCGGCTCTCCTTCTAGATCTGGTCTCCATTTCGCTGTCTTTGACACTTCTGCCGCACACTCGTGTGTTGGACCCTGTAACATGCCATCCGCCATGTTAATTCCTTCATGTGAAAACAGTAAGTTAGGTGCCGTCAGAGCTTTTTGAATCCGTCTTTGTCTGAGTGGTGTGAGTGTAAACATTTGTGAGTTTACGTATGCCATGACACTGTGGCTGGTTAGAATGTGTAGGGGATGTCCTGTTACTATGTGTGCCGTCTTCTGAACTAGTTTTGCAACTCCCGCTGCATGCTGTGTGCATGGCGGGTGCCGCTTCTCTGTGCTGTCTAGAGGGACGCTGAGGTGCATTAGCACCCTCCTTTCTCCCCCCTTTTTTCTGAAACAACACTCCGTTTTCACAGGAGGGTGTTTCAGAAACTTCTAAGTGAAATGGATTGTGTAGTCTGGTTCAGCGAATGTCAACCTAGGAAATATATGGAGCAGCTCAATCGCTCATCATGTACCTGCATTGTTGTGCCGGGGTCAGATTAACACGTGCGGCCACGCCTTCAGGACCCACGTATATGCCCCGTGTCTCTATGTCCCGGACCTGATTAATTAACTGTTCCTCAAATTCTTCCCCATAAACTAGATCCCCTACTGGATCATAAAACATATTAACGTTAAGTGGGTCGTGGTGGTGGGGCGTAGGGCTCAATCAAAGTGATCCACGGCTTCCAGCCAATGAACTCGGAGTGAACACCCCCCGCGGTACAGGAGTCTGGTTCTAGGAGGCCCCAGCAGATGTCGACCTTGGGTGGCCAGTCAGTACAGATCAGATACACGCCGCTGTCTGCTCCCTGTGAACAGTGCATCTGTGTGCCATCCGGCAACGTTATCACCAGTCCCAAGGGGCTACACAACATAGTAGCTCCTAGCTTTATCAGAATGTCTCTCCCACAAAGATTAACAGGTGCAGTTTTTGAAATCAGGAACCTGTGATTAATGGCCTGCTTGCCACATTGTACAGTCATTGGAATTGTTTTATGCAGACATTGTGATTCCCCCGAGAACCCTCTAACAGTCACTGAATCGGTGCTCACCAACTCATCTGGTACGGTGCAGTTGATCGCTGAATGAGTTGCTCCGGTGTCGACCATGAAAGAGAGTCTCTTAAAACCGACCGTGAGGGACAGCATAGGGTCTGCTGTGGCCTTGCTGTCCGAGATGTCATCTGGGCCCCGTCATTCCTTCTGGTCAGCTCCCCAATTTCCTAGGGGATACTGACCTGGGGCTGCAAAGGGGTACGGACCTGGGGCTGCAGAGGGGTACGGACCTGGGGCTGCAGAGGGGTTCGGTGCTGGAACGACCTGACCTCCGGCTTTCCCGTGATCTCCACCAATCTGGGGACACTCCCTTGCCCAATGACCGACCTGCCCACAAACAAAGCATCCACCCCATCCGCCTGAAACTTTGTTGTACCTGAACCGCCAGGACCACCACGACCACCCCTGCCCTTTCCTCGACCCCTACCTCCGAAATTTTTGTTGTACCCCGGCTGAGGGTATTGTTGCCAACCTTGTTGCATATACGGACCATATTGGGGTCCCTGTGGGCCTGGGTGAATGCCTGTCTGAGACACCCATGTGTCCACTGCATCGCTTAAATAACCTATGAGGGTCTGTGTGGAGCTCCAGGTGAATTTTGGGACGGTAAAAATAACCTGCGGCTGCTCTCACTGGCCACTTGTCTCTGGCCATGGCATCGGCTAGGGCTTGACTATGTCTAGCTAAGGGGATGTCATGTAACATGTTAGTAGTTCCAGCTGCATACTCAATGTCTCTTAGGTCAGTGGCTGTGCAACATCTAGCTACCACCCCTCTAAAATCTCCTAATGCCAGCACCTTGCCTGCAGTTAATTTGTCTAATTTAGCTAGCCATATGCCTCCTCCCTCAATGAGAGGGGGAAGTTGGTCAGTCAGTGCTGTGACGTCAGTCAAAGGCAAAGGCTGATATTCACGAAGGCCAGTGTTTCCGGTCACCAGTGGCATAATAGTCGCTGCCTGAGCATTTGGGTCATCTGTCTTGGATCTAGTCCCTTGATAAGGGCACATATGTCTTTCTACACTCTCTGTTTCAGCCGGTGGTGGGGGCTGAAAATGCTGTGGAGAGCGAATTAGCTCCGCCACCTGTCTTATCTCCTGCCTTGCTCTTACGTCATCGAATGCTTCGACCTTGTGTTGTCTATTCTCTTGCTTCTGCCTTATCTGTGTGGGGGGAGAACTGCCTGCAAAGACCATTTTCCCCCCTTCTACGTTCAACACTGGAAATATGCCTTTAACTTCTTTCTGTTCTTCCTTCTGGGTTGGCGCTGAAGGTGCGGGCCACCCTGAATGTTCATATGGGGGTGGGTGTTTTTGGGGATTGGTCTTCTCTGTGTCACCTTTCTCCTCTGCTTGCCCCCCTAGTTTACCAGCCCAACAACACTTGTATTTTCTCCTAAGACCCAACTCACTCTCAGCTTTGATCACCTCTCGGCCTATTTTCACCTTTCTCAGTCTGCCCGTCTTTTTACATTCTTCCTTTAAGTTAAGCAATCTCTCTTCGCTCTCTTTTAATTTCTGGTCTATGATGTCTCCCAAGCACACGCGTTCTGTTCCCTTTCTACCTGCCTTGGTCACCCATACATACAGATTTTCTATACCGTCCTTTTTAGTCTTTTCCCTTTGTTTAGGGTTGTCTTCTATTAAATATAACATAGTGCTTGTTTGTGCAACCTGTTCATCTAATGTTTTCCATTGCCAGTTACCTGCTCCAAATTTTACATCAAGCTGTTTATAGCTCGTTTGCATTTCCTCCCCAGACATGTTGAAAAAATCACTGATACTCACGTTTAGTTGTCTTCAACCTTACTAATGATTTAAGGGCTCAGTTCTCACCGTTTGGTTTACCACCCTCAATCAATTCAGGTCTCTTTTGTCTGCAAATGGACTTAGGGGTACCTCTCGTCCCCCATGGCCTCCAACCCGCTTTTCCGCAGGACCCTGCCTCGGTCTCCGTCGCCTCGACGACGAACGGGGTTTCCCACACCCAGGAAACAAAACTAATTTTCTTATACCTTATGTGCCAATCTCGGTATTTATGGCCTAAATGTGGTATTTAGGGACTCCCAGTTCCCAAGGCTTTCCACCTGGCTCGCGGGACCCTGCCTCGCACCGTCACCTCGTCAGATGAACGGGTGGGTGAGCCACACCCAGAAGACAATATTTAGGGACTCCCAGTTCCCAAGGCCTTTCACCTGGCTCGCGGGACCCTTCCCGCACCGTCACCTCGTCAGATGAACGGGTGGGTGAGCCACACCCAGAAGACAATATTTAACCACTGTCCGGTACCCAGTACCTTTGTTTTTTGTGGTTTACACAATAATATATTCCTTTCCTACTTTTCCGGAAACCAAATATTCCTTTCTTTTTATTTCAAATCATACATTTTATCTTCATTTGTACTTTCATACCATTCAACCAAAAGACTGGATTTAATTTAGTATCGCCCAAGTGCTGCCAGTTCATCACAATTTAGTCATATTCAATGTGCAGAATTAGCAGTAACAGGTTTCTGCTCACCTTTGAATTGAGCCGGCTCAGATGAACTAACAGTCTTTTGACGATGGTTCCAAAACGTTCCAAATTGTCTCTTGCATCACGTCGGGGTCACCAATTTGTTGCGCTTGTTCTCCTTCTACCCAGCGCAGCGTGTTCTTTGATGCAAAAGAAAATAGTCACCAGTCTAATTGTCTTTTAAGTATTTATTACAAATGAACATAAAATACAGAGATCTCTGGAGAGCACGCAGTAAGAGCGAAAAAAGCCTAAGCTGTTCTCACTGCTCAGTGGGCAGCTCTGAAAATCATAACATAAAGGCCTAAACTAAATAGGAGAAGTGAGTGTAGCCCCCACCCTTGCTGGCCTTCGCTGGAAACCCTGTAGCTGTCTGCCTGTTCGTCTGGCACCGAATGTGCTCCTGTTCTTATCAAAAAGTACGGAAAACTAGTGGACGGTTTCCCAGGCCTGCCATACCACGGGCTACCGCCATAACTAAGCTCTCTACGCTCCTCATAACCGCTATAGCAGTTATCAGCTTCCAAGGCCAACGATGCTTTCCTGCTCAAACACTTCACCACAGTGGAAATACACAAGTGTTTCTAACACCCCACTACTTTGTAGAATATGCTTGGTTAATACTGTATAAGAGTATGATTGTTGTAGAATATGATTGTCAGACACTTAGAGAATATGATTGTTTCATGTTTAATAATGTAAAAGAATATGTTTGTTTAATAATGTAATAGTAACAATTAATGCCTAATACTACGCAATTGATTAGTAGTGTAATATAATAATTAATAATGTAATATAATGCTAATAGTGTAATAGAATGCTAGCAAAATCAAAAGGATTAAAATGTAATTCTCAACAGTGGAAATGAATCAGAATTTCCAGTGGCATGTAGACAATAACAAATATGTATGTGGTTCAATAACAAATTTCACACATTACATACGATTGGGACATTCAGGGTGCAGGGGCACAGTGGATCTTGCAACTGCAGGGTCGCTGGTTCAAGTCTCTGTCTGAGTGCATGCTGTCATTGTGTCCCTGGGCACTTAAACCCACATTACCTAAGTGTGAATGTGTTGTGTGTTTGGTGGTGGTGGGAGGGGCTATAGGCGCAGATTGGCAGCCACGCTTCTGTCAGACTGCCCCAGGGCAGCTGTAGCTACATCAGTAGCTTGCCACCACCAGGTGTGATTGAGGTGTGAATGAATAATGCACAAAATTGTAAAAGCGCTTTGAGTTCCGTGAAAAGCGCTATATATAATAATAAGTTACTATTACATTTGGAGACAATACTACATAATAATAATGATAATATATACTGTATGTGTTAACTGTTACTCATTCTAATTTATAAATTTTTTCCCCCTATATCCATAGGGCAATGAAGACCAAGCAGATGGTGACAAGCCCCTATATCCTGGTGCACCAGTTTCAAAAAAGGAGAAAGTTTATTGATGCTGATGTCCTATGTGCTGTGTAACAACTTAACAGGCAAAGCACTTGCTCATTTATTGAAACTGTTCAACCTAATGTTTCCAGGTTTGATTCCACCCTCACATTACCTTTTCCACAAAGAATTTGGAAGTTCATCCCAGTATGAAGTTCACTTTTACTGTGAAGAATGTTTAGCATACCTTGGCATTAGTGCCCACTGTCCCTCTCATTGTACCAGTTGCAACACAGTATTTGATGCCAACTCAAGTTTAAAAAAGGGCTTTTACTTTCTGGTAATTCCTCTTCGTACACAGATTAAACATATTCTGCAGGAACATGATGTCAGTCTTACTGAAAAAAAGTAGATCCTTTGGTGTTTTTACTGACATACAGTCTGGTGGCGAGTATCAAAAATTGTGTGACAGTGGAGTCCTTGGAAAAGATGATTTAACCCTGATTTGGAATTGCGATGGTGCACCAGTGTTCAAAAGCTCCAAATGCAGCATTTGGCCGATTCAGTGCCAGATAATTGAACTGGAACCAGAAATAAGAAAAAGGCACATTTTGATGTCAGCATTATGGTTTGGGTCAACAAAACCATCTATGTTTACGTTACTGACACCATTCATGAAAGAAGCTTCATTATTAGAGACTGAAGGTATTGACTGGCAAGACAGAGAAGGGCACGGTCATGTTTCCAAAGTGTTTGTTCTGATTTGTAGCTCTGATTCTGTGGCTCGTCCGTTGCTTCGCAACACCAAACAGTTCAATGGTTTTTACGGCTGTGATTTTTGCTTGCACAGAGGTGGTAAATCGTATCCATACGAACAACCCGAACCCCCACTTAGAAATGAGAAGGATCATTTCAGTCATGCAATGTCGGTACAACTGATGAGCCGGTGTATGGAGTCAAAGGGCCATCTCCTTTAATGCAACTTCAACACTTCCAAATGATAAATGGCTTCATTCCTGAATATCAACACAATGTGTGCCTTGGAGTCACTCGACAACTCTCTACACTGTGGTTTGATACAGCAAACAGCGATTCCCCCTGGTACATGGGTAAAGAGATTGATGCAGTTGATAGGCGACTTGTAAAAATAAAACCACCAGTTGAGATTACTAGGACACCAAGGTCACTGACTGAAAGGAAGTTCTGGAAAGCTTCAGAGTGGCGAGCATTTCTCCTTTTCTATTCTCTACCTGTATTGAAGGGCATACTCCCTGCAAGATTTTGGAACCATTTATTCCTACTGGTGTTTGGCATATATACATTACTGCAGGATAACATAACGACCAAAAGCATCTTGATAGCAGAGCTAGCACTAAAAAAATTTGTCATTATGTTCCAAAGACTGTACGGGAAAAACAACATGACTTTTAATATCCACTTGCTAACCCACACTGCTCAAAGTGTCAAGCAATGGGGGCCATTATGGGCCACATCAACTTTTTCATTTGAATCCAATATCGGCACTCTCATGAAGTATTTTCATGGAACACAGTATGTCCCCTCACAAATAGTCAGAACTTTTCTGTTGTGGAGAGAATTACCAGAAAGGGCTAAGAACACAATCCACCCAGAACATGAAAAGGTTAAATCTTTTGTTGAAGAACTTTACTTTCGTAAAAGGAAAACAGAAAATTGTGAAATACTAAATGAAAATGTCAGAGGTTTGGGTCATCCTCTGGTGCAAACAAGTATAAAAATGTCATATAGGCTTGCCATTGAAAAGTTGTGTGGAAATCTAAGCAACTGCTTTTGGTCTTACAACCGCTTTTTGGTTGATGGAGTTGTGTATCACAGTCAAAACTATGACAGACTAAAGAAGAGATACAATAGTGCTGCATGCTTAAAAGATGGTACATTTTGTTTAATTAATGACGGTTATTTTTAAGCAAACATGTTCACATCGGATACCTTCTTTTTGTTCATGTGGCAAACTGTGCTGTGTTTTAGTTGAGGTACTTAGTAAATCAGACAGGCCTGTATATAAAGATTCACAAATCAATGTACAAAGTACTTTCCTATATGTTGTTAAAAAAACTGAAACTGTTAATGCTGTCTGGCCTGGCATGATCAAAACAAAATGTGTTGAAACAGCTGACATTATGTACATAACACCATTGCCAAACCCTTATGAAAGGGACTAGCTTGATCAATAAAGTCAAGTAAAAAGTTTTTTTTTTTCATGTGATTTTTTAAGGTACATGCAATGAGCACACATACAGTACTATATACTGTAAAGTTTTAAACTCCAGCATTATACTATTAATATATAAATTAAATGTTAAGCATGAGTCAATGACTTGACCTTATTATGCACTTGGAGCAAGATATAGTAAGTATTAGTTGTGACGGGCAGGGTGTGCGAACTAAAAGGAAGCTATCACGCCAAGTCTCAGAGGAAAAGAGGGGTTTAATAAATAAAGTGCGCTAACCAAAATCCCGTGCACTGATCCAAATTAAGGATACAATAACCAGCAGTCAACTGGTACACAGACAAGACATATATAGACAAACAAACTACCATCAGGTGAGGGAGCTAATAAGCCCCACCCACCTGAGGGAAGCACACAACGCAACAACAACAGGACAACTGCCGCTGTACCATAGGCGACCGGTAGGGGGAGCCTCCCTCACCGTGACAGATCCCCCCACCAAGCCCGCACTACGGCCCGATGTGCGGTTCACAGCGGCAGAACACAAGACGCCAGACGAAGGGGCAGGAAGGCGGGGACAAGGCAGGGAAACGCCTCCTGCGGTCCCGGAGCTGAAACATAAAACATAGAACGGACATTAGCTCCCGCCTCCCTGGGCGGGACCCTGGACCGACTGGGCCGTCAACAAGACAAAACCACGCCCCAGTCGGTCACAGAGCCCTCACGCCCCAAGGGCCCCACAAAGTGTGCGTGTGTGCAGGTTACCTCCCTACTACATAGTTGAACGTCTCCTGGACCAACCTCTCGGCTCGGGGAAAACCCCTATATGGGGCCGAGAGTTCCCCTGGGCATCCCTAGAACGGCCGGGGAGACCGCCCCTCCTGGGAGGTTCATAGCAGGGCGGACTCCTCCACTCTGCCGGAGGTTCCAGGGGGGAAGTACTCCTTCCCCATTGTGGGCCGACTACTCCCCAGGGCGAACCTTCTCGTCATCCCGAGCACGAGGGGGGGACCTCGGTCTTCAGCAGGAGCTCTTCAGTCCGGAGCCCTCTGGTCACCCACACACACGGGGAGCCCCTCCCCTCCAGGGAGGCTACTTACGACCAGGGCTCCGGTCACCCCATCACATAAGGGGGCTCCTGCCTACTTTGGAGGTCCCACATGGTCCAGGGACTCCACTGTCAACCGTGGGAGGAACCTGCACACAGTACATAGCACACACACACACACACAGACACAACACAGACGCCAGCACTTACCCTGACTAGGGCCTCCCATAGGAGCTGCGCCCTCCGTGCCACAGGCCGTGGCACGGGACCCTCCATAGCCCCTCCCCCAAACGCCCCCTTGGAGGAGGAGCGTACGGGAATTACATACAACAATTCACAAGCACGCCAAGACAAACACAAACACTAGGGGGGCGTGTGTGCAGGCTACCTACCTACCATATAGTTGAACGCCTCCTGGACCTACCTCTCGGCCCGGGGCCAATCCCTGCACAGGGCCTGGAGTCACCCTGGGCAACCCTAACCGGCCGGGGAGACCGCCCCTAATGGGGAGGTGCATAGCAGGGTGGACTCCTCCACTCTGCCGGAGGTTCCAGGGGGGAAGCACTCCTTCCCCACTGGTGACCGGTCACACCCCAGGACCAACCTCCTAGCCACCCCGAGCACGAGGGGGGGGACCTCTGTCTTCAGCAAGAGCTCTTCAGTCCGGAGCCCTCTAGTCACCCACACATCTGGGAAACCCCTTTTTTTCCCTTCAGGGAGGCCACTCATGACCAAGGCTCCGGTCACCCTACAACATAAGGGGGCTCCTGCTGTGGGCAGGAGCTCTTCAGACCGGGGCCTTATAGTCCCCACACGTACGGGGGCCCTTACCCTTCAGAGGGGCTATTTACGACCAGGGCTCCGGTCACCCCTGAAGAGCTCCTGCCTACTTGGGAGGTCCCACAAGGTCCAGGGGCTCCACTGCCAACCTGTAGGAGGAACCTGCACACAACACATACACGCAGACAACACAAACGCAAACCTACCCTTTACCGGGCGGGCCTCCCTCAGGAGCGCGCCGTCTGTGCCACTCCTCACATAGAGGACATAGATGGTGGCACAGAACCTCACGCCAAGCACATACCCTCTCACCGGGCGGGCCTCCTTCCAGAGCTGCGCACCTCTGTGCCCCTATTGGTAGCACAGGACCCTCCATTGCTCCCCTCCCCCAAAACACCATTAACAAACAAAAAGGGAGGGAGCACACGGGAATTACATTTAACATAAACATATACACGAAGACACGACCCAACACGCAAGACAAACGGCAGACGCCCCTTCCACTCACTCGCTCAAGCCCGCAGTCTCACACACGCATCACACACATCTCACACATGCACAAACACAGACTGCGGGCGAGCACTTTTAGCGAGAAGGCGCCGCCCCCTTGGAGGAGAGCGCTATCGGGTCTCTCTTTTCAGTCACCGCCGTGCCACACAACGTGCTATACAAATACACAAACAAACAAGCACGTAGGCACGACGGGACGAGCGGTTTGCACCCCAGCTCTCCTCCACATACATTCAAACAACAGAATCTCACGTAGACAAACACTTACCACGAGACATGACCACAAACGAAGGAGAAAGTAAAGGAGACTGGCGGCTTCCGAAAGGTGGCTGGTTATTCTGTGACGGGCAGGGTGTGCGAACTAAAAGAAAGCGATCACGCCAAGTCTCAGAGGAAAAGAGGGGTTTAATAAATAAAGTGCGCTAACCAAAATCCCGTGCACTGATCCAAATTAAGGATACAATAACCAGCAGTCAACTGGTACACAGACAAGACATATATAGACAAACAAACTACCATCAGGTGAGGGAGCTAATAAGCCCCACCCACCTGAGGGAAGCACACAACGCAACAACAACAGGACAACTGCCGCTGTACCATAGGCGACCGGTAGGGGGAGCCTCCCTCACCGTGACATTAGTACTTGGTGGCAGAAAGATGTAAAAAGTGTACTAAAGTATAAGTATAAGTTTTAGTATTAAAATACAAGTGTAAGTCTTAGTATTAATGTACTTAGTCTTAGACTTCTGTTTATACTTTTCAGTATAAGCCAAGTATACTTCACTATACTATTCTTAAGTATCTAAAATTTAGTTTATAAAAAGTCACCTTCAAGTATACTTCCTCAGTTTTAGTAAAAATAAGTATACTCATAGTACACTTGAATAAACTTATTTTTGCTAAGGGTATTAATGTACTTAGTCTTAGACTTCTGTTTATACTTTTCAGTATAAGCCAAGTATACTTCACTATACTATTCTTAAGTATTTAAAAAATAGTTTATAAAAAAGTAACCTTCAAGTATACTTCCTCAGTTTTAGTAAAAAATAAGTATACTCATAGTACACTTGAATAAACTTATTTTTGCTAAGGGGCTGCTTACTGGTTAGATAAGGATCAGCTAACAAAGTAAAACAGTTCAGAGTTTGTGTATTTGTGTGTCTCCTTAACGCAAGTGCCAATACTCACAAAAATTATACAAACATAGATACACACAATTCTGTGGTTAGTTCTTGGGGACACCATGTTGGACACCATGTGGACATCATGTTGGACACCATGTGGACACTATGACTAGTGCACAACAGGCAAATCCTAATTGCTTCCAGTACTTAAAAAACTCACTTGCCTCTACAGTTGGTTGAGTTATGTGTCTGTGTAGTCGACGTACACGTATATGCACGTACACACCAAATCGGAATGGGAATTCCTAAAAGCGTAATGGTTTAGACGTTCGTAGATGATTAAATAAAATTACAAAATTAATCAAGAAATTAGTTGCATATTCCTATTCGTGCAATAGATATTACGTACATCTCACAGAGTCACAAAAGTCCCCTAGAATTTCGGATTATGCAGGTAGGTAGACGCACAGGAATATAAATGGGGATACGCCGCTATCAGGTGTACAAAATAAGTCAGCAAACTTAGCCTGAGTAAAAACGATTGATGAAAACAGGTATGCCAATATGGTATACGGGGAAAGGCTCTTTCGTCTTATTTCTATATCAGAGACGTGGCAGAAAAAAAAATACTCGCATTTTTGCTGAAACACGATTCCATCACCCCACGATACTAAAACCTGCTACGCAAGTTATGACACTCCAGCAATAGGAAGTAGACAGGCGGTTCACAAACTACCTCTACCAATACTGTTCGACAGATTACCAACATTGGCAAATTTACCGTTTAAAAAATGCCCCAAATCGTAAGTTTTGAATTTGATGGTTTATGGTGAACTTTTTGATTATGCTTAAAATAAGTAATCCTCGTTTAACTCCAGCTATTGTGTTTTTTCGTTCCAGGTACAAACGAGAGGTAAGTATGTTTCAAGATACACAATTGTCTTAATATTTACGTCGTCTCCAAATCTGCTTTATCTGATCTAAGTTTTTGTTTCTCTTAAGTCTGAATTTGTTCACTTCGTTCGACGCTTTTAATGTTTCAAGTGGTGTTATAAAGCTTTATAGACTTCGTTATAAAGATTTATTCTGCAAGCTAAAATATATTGCACAGCTAAATGCTGTTCATGGTCAATATTTTTATTTTCAGTTTTATTGGGTTAATAGTGATCAGTTAATAAAAAGTAAAAGAATGAACTACTGTTATCTGTTCTCGTTTCCTCTAAAAAGTTAAATGCTATCCAATTCGACCTGTCAACGCCAGAAGACCGTGCGACGAGTTTAATGAAAAACTTAAAAAAAAGGGATGTACTCTGGTGGACTCTACAAAGCAGAAGTCCATAGCCGCGATCGTTTACTGCCCCCCGGTTTCACGGGTTGAAACTGACATTAGTAATGCACTGCGCCGTCTGGATGACGATAAGGTTCTACGTGGTACGTTTGAGACTCAGTTTTCTGGATCGAAATGCTATACCTGTTCTTTAATAAAATAATGATCTTTAAATGTTCTATAAATGTTCTTAAATTTACAGCTAAACCTGCTGTTCTAGTGGTGCTCCATCACACATTTGACCCATACTTCAATGTACCAGACAGCAGCAGATATGTATCCAGGGAGAACACGATCACAGTGGACTGTTTGTTCCATGAGGATCAGGGTCTGCTGAAATGCGCTAACAACAAAAAGGCAAGAAGAAAAGTCGCCAAATGGCTCAAAGATGAGGTGAGCCTCTATCCAATTAACTTTCAAATACCATTTTACAATCAGTTACGTCACAAGATTTGTAGTAAAATTGTTATTGGAACACTGAAAATAGTACATTACCTTTGGTACATTAGTACACTTTTTCTACAATATCTTTATATAATTGTTTTTATCGTATCTTTTTTGATATAATATGTCACAGCATGTTAGTCGCTCCATCTGTCCTGTCGTGTTGCGTTGTGTTCGTCCCTCAAGTGGGCGTGGCGCATTAGGGAATTCGACACTTGAAGGTCTTTGTCTGTCTATACTTTATATGTCTTGTGTAAAGCACTTTGAATTGCCAGTGTGTATGAAAGGTGCTATATAAATAAAGTTGCCTTGCCATGTCTATGTACCAGTTGACTACTATTGTATCCTTGTGTAACGTGAGCTGTCCGGGGAGGACCGCTCACGTGGGTTTTGGGGAAATGCGGAAGCAAGTGCCACAAACACAAAACCATATAACTGAACCCTCCGTATAACGTACGGGAAAAAATGGGACAAGAAAAAATATTATAATAAACTGAGACCTCCGTAGGAAGCACGGGAAACAAGACAAAGAAAATAATAATAAAAAATCCAAAGAGATGAAAAAGGCGAAACAAAAAACACACGGAGAAGCCTCGACGTGTCAAAAAAGGGGAACTAAGGAGTATCTGGCCTGAACAAGACTGACACAAAATAACAAACGATAGGAAAAAATATAAAGGACAAGGAAAACTTGAGAAAGGCCAGAACAGGGCGCAGGAGTAAAGGACTCGAAAAACAAAAGGCATAGAGGCTGGTGACAAGACACCAGAATCGCAACAACGTTACTGTCGAAAAAGGCTGGGAAGCACAGAGAGACCGAACAACTCAGCAGTGACCGCCTGCAGCCATCCACCTTAAGTAAGGGGATGGACAGCTGCCGGTAGTCACCGCTGATTAATGGTTACGCCCTCTGCTGGCTCGCGTTCCCCCTCTGGTGGTGGTAGGTGGAACGACCCTGGAGCCAGCCCTTACAGAGCCCCCCCCTCCTAGGCCCGAGACCTCGCGGGCCCAAAGCAACAGCCCTATCCCGATAAAAATCGGAAATAAGGGAAGGGTCCAGAATACGAGAGGAAGGAACCCAACTACGCTCCTCAGGACCGTACCCCTCCCAGTCGACCAGGAACTGATCACGGCCCAGACGCGACGGACGCCCAGGAGACGGCGAACAGTGTAGGCCGGAGCCCCATCAATCATGCGGGGCAGGAGGTGCCGGAGCACTAGGGGGAACCGCACAAAAAGGGCCGGAGGCGGGAGGCGTGAAATACGGGGTGAACTCTCATGGAAGGCGGCAGCACCAGGCGATAGGCCACAGGGTTAATCCTACGCTCCACCTTAAAAGGGCCCAAAAACCGCGGAGCCAACTTCTGGGTACCGCCACGAACAGGCAAGTCTTTAGATGATAACCATACCCTCTGACCAGGGCGAAATGACAACGCCGGAGACGGCGCTTGTCAGCACTACGTCTGTAATTACCGGACGCTTTGATCAATGCTCGGCGTGCCCGGACCCAAGCGTTACGACACCGCCGAACCTGAGCAGCCACCCCCGGAACCGCCACCGATTTCTCCTGGTTATCAAACAGAGGAGGTGAATACCCAAATAAACACTCAAAAGGGGACATACCCAGTGAGGAGTGCCACAGGGTGTTGTGGGCGTATTCAGCCCAGACCAAATGCTCAGCCCATGAGGCCGGGTTAGCAGAGGCTAGACAGCGCAAGGTCTGTTCCAGATCCTGATTGACGCGCTCAGTTTGGCCATTAGACTGCGGGTGGAAGCCGGACGATAGGCTAGCTTTAGCGCCCAGGAGGTCTAAAAACGCCTCCCAAAACCGGCTGGAAAACTGCGGACCACGATCGGACACCACATCACGGGGGAAGCCATAGTTGCGGACGACGTATTGCAGTAACAGCAACGCAGTTTCACGAGCGGATGGAAGCTTAGGAAGGGAAACAAACTTACTGAACTTCGTGAAGCGATCAACTATGACCAGAATGGTTGTGTGACCCTTTGAGGCTGGCAACCCTGTGACGAAGTCCAATGATATGTGGGACCATGGTCTGGAGGGGACGGGCAACGGATGCAAAAGTCCACTAGGCTTGACTCGCGGTACCTTACCACGATTGCATATGTCGCATCTAGCCACAAAATCCCGCACCTCTTGGTCCATATTGGGCCACCAGAACTTACGTCTAATGAATTCAGTAGAACGTCTAGCTCCAGGATGAGCTACGAAACGAGACGTATGCCCCCATTCTAGCACCTTCTGTCGGACGTCAGTCGGGACGTATAAACGATTCTCAGGGCCCCCCCCAGGACCCGGCTCGTTAACCAGAGCTCGCTGAACAGCCTGCTCAACTTCCCACTGGATAGGGGCAATAATCATTTCCGGGGGGATGACGGTACTGGTAGGACTGGGGGTGTCGGGCGGTTCCCAT
Source organism: Brachyhypopomus occidentalis (assembly GCA_020368025.1). NCBI lineage: Eukaryota > Metazoa > Chordata > Actinopteri > Gymnotiformes > Hypopomidae > Brachyhypopomus > Brachyhypopomus occidentalis. The sequence continues at coordinate 256,190 of JAGXOD010000121.1, forward strand.
TGCCGTGACAGGGCGTCAGGTTTGACATTTTTCGAACCGGGCCGATAGGAAATCGTAAAATCAAACCGTCCAAAGAAAAGAGACCATCGAGCCTGACGGGAGTTTAACTGCTTAGCTTGTTGTAGGTAAGCGAGGTTTTTGTGGTCTGTCCACACGACAAACGGGTGTCTTGCACCCTCAAGCCAGTGCCGCCATTCTTCTAGAGCCAGTTTAACCGCTAATAGCTCCTTGTCACCCACATCATAACGACTCTCAGTGGGAGTGAACCGGTGGGAGTAAAAAGCGCAGGGGTGTAAGCGCGGCGGTTGTCCCACACGTTGAGAGAGAATAGCTCCGGCCCCCAAATCGGAAGCGTCAGTCTCAACGATGAAGGGAATCTCAGGATCAGGCATACTTAGCACAGGGGCAGACACAAAGCGTTGTTGTAACTCTTCAAAGGCGGTCTGAGCCTCAGGAGTCCATACAAATTTACCCATAGCTTTACTAGTGAGAGCTGAGAGAGGAGCGGCCAGGGTGCTGAACCCTTTAATAAAGCGACGGTAGAATTAGCTTAACCCTAAGAAACGCTGGACTAAACGTACTGAAGTGGGTACGGGCCATTGAGCCACCGCACGGGTTTTAGCAGGGTCCATTGCCAACCTGTCCTGAGCAACCACAAACCCTAGGAAAGACACCTCGGGAACATGAAATTGAGATTTCTCTAGTTTGACGTATAATTGGTTTTCTAACAGCAGCTGGAGTACCCTATGAACATGCCTGACATGATCTTCGAGGGTTCGGCTATAAATCAAGATGTCATCCAGGTAAACAAACGCGAAATCGTCCAGAGCTTCGCGTAGTACCTCATTGACATATCTCTGAAAAGCAGCAGGAGCGTTCATTAAGCCGAACGGCATCACCAAATATTCATAGTGCCCCGAGGGCGTTATGAAAGCTGTCTTCCACTCATCACCCTCACGAACTCGTAGCAAATTATACGCGCTGCGTAGATCTAACTTAGAAAAAATGGTAGCATGTTGCAACGCTTCGAACGCCGATGTCATGAGAGGGAGAGGATGGCGATCTTTAACGGTGATCTTATTTAAGCCTCGGTAATCAATACATGGCCTAAGACCCCCATCCTTCTTACCTACAAAGAAAAATCCTGCACCGGCGGGAGAACTCGAGGGACGAATGAATCCAGCTGCTAGGGCCTCCTGTACATATTCCTCCATAGCTTTACGTTCCGGTAGGGCTAAGGAAAACAATCTTCCCCTGGGAGGAGACGTACCGGGAAGTAACTCAATCGCAATATCATAAGCTCGGTGAGGTGGCAGGTGACTGGCTCGCTTTTTACTAAAAACTTCTCTTAGATCGTGATAATCTGGCGGAACTTTCTCTAAATCCACACCTTCCATAGGGTCCTTCGCGGATTTGTTTTCCTCAAACTTTAGACACGATCCTCGCATACTTTGCCCCAGCGTCTAATAGACAAGTTGAGCCAGTCTATTTCCGGATTATGGCGTTGCAACCATGGAAACCCAAGAATCAACTGGAGTTGAGGGGCAGCGATAACATATGGAGTAAGAGTCTCTACGTGATTACCAATCTGGATTCTGAGAGGAACCGTCTGATGTTCAACCTCACCGGAGGTGAGTAGCTTGCCGTCAACCGCTGATACAGACAGGGGTTTTTCCAGCGGGACTAAAGGGATATTTAGGGACTCGACTAGGGCGGCATCAATAAAATTCCCCGCGGCACCTGAATCCACAACAGCCGCTAATTTATGCTCGCTCGAGTCCCTCCACGACATTATTACCTGGGGAGTAAAGCTTACAGCAGGGGAGTAACCAGCAGGGCCCATCGGTGATACCCCATTCACCGACGGGCCAGTTCTTTTCCCTGCAACAGGGGACAGTTTCGTCTGATATGTTCTCGATTGCCACAATAAAGGCATCTGCCCTCCCGAATACGTGTCTGTCGTTCCTCCCTCGACAACCTTGTGTGACCTAGCTGCATGGGTTGGTCTCCTGTCTCCTCAGTAGTGGCCGTCTCACGATGAGGAATGGGTGGACCAGCACTAGTCATTTTACTGGGCGTACGACGTTGGCTTTTACGGTCGCGCATTCGGTTATCTAATTTTATTGTGAGTTCTATGAGCTCCTCCAGCCCAGAGGGCTGGTCTCGCACCGCGAGCTCATCTTTGATCTCCTCAGTTAAACCTTCAAAGTAAACTGATGCGAGAGCTCCCGAACTCCAATCACTCTCGGCGGCTAGAGTGCGAAACTCCAGGGAGTAATCGGCCACCGATAACCTGCCCTGCTTCATGCGGAGCAACCTTGACCCAATGGAACCGCCAATAGTGGGATGGAAAAATGCCTGACGCATCGCGTTAGAAAAGCGCTCATATGAAGCACATATTTCGGGTTGATTCTCCCACACGGGAGTGGCCCAACGTAAGGCTTTACCCGTGAGTAACGTCATTACATAGGCTACCTTAGATCGGTCCGAGGGGAATCGCGACGGCTGCTGTTCGAACACTAACGAACATTGCAAAAGAAAGCCTCTACATTCCTCGGCAACACCACTGAAACGCATGGGAGAGGGCAAATTAGGCTCGAACCGACTGACGGGAGGAGAAGCCGGTGCAACCTGAGACACGGTAGGACTGGGCGGGGCGCTCGATTGGCTGGCAGCATTAACCATGTTGGTAATCGTCTGCAGTTGACCAGAAACCTGCTGTAGAGCTTGCTGGTTCCTGCCTATGGCCTGACCCTGAATGGTCAGAGCACTCTTAATCTCGCCTATGGCTTGCGATATGGCTGCATCCATGTTAGGCTGAGTTGTTCTGTAACGTGAGCTGTCCGGGTAGGACCGGTCACGTGGGTTTTGGGGAAATGCGGAAGCAAGTGCCACAAACACAAAACCATATAACTGAACCCTCCATTATAACGTACGGGAAAAATGGGACAAGAAAAAATATTATAATAAACTGAGACCTCCGTAGGGAAGCACGGAAAACAAGACAAAGAAAATAATAATAAAAAATCCAAAGAGATGAAAAAGGCGAAACAAAAAAACACACGGAGAAGCCTCGACGTGTCAAAAAAGGGGAACTAAGGAGTATCTGGCCTGAACAAGACTGACACAAAATAACAAACGATAGGAAAAAATATAAAGGACAAGGAAAACTTGAGAAAGGCCAGAACAGGGCGCAGGAGTAAAGGACTCGAAAAACAAAAGGCATAGAGGCTGGTGACAAGACACCAGAATCGCAACAACGTTACTGTCGAAAAAGGCTGGGAAGCACAGAGAGACCGAACAACTCAGCAGTGACTGCCTGCAGCCATCCACCTTAAGTAAGGGGATGGACAGCTGCCGGTAGTCACCGCTGATTAATGGTTACGCCCTCTGCTGGCTCGCGTTCCCCCTCTGGTGGTGGTAGGTGGAACGACCCTGGAGCCAGCCCTTACACCTTGGTTATTGTTTCCTTCATTTGGATAAGTTCACGGGTTTTGTGCTGGTGCACTCTATTCATTACATCCTCCCTTATTCCTGAGATGATCACTTCCTTCTTTTTTTGCACTCCCTCACCCGTCACATAATATCAAATGTTGTAGAAGGTCCCTTTAGACATGTATTCCCTGTTTTAGATTCAGGAATCGTGCATCTAATTTATCAATATTTCTGCTTTGCATTTCTCTTCAGAGTTGCCAGAGTCCATAATAAATAACAATGTGTTTCAGGTCTCACATCATACTGTATTTTGTTTTGTAGAAAAAAAACCCCAAGGAAAGTAAGGAAGAACACTCAAAGACAACCAGCCAACAGAGGTAACACATCATGTGAGCGTTGTGTGCAGTGAGTGACGTTGTGTGGTGTGTTAGTGAGTGGCGTTGTGTGGTGTGTTAGTGAGTGACGTTGTGTGGTGTGTTAGTGAGTGACGTTGTGTGGTGTGCAGTTAGTGACGTTGTGTGGTGTGTTAGTGAGTGACGTTGTGTGGTGTTAGTGAGTGACATTGTGTGGTGTGTTAGTGAGTGACGTTGTGTGGTGTGTTAGTGAGTGACATTGTGTGGTGTGTTAGTGAGTGACGTTGTGTGGTGTGTTAGTGAGTGACGTTGTGTGGTGTGCAGTGAGTGACGTTGTGTGGTGTGTTAGTGAGTGACATTGTGTGGTGTGTTAGTGACGTTGTGTGGTGTGTTAGTGAGTGACGTTGTGTGGTGTGTTAGTGAGTGACGTTGTGTGGTGTGCAGTTAGTTACGTTGTGTGGTGTGTTAGTTAGTGACGTTGTGTGGTGTGTTAGTGAGTGACGTTGTGTGGTGTGTTAGTGAGTGACGTTGTGTGGTGTTAGTGAGTGACATTGTGTGGTGTGTTAGTGAGTGACGTTGTGTGGTGTGTTAGTGAGTGACGTTGTGTGGTGTGTTAGTGAGTGACATTGTGTGGTGTGTTAGTGAGTGACGTTGTGTGGACGTTAGTGACGTTGTGTGGTGTGCAGTGAGTGACGTTGTGTGGTGTGTTAGTGAGTGACATTGTGTGGTGTGTTAGTGAGTGACGTTGTGTGGTGTGTTAGTGAGTGACGTTGTGTGGTGTGTTAGTGAGTGACGTTGTGTGGTGTGCAGTTAGTGACGTTGTGTGGTGTTAGTGAGTGACATTGTGTGGTGTTAGTGAGTGACGTGGTGTAGTGTGTTAGTGAGTGACATTGTGTGGTGTTAGTGAGTGACGTTGTGTGGTGTGCAGTTAGTGACGTTGTGTGGTGTTAGTGAGTGACATTGTGTGGTGTTAGTGAGTGACGTGGTGTAGTGTGTTAGTGAGTGACATTGTGTGGTGTTAGTGAGTGACGTTGTGTGGTGTGTTAGTGAGTGACGTTGTGTGGTGTGTTAGTGAGTGATGTGTTGTGTGTTAATGAGTGACATTGTGTTGTGAGGTCATGATGTTGTGTTGTTAGGTCATAATGTTATGTTGTGTGTTAGTGAGTGATGTGTTGTGTGTGGCAGATGGCAGATGCAGTCATTGAACTCTTGGAGACATTTTTTGGATTCAGTGTGTGTTATTTGTATACAGTAACCCAAAGAAAAAAGGAAAGAAGGGGGGAAACTGGTGAGAGAGAAGATGGAAATACTGCTGAAGAGACAGGGTAGGGGTGTGGCTAATGATTAGGGCAGGTAATGGGAGACAGGGTAGGGGCGTGGCCAATTATCAGGGCAGGTAATGGGACAGGTGCAAGGGTGTGGCCAATGGTCTGTTTCTCAGTGCGGTCATGAGTGAGTAATGGAGATGTACGTTCTGCAGATCTAGGGGCCACAGTTCATTGGCTTTGCTGCTTACAGTAGTGATGTGTTACAGTAGTGATGTTACAGTAGTGATGTGTTACAGTAGTGATGTTACAGTAGTGATGTGTTACAGTAGTCAGGTGTTACAGTAATGTGTTACAGTAGTTATGTGTTATAGTAATATGTAATATGTGCCTTCTTGTGTGTGTTCATAGATGACCAATAAGTGACCAGTGTGAAACCTGAACTTACGTAACCATTTGATCACCTGACTTCAGAGCACTTTACTCATGGATTGGGTAAAGGGGTAACCCCATTTAATTAAGACGGAACTGGAATTTCTGAGAAGAGGTGTTGTTCCTAACAGTTTAACTTGAACGATTCACCAGTTGTTGTTTCTTGTAAAGTTTTCATGTTTATCTAGTTTTTATGTTGTATTATTTCTTAACGTTATATTCGTGGACTGTTACACACCTTGTGATATGTTATTTTAACTGATTTGTACCCTCTGTACAGCACTTTGGCATGGCTGTAGCTGTTTTTGAAAGTGCTATATAAATAAAGTTGAGAAATAATGTCATGACAGGCCCCGCCCCCTCCTGTAAATCTTATTCATGTGTTCTTTTATGCCCTGCCTCTAAGTCCGGTCTTCGTTTTGGTTTACTTCCGTTCCTATCTAACCACGCCCCTTTTGGTTCAGCTGTTTCGTGTTTGTCTTATTATGTTGTGTACTTAGTCTCCCTTGTTTCTGGTTTGGATGGGGGTCATTTTGTAAGAAGGGATGAGTAAACTGTGTTCTGGTTTTTACGTTCGTTGGAAATACGCGGCCGCTGTATGAGATCTGATACCGCTTCGAGATGTTATGCTTTGCCTAATTTGTATGTTCTAGGATCATTCGCTCGTGTTGTATTACTCAAGTTCGCAGTGTTTAGCGTAAGGTGTATCTGGGTTAGTGTTCGTGTTTTCTATGTATCTATGTTTTGTTATCAATTGTATTTCTGTTACTGTAGGTTTCTTTTACTTATCGTATGACTTGGATTACTGTCTGGCGTTTTTTGGTAATTCCCCGGTCTCCTCGAATGTTGTATGTTTGTAGTTTGTAGAATTCAAATATTCATTTGTTGTGTAGTTACGTAGTATTCCAGTTCCTTGTTTGTTTAGCCCTGCTTTTGTTATTTGGTCATCACTGTACTTTTCATAAAGATCTTGTTGTTAACATTATGCTTCTCGTTTGTTATTGGTAGTTGGTCTCGTCCTTTTGTGTTTTCGCTTGAGTATAAATCATGCCACGTAGGAAGCGCACAATCAGGGCGCAGGCGATAACCTTGCACGAGAGGGATCCCGTCCATTCATATACCAGCTCTTCTCTGCACGTGTGTCCGCCCCCTAGTACCGCAGCGTTACAAATAAAGTTGAGTAGATCACAAGATCCAGAAATAGTGGGTAAAGATGTTGTAGCTGTTATTTCCACTGATATATTGTTACACTGCTGCATTGGAGTGGAGTGCTGGATTAGCTATAAGTAATTTATTCTCTGCGCATTGAAACAATAGTGAAGCACAGTAAATACTGCAAAAACATCAGAGCCTCATAAGTATCAGTTTCTGCTGCATTGTTTCAAGAGCGGTAAGTGACTTAGAAACAGAACTGAAAGCACTGAATCATGTGTCTGGTAATCATTATTCTAAAGAACATTAATAAACCTTTACACTGTTTTTTGGTTTATATCATTTATATTTAACATATTCATGTCAACGTCCGCCAAGCCTGCTGTTGTAGTGGTGCTCCATCACACATTTGCACTGTACCAGACAGCAGCAGATGTGTAACAGAGGCAAACAAACGCGCTGTAAAACAGAGAGCTACACACTGAATACAGCACAGTTAACGGTAGACTGTCCTGCTTTCGATTTCACACAAACTCAAATGTCCTTACTAAAATAGTTACTGCAAATGTTCCACGGAAGGGACACATTTCGGGAGGATAAATGCAAATTCAGCACTCACGTCATCACGTACACGAAAAGCAAAAAAAACATACTAAATTCCTGATGGTCAGTAGTTATATTATTTTTGTTCGACAACGATGAGTAGTGTAGCCAGCATGAGACAACACCAGAGAAGTGAAGTCATCCTCGCACATGCGCAACATCGCTGCTCCGTCAGGCTAGCTGCAGTGAGGTTGGCCACCCCTGGCTCCTCCCTCGGGCTAGTCTGTGTGCGCGTGTTCAGCAGTGTTGTTCGTTTCACCTGTCCCTCGTCTCGCTAACGTTATATGTTGCACGCGTCTGCAGTTCGCTGTGTATTTACGTTTGCATGTTGTGCGTGTAGTTTGTTCAGTCGTTGTTCCTGACTCGTCCCGGTGTTTTTGTATTCCGTGGTTGTTTTAAATAAAGCGAATGTTAAAAAGACGCTATCGCCTCGGAATCATACTTCGTCCCTTCCTGTCGTTAAAGCTGTCCTAGTTTGGCTTTACACAGCTTAACTGACCAATAAGCGACGCTAACGTTACACTTGCACTACCAACTATGCCAAATAAACAAATACCCCCGGCCATGGTCCAACCCCACAGTGTAATACGGCATCCAAAGAGAAAATGAAAGTGCATGAAAGCTTCGTGTCTCACATCGATACGTCCAGATAAACGGAGGTGAGTAGATACTTCAGATTGAAATGTGTTAATCTCTGCAAACACAGCATGATAACAGCCTAAAAGATCCTAAACCCAGTTCTACCCAATGGCTACAGCTAGTGTCCTTATGCAAAGCAATCACAGGTTTTTCGTTCGTACTTGGTACTTCGTTCGTACTTTCACAGAAATGTGTTGTTGAACTGATTATTGTAAATGTATCGGTATAATTAACATAGTAACGCTTACCTTTAATGATTCCATAATGAACTGTGTACACATGTGAGTAAACGCTGAAGTAGTGTTTATGGGTGGTACAGTGGAGTTGCTATGGCACAGAGTAATGTCCAGGTGTGTCCCCACTTATAACGTGTTTATGTGGTTTTGTGTGATTATGACTCTTTGTGATTCTTTTCCTAATTTCTAGAACTGTTAATTGTTGCCTTTTCAAACCATTGAATCTTCATTTAAAACCTTTGTGATGACATGCAAATGTGTGCACACCTCACATTGCTCTATTTCCTGATTGGTCAGATACAAAATTAACTTGTAATTCTTTGGTGTGTGTTCAGTAATGTATTCTGTACTGTAGCAGTGTGTACAGTCAGTAAAGGGTTAATGGAATAGTTCTCTCATCTGAGAGTCTGATGTTCCATTTACTGTGATGTCATACTACACACTTCCACACTCTATTGAATGTATTAGGGGTGTGATTTGAATATGCATCATAACACGGTCGTTCTCATTTGTCCCTGCAGGACATGAGCACTAACAGTAACTCAGGTGAGTGGAGAACTGTGGCAGTGCTACCTGTCTCACTCCCATGTGGAGAAAGGTCATGTGACCCAGTTACATGGTCACTTACCTGCCTGTATCTCCCCATGGGTGTGTGTACTTTATGTTCATCAGCATAATGACAAATTCACATATCAAAAATTCACTCATCAAAAGATTAATTCATATTTTCTGTTTTAGGATCAAACAGATTCTTAAGCTATTTTCTTTATTTCTTTTGAAGAAAATCTCCACTAGACTTTGTTCCTTCATTTAGGACCAGTTTTGTTTTTGACAACTTTCATTCTAGCATGAGCGTTTAACTGTCCCAATATCTCACTTTTTCAGAATCTCCTTTTATGAACTTTCAGCAGGTGTGTTGGTGTTTTGACCTCCTGACCTTTAAGTTCTTTCAGGAGAACCGTTTCTCTCCCTTAGTAGTCTAGCTCATCCCAGAGTAGCTGTGAGATGTTTGTCCTGAATTAACACATTTGGCCAGTAGTGTGCTGCTGTCAGGACACTACTAATAAAATAGATACTAAAAACCAGTTAGTGTCTGTGTATGAGTGTGTGTGTGTGTGTGTGTGTGTGTGTGTGTGTGTGCCCAGAGGTGGATGGTGCTCTGTGCTGGACCCGCCTTGTGGTTCCAGCAAAGTACTCTAGAGAGTGTGTAAATAAATCCCTTGCGCTGCCAGTTCTTGCCGGTGTGTGTAAAAATACCCAGACATTGCAGACATGCAAATACAAACTGCAGAAATAATTGATGTTTCTAGTAAAAGACAACATTAAATGTTTGAGCATACCTGAATGTAATCACCTGGTGTGTATGTTGCATGCATGTATTACAAACACTTGTTACACACTCATTACAAACTCTTGTTCTTAAACAGGACACTCAGCTGAGCATCACAGTGTCCATCATGCGGGTGTAGAAGGTGTGGAGGGTGATGATGAGGGCAGTGCAGAGATGGGGAGGAAGACCAGAGCAAGAGAAGAGATGAACAGAAGGAATGATGAGTCAAACCAACCGGAGAACAGAGAACAACTCACAGATGAGACGGAAGACCTAAAGGAAAAAGGGAAACGGTTAGATAAAAGAGAGAAAGAGCTAAATAAACGAGAGAAATGGCTAGATGAAAGAAAGAAAGAGCAAAATGAACGACAGAAGCAACAAAATGAAAGAGAAAAATGGCTATATGAAAGAGAGAACCAGCGAGATGAAAGAGAGAAAGAGCAAAAAGCGAGTGAGAAGCAGGTAGTTGAAAGAGAGAAACAGCTAGATGAAAGAGAGAAATGGCTAGATGAAAAAGAGAAGCAGCGAAATGAAAGAGAGAAGCAGCAAAATGAAAGGGACAAATTGCTAGATGAAAGAGAGAAGCAGGTAGATGAAAGAGAGAAGCAAGTAGATGAAAGAAAGAAACAGCGAAATGAAAGAGACCAACGACTAGATGAAAGCAAAAAGCCACAAGAAAACATTTTTCGCGGTAATAAACCTTTTAGTCATTATTTTGATCTCATCTCTCTCTCTCCTTACTGTTTCCTCAACTGCTTCCTCTTTTATACCTTTAGCCCCTCCCTTTGGGTCTCAGGTTAAAATCCTGGTTATAGTTATAATCATGTTTGAAACAAATTCATTGTCATCAAACAAATAATCACTGTACAGGCATATAAAGGTTCATGTGTGATGGATGGATGGAGCATTTCTAAAGGCCAAGGGGAAAATTGTGTTGCAGCACCAGTGCACATAAATGACAAGATATAAATGGAATACAAAAATATACTGTAAATATTGTACGTTACACAATCAAACCAGATCTAGTGCAGAGGTAAAACCTGCAATGTGCCAGTTCATGTGCCATGTGTTATGAACTGTTCCTGCACTGCTATTATGTACTGAAGTTACACCCACAGTTATGAAGTGAAGCTGCAGCAGATTCTCTTATTTGTTTTTAGGCTCCAGAGGGACACGGAGCCCCCGTCCCCACCAGAAGGTCAAATACGCCTCTATCGTAAGTGGGAAAACACTTGGTGCTCATGAACGCTTTCTGCAAATGCTCCACAAACAAATACCAGACCTGCAGGAGGTGTCTACAGTGGAGCAGTGTGATGTCATTCTGCTGTTCTGCCCCATTGTGTCTCGGGCTGGAACTGATATTGAAGCAGCACTGAAGCTCATTACTGAAGCAGGTAACTGAGGCTCTTCATGGTGAACACATAAGATATTGGGCTCCATCATGTTTGACAAGTCTTGCTCACGAGATCAAATATTACCCTCTGTCCACAGTCTCCAAGCCTGCTGTTCTAGTGGTGCTCCATCACACATTTGACCCAGACTGCACTGTACCAGACAGCAGCAGATGTGTAACCAGGGAGAACACGACCACAGTGGACTGTCTGTTCCATGAGGATCAGGGTCTGCTGCAGTGTTGTAAGAACACTGAAGCTGTGAGCAGAGTGGTGGACTACGTTAAACGGGTATGACAGAAAACAAACATTTCCTCTTTACTTCATTCCACACAGAAATGTTTGTGGATGTATTTATTTGTAAAAGTATGTACAATATTAATTGGAATATCATATTTTTGCTTTTCTTCAGAGTCCAGGGGACATGCGAGAGTCAGGAAGACCTTCCAGTGATGCCATGAACATTCCTCACCACGCTGGGGCAGAAGCTAAGACAGGCAAACACAGACAGCACAAACGCAAAGCTGAGACACAACCAGGGGAACAGGAGAGAGAAGACAAAAAACGAAAGAGAGAGTAATGGCATAAAGGAGTGGAAGCTGAAGAGGAAATGTGTTCTGGACATGACTGATCCTGGACCTGCTGTGACTTAACTCAGGCTCTCCCATAGCCATGTGCTCTGTGTTGGGATTCAGAGTTAAAGCACAAGGCCTGGCTGCTACCATGGTAACGGCTCTAACTCCTACTGTGGGGTCTAGTCTCAGGTGTCTCCTTCTCTCCAGTTTAACCCTGTAGGGCTTTGTTGGTCTGGGTTTCTCTGGTCTGGATTTCTCCGGTCTGTAAAGGGGAACCTTGTGCTCCATATTGAGACCTTGTTGTTGTTCCTTAGTTTTGTGGCTTTTATGATTTTCTGTTGGAAGTGTTTAATAAAATGGGGAAAAGCAAGAACAGTGTTTGGACTTCTTTTGTTACACTTGTCACTATGGATTTTCATGCTTAGGTTTGTTCCCACTTGCTGTTAGTGAGTGATGTTGTGTGGTGTGTTGTTAGTGAGTGACGTTGTGTGGTGTGTGTTAGACTTGTAATAAAAGCCCCGCCCCTTCCCTTTTCTCCTTTAAAAAATCGGACAAAATTTAACAAAAATGGTTTGGAAGCAAATTATAAATATACACTACCAGGCTGAAGTTTGGACAAATGTTGCATGTTCTTAATAGTAAAAAAGTTATTTTAACCTAATGGATTATGCTTACATTTGTTTATAAGTCAAATATAATTTGGGAAAGGAGTTATATATGAATTCATTCTCAACACACACACACACAGACACACAGACATAAATGCACCCTCAGCAAACAAATTGATTGTGCTCTGTATGTGTGAGAGTGTCTTCAGGACTGATGTAGTTTATGTGTGGTACGAGAAGAAGTTATTCATTAAACAACTGATGAACTTCAGACCCATAAATGTCTTCTGGAAGCAAAGATCACATTTTATATCTTAAGACAGGCATTACAGTGGATGTTATATGTACAGGTGTTGAGTCAAAACTGAATGAATGTCTGAATGGAATCTAAATTGAATTGAATCTGAAAGCAGAGATTGTTCAGCTTTCCCTGCTGTGGAAACATGGATACACATGATCTACAGAAGCAGAAGATGTGACGAACAGGAAAGGTAAAGAGAAACGCCATCACTCTAAAATAGCCCAAATCACAAACAGAACTAATGTGTAGAGATGTTGATATATAATTATTGTGATAAAATCACATAAACAATAACTTAAAATTATACCTACATTTGTTGAGAAGTTTTGAATGTAAATAGATACCTCACCAGAGTGTTAATACGGCGGATAAGCAGTTAGTCTATTTCCAATAAAACGTGTGTGTGTGTGTGTGTGTGTGTGTGTGTGTGTGTATATATATATATATATATATATATATATATATATATATATATATATATATATATATATATATATGTATATTCTACATGGTTCTTTAAAGAACTTTGCAAATATGGTTCTGTTTTGCAACAAAGATGGTTCCGTATTTTGTATTGATACGTGTAGGAATGTGTGAAAGGTTCTGTGGAGTGTAAGTAAAGTTACTATCCTCGAGTCCTTACTTTGTATCATCCAATAATACTTCATATAGATGCCTTTTTTCTAAGAGTGTAATGGCTATAGAAATATTAAGTCTTAATATGTTTTTAAGATCTTATCGTAGGTATTACATGAATGCATGTGCATTATAAAGTGTTAAGTTTGTCTATTACATTATATTTATAAGTTAGAGCAACCAAATTTTACTTTTAACCTGGATACGTTCATCGTGCTCCGCCATATTCTGAAAAGACTATACTGTCAGTCACAAATCCAGGAGCCAATAGAAATCACTGAACGAAACTCCCCAAAGTGCCTTGTCAAACTCGCGCAAAAAGAGCCGAAGCAAATATGCTTGTCACGTGAGCACCATCATAAAATCGAGAAGGAAAAAAAACACTTGACGTGAAAAAAGACAGTTTGAGCGCACGCTCTAACACAAATGCGCACGAAATTCATCTTTCAGTGCTTGCGACATTCACCATTACGCTCGTGAGTTGAATATTTACACTTGCGAAATATTTTAACATTCTCGTTTGTTTTTCGTTTGTTTTTTCTTTTTGTTTTCAGAGAAAATCAAGAACAGTGTTTTGACTTCCTTTGTTACAGTTGTCACTATGGATTTCTTGGGTTTGTTCCCAGTGATCCATCATGATCAGGCAGAAACATGTGAGGAACATCCTGACCACCTGCTTTCTCCTGCAGAGAATGACAGGGCCACTAGCTGACACAACCTCAGCACACGTCTGGAGTCTCACGTGTTGGCCTGCAGTTCACATAAAAACCTTATACGCTGCCTCATCCTTTAAACTAAATTAAGAATCTCCCAGAGAAGGTGTGGGACTCTCTCCTAACCAATCAGAGCTTGAAGCTCCAATCTCCCCATGAGGTTCCATTCAGCCATGAAGATCTGAGATGTTTGTACAGTACAGTCTCCAGAACAGCTGAGTGAGCTTGACATCTGAGCTTTTAGTGAGGGGCCACATACAGTATATTCTATGCTTATAAACTGAGTCATAACAAACTGAAGTTTAAACTCACTGGGAATCAATTTAAATACTTTATAATTAATCTGTGTAGTACATTTTCCACATAACATCTCACATCCAGCATCTCACGTCTGCTGATGTATTTATATTTGCATTAGTAATCTAATAAGCATTTAATGTTCCTGAAGATCTTGGATTCAGGCTTCATGAAAATGACTGACACACTGGTGTTCTAGAGACAGTGGCACAGTCTCATTTTGTTACCTCGTGTTTATAGAAATTATGAAATGGATCATTTTTCTTAAACTTGTCAAACTGAAAGTTAATTAATTAATCAATTATTTTGTCCTATAAATACATATACATGGATATACTTTGTCTTCAGTTTACATTTACATTCCTCACTAAAATGCTCCCCCAGTGGGATCATATGAGATACTGTTTTACTCTCCCATGTAAAATCCACACCAACACATACATCATTTCCATTTTACATCCTACTGTAAGATATCAAACAGATACCAGTCTTCTATCTTGATAAGGTGCCACTGCTGGTCTACACTGGTCTACACAAACAGGATTATCAGCTTTACTTCTGTTAACACTGCTGAACCTGCACTAGATCAGCTCGTTTGTATGATTGATCATCTTTACAGCTGCAACATGCTGCTCTAACCAAGCTGATAATCAGTGTAGAGGAGCTGTGAAAACTATTAGTGATAAATATCAAATATCAACGTGATAAATATCTAAACTATCATTAGTAATTTTGCATGCACAGGCCTATACAGTAACAATCCATCAAAAAAAGTGTTTGATGTACTTACTGAATATTTCATTTGATTTACATATGAGGTCAACCCAAAGGTGTGAAGCACCGATTCCAGATAATGGTTAACAGTTTAAGAACATTCACTCTGCAGGTTACACGGTTGCCTGGGTGACTGACTTCAGCAGCACAACATCACGGTTTTGTTCTGGCCCCAGGACACGCCTACAAGCCACACCACTTTCATTTCCAGTTTATAATTACACCTAACAAAATAGTCCCTGAGAACACACCTGACACAGAGGAGCAGTGAGGAGCTGCAGCTACATTTACCCTTCATGACATCTGACCTTAACCAGCATATTTATAAGGGCTGATTTCAACAGTACAAAATACACCTGACCCTTCATGTTTAGTAGCAGCACTTCACTCTCCTGTATGTCTTTCCTGAGGCAGGACCAGGCTGTTCTATTAGAGCCCCTATATATACATGTGTGAGCCCTGTACATATATACAGTACATGTGAGGGTAAAATGTAAAATGTGAATTATAACGTAACTTCAGATTTCTGCTGCCCCCTTGTGGCTAAAAGCTCTAAACGTCTAAATTTTCTTTCCCCTATCCCCAATCTACGGTGACTCTGAAAGTCCATCGCGATGCAAGCGAAAAATTCAGAAACGCAGCAAATCCAGCCACAACACAACGGAAGTGTTTCTGGATGAATTATTTTACGCAGGGACTCTGGGTTTTTAGCTATAAACAATAATTGTGTTATACAGTTTCTTATTACATTGACCAGGTGTGTGTGTGAGACGTTCACAGCAGGTGTGTGTGTGTGTGGGTCACAGCAGGTGTGTGTGTCTCTGCTTCACCTCCCAGTGCAGCTCCTCCTCCCACCATCAGCTGACACAAACCCAGCAGTGTCTCTCCTTCCTGAGCACTGGAGCGCTGGCCCGGCCCGACTGCAGCAGTGTTCTGCTTCTGTGTAAGACACTGGCGCTGTAGCATCACCACTGGGGGAACCACACTGGCACTGTAGCATCACCACTGGGGGAACCACACTGGCGCTGTAGCATCACCACTGGGGGAACCACACTGGCGCTGTAGCATCACCACTGGGGGAACCACACTGTAGCATCACCACTGGGGGTAGCATCACCACTGGGGGAACCACACTGGCGCTGTAGCATCACCACTGGAGGAACCACACTGGCGCTGTAGCATCACCACTGGGGGAACCACACTGGCGCTGTAGCATCACCACTGGGGGAACCACACTGGCGCTGTAGCATCACCACTGGGGGAACCACACTGGCGCTGTAGCATCACCACTGGGGGAACCACACTGGCACTGTAGCATCACCACTGGGGGAACCACACTGGCGCTGTAGCATCACCACTGGGGGAACCACACTGGCACTGTGACTGGGCTCAGGAGAGGGAAGAGATGCTGATGATGCTGTTGCCATGGCAGTGAGGGTCCTGCTGTTTATCTGGGTGTTTAGGCTGCAGGAGGGACTGCAGTATCAGCACCATGGACAGAGTCTGAGTAGGCGGAGCTCTGTGGTGAGGGACACTGACTCTGACTGGTGACACTGACTCTTTACTGGTACTGAGAGAGACAGATGTCATTCGTCTCCCACACACACACACACACACACACACGTTAACACTCACAACCAAGCATTCGAATGGTTAGTCTGGAGTGTGGAGGTAGTGTTTCGTGTTTTAGTTGGTTAATCTTCCCTCTGGGTGTCTGAACACTACTGTCTGTGTATAATCAGCCAGTGGAAACTGAGTTTGTATTTGATGTTACTGACTAAATGATTTCTAACTCTGAACTCATCCTCATGTTTTGGTTCTTCCTATTTCAGAGAATCTTTGAATAAATAAATAATATTTTTGCTGTATTAGGTGGAATAATTCAATTGTTTTTGTGTCTGCTAGTGTTCAAGTAAAATGTAAATTGTAATGTCTGCTGCCCCCTTGTGGCTAAAAGCTCTAAACGTTTCCTATCAGTACTTTAGCCCCAATCTCGACGTACAGTAATGCTATAAGTGAAGAAGTACTCTTATCCATCCATCTTACTGTATACTATCCTACTATTCAAGCTGTCCTAAGATAAAGATCCGATTAAAATCGCTCTGAAATGTCCACACAGTCTACTTGACCTAAAGCAGCTCTCTCTCTCTCTCTTTCTCTCTCTCTCTCTCTCTCTCTCTCTCTTCTCTCTCTCTCTCTCTCTCTCTCTCTCTCTCTCTCTCTCTCTCTCTCTCAGATTTTATGAGTTTGAACCTGTAGGAGATCAAGATGGCAGCTGCCAGTATCAGTAAGTCGCCCTTCCAGAGTTCATCAGTCCAGAACATCACTTCACTTACATGTACAGGGGGTTTACAGTATCAAATACTGTAACAAATAAAATAAAATAATTTGTGTGTGTGTTTTCCTACAGATGAGTTTAAACTCATTGGCCCCCATGGCACAGAGTTTCAGTCTGGCTCTGCTGTCACTCTCTCCTGTCACCTGTCTCCTCAAACCAGTGCTGTTGCCATGGAGATCAGGTGGTTTAAGGGGACAGACTGTGTTTGTCTCTATAAGAACGGACAGGTGACAGAGGGGAGGGGCTACGAGGGCAGAGTGAGTCTGTTCACGGAGGAGCTGCAGAGAGGAAACGTCTCCTTACAGCTGAGAGACTGCAGAAGGTCAGATAGAGGACATTACCTGTGTCAGGTGACCAGTGGAGACACAACACAGGAGCTCACAGTAGGAGTAGGGGTGAGTATTCCAGAGCTCCACTCTACATAATCCCAACATCACCATCAGTCTCATCACAGATGGACAGATGGTTCATTTAGTGGAACAAACAGTAACAGTTTCTCACTCTGACACAGATCTCCACATCATGGGTGTAAAGTGTAAAAGCAGTAGAAGATCTGGATTAAAACTAGAGACTAGTAATCTGGACTAAATCACAGACTGGATCAGTATCAGCCTGTGTGAGGGTTGAAACAAAGCACTTCACAGACGTGTGCAGACGAGGAAAACAGACTTTTAATGTAAAAACCTGTAGCAATCAAAACGTAATCCAAAGTCAGCGTGAAGGGTAATCCAGGTCAGGGTGAAGGGTAATCCAGGTCAGCGTGAAGGGTAATCCAGGCAAAACATACTAAACGGCAAATTCAGAAGAGAATAGAGAGACAAAAACATGTCGATCCATGAAACAGAATAACAGAGAGAACTGCTCTGTATGCTTACTACACATGGATTCAGCAATACTTCACCATCATACAAAGGCATGTAGTGGTTTATATGAGTAAAACTTAAGTGGAAACAGTGTGTGTCTATAATGAGGGGAGGAGGACAGAGGCAGATGTTGCATGGGCTTCTGGGAGTTGTGGTTCTCCTGGTTGTGCTGCATGACAGTCTGAAGTTAAGCAATGAGAGACACTTTAACTACATCAGAGAAGTGAAGAGATTACAGTGTGGCCTTTATGAGATAGAGCAAGACTGTTAAATTGACCTTCCATAACACAGACTACACCAACTACAGGCAGAACCACAGAGAACTGTGTGTGAACACTGACACCAGCACTATAAGCAGAACAACATAAATGTTCACTGTAAACAGTGTGGTAGAAGAATCCACTTCAGGTGAGGTGACTGTGAAGCAGAGGACGCCTCTCTGAATCAGCTTCAGCTTCCAGAGCTTCAGCTTTACACACAGCTGCATACAAAGCTGATGGGGACTGATGAAAACACTTTTGATGACCTGAGACATTAATGGAGACTGTGAGCTGAATGTTTCTGGAGATCCACAGTAGCAGCAGGTTTCCTCCAATAGAAAGAAACCAGGACTGCAGCTCCTTTTCCACAGTTGCTGCACAGTAGTGTAAAGTGACGTGGTGTGGAGGCCCAACTCCACTCTTCCATCACACTGCTGTACATCATGAAGAGAAGAATCCAGTGGGCCTCCTTCTCTACACCATACTGGAGTTAAACAGAGAGCAGGTGTAAACACCAGGACTTAAACTGGTTTATAACAGCTCACTTATGATGGAGAAATGGGCGGAGCTTCTGGTGCTCCCCAGATCAAATGTTTGACTTGTAAAGCAGTTGCAGACACACAGACACACACCTAATGAGGCCTGTGGTGGAATTGAGGACACAGAAGTCGAGGTCTTGTAATATATTAAGCAGAATTTGTTTGATAGCAAGAAAGTTAAAAAATATAAAGTATAAAGAGTGATATGAAGCCTGCGCTTCACGCAGCAACTCTGAACTGCCTCTCAGTCCAGTTATAGTCAAAGTGTGTGTGCAGAAGAACTAAGGATGCCTGCAGATATCCGTTTCCCTGGGACTTCAGTCTTACAGAAAAGCACCTTCAATATGGCCATAGTGATCACTACGCAGGGCAAGCAGTACTTTTCACACAGACTGTGTTATAGTGTCTGCGTGGACATGATTAACATGAATCATACACATGAATGCGGTCATTCAGCCTCTCCTGAAAAAACCCATCTTGAATCCTGCAGTCTTGGAGAATTTTAGACCCATCTCTAAGCTTCCTTTTTTTGGCTAAAGTTTTGGAGAAAGTTGTTTTTCAGCAACTTTGCTCCTATGTAAGCCAGCATAACATCTTGGACAGGTTTCAATCAGGTTTTAGACCCTACCATAGCACAGAGTCAGCCCTCCTTAAAGTCCTGAATGATCTACTTCTAGCCGTGGACTCTGGGAACTGTGCAATCTTAGTTCTATTAGATCTAAGCTCAGCCTTTGACACCATCGACCATAAAATCCTGTTGGATCGCTTGAAGTGTAGTGTTGGCATTAAAGGAGTAGCCCTAAATTGGCTGACATCCTATTTATCCAATCGAACCTTCACTGTTAAGATGGGGCAATCCTCATCATCTCTTGCACCGGTCACCTGTGGGGTACCTCAGGGATCTATCCTGGGACCCATCCTGTTTTTTCTCTTTACATGCTTCCTCTTGGGTCCATCTTTCAAAAGTACAATATTTCTTATCATTGCTATGCGGATGACACACAGGTCTACCTTCCACTCAACCTAAACAAAAATGGTTCCTTAAACCACCTGTTGGATTGTTTGAAGGAGGTGGAATGCTGGATGTCTAATAATTTCCTCAGATTAAACAAAGAAAAAACGGACATTATTATTGTTGGTAATTCTGACTCGGCTGGAGTGATAGCCAATGATCTGTGCTCTTTAAGACCCAACCTGCATGATCATCTTGACATGAATATAATCAATATTTCCTTCACAGGCCCTAACAGAGGATTCATGCACTGGGCTTCTATGAAAGGCCAGAATCTAAACTGATCTAAACTAATCTAAGAAATCAAGAGCAGTGAGTCCTGATAACAGATTTACAGGACTGTTGAACACATGGAGCTGTTTATCTGGACACACTCACGTCTCACAGCTGTTTTGTAGCTGTGTGTTGCTGTAACTGTAAGGGTTGGTTCCAGCGCCATAGCGCCACCAGCCACCAGAGGGAGCCGACGGGCTAATTAAGCCAGATGAGCTACTCCTGCTTGATAGCAGCTCACACCACGATACCGGTTGCTGAATGGTTGATCAGGGTTCTGACCTGCAGCTCAGCCGGTACCTTTGGGTAGAGGTTGTGGGACTCTTATTCTCTTTCTCTTGAGTCTCTCTCTGGTCTCGGGTCATTTTCTCTACTCAACAAAAAGCTGTTGCTTTGAAACTAAAGAACAAGTTTGTTCTCATCCCTCTTTGTTTTCTTCCCTCTTTTGTTTTTTATTTCTGTTTTTGCCTTTTGTTAGGAAGCTGTTGTTGGGAAGTGTAGTTCTGTTGTTGGGAAGTGTAGTTCTGTTGTTGGGAAGTGTAGTTCTGTTTCTCACTGAATGACAGAGCCAGTCCTTCCCTTGGCTGTTGTTGGGAAGTGTAGTTCTGTTGTTGGGAAGTGTAGTTCTGTTTCTCACTGAATGACAGAGCCAGTCCTTCCCTTGGCTGTTGTTGGGAAGTGTAGTTCTGTTGTTGGGAAGTGTAGTTCTGTTTCCCCTGGTGTCCTTTGTTTTGTTTTCTTCCCGCTGAAACCGTTCAGGGATTTTGCCCTTTTCCTTTTACCCTCTACTTTCTCCTGGCTGTTCCCTGTTGCCCCTTTTGTCCTCACTCCCAGTTAAGACCACTCAGTGATTGGGTCCTATCTACCCCAAACTCCATGGTGGCTCACCTGGTTCACCTCTGACTAGCCATCACGTTACAGGAACTGTTACTGTTATTAATAGAGGACCATAGTACTGGGTATTAAGTATGAATATTACATATTTAATACATATTTTGAATATAACCACTTCTGTATGTGTTTAGGATGTTGTAGGTGTTTAATCGTGTAACTGAACATCTTCATGGAGCTGAAGCAGAGGGTGACAGTGCAGCAGTGAAGGGTGAAACATTACAGCCCACATGAGTAGAATCAGTGTGGAGATCAGGAAGAGAGCAAGAGGGGGAGAAGTTGTGTTAAAGTATTTATTGTGCTGTTTAATCTAACATTGTGTTCCCTTCTCTTGTTTTACACAGATCCTGACTTTTTGGTAAGTAAATAACAAAACCTTTTCTTCCCTCTGATGTTAAGAGATTTTATTATCAAATACATGTTTAATCCATTAATGAGGGAGTAAACTCACACACACTGTAATGTAATATTCATGTAATAATCTTACTGAGGGTCTTTTGACTTCCATCTGTCAGCTTCCTTCCCACAATGCATCTGTGAACTGTAGAAATGTAGACAGTGGAGTTTGCCATGGCAACTAGAACACACAACAGTGTGAAGCTGTGTAGGTTGTTGTTGGGAGTGATGTCAGTGTTAGACTCGATAATGTGTTATTTGAATGGATAATGTGTTATTTGATGACATGTCATCAGTGAATCATCATCACTGGAGTCTCACACACTCTAGTTCATGTCACCCTTCTCTGTTGAAAAAGTAGCACAGATCATACACACACACACACACACTTTCTCACTAACACACTCCATGTCTGTGGTTTTACACAAACAATAGAGTGGAGTAAGGTGTGTGAAGTCCTCCGTTCTGACTAGCTGGTTCACAGTGTAATGCAGCATTGTGCAGATAGAGGGCGGTGTTGGGTACTTGCCTGCTGCTCTAATAATGAAATATGGCATCTTTTTTTTATATAATTGTGTGTCAGAAATTGCTCCACAAAGCACACAGTAATATAACAGGCAGTTTAAATATATAGCAGGCCCTTATAACAGGTCCTTCTCTGTTGAAAGAGTAGCACAGATCATACATTCTCTCT
>JAGXOD010001186.1:0-11121 GCA_020368025.1 Brachyhypopomus occidentalis
TTGAAGTCACTCAGCTTGTATATTAGCAATGTAGCAAATATGACAATGAATGTGATTTTTAGCATACAGATCCACTGAGAGGTGTATATAGTTTGTTTCTTTTGTCATACCTGCTGTGCGATACATGTACATATAGCCTGTGCACAGTTTGCTGCAAAGAAATTGTCTGGTACCATTCAAATGTATTAAGTATTAAAGGAGCAGTTTACATTTTATCATCAATGAACATGTGTAGTGTAAAAACAATGTCATTGCATATTGTACTTATTATACCAGTCTTTTTTTCTGGGTAGAGCCTTGACTATCAAAACAGCTCTTTGTGGTCACCCTATATGAATATGGTACAAATAACAGTATTTCTATTTTCTTTGTAACCCAGTTGAATAAAGCTGGTCTGTCATCATATTGTCTGTATGTGATAAATATGGAAGGATAAACAGACTCCATATGGAGTCTTTTGGATAAAGTGACCTTTTAACTGCCTTAATACAAATGTTTTTTCAGGGTTCTGGTGCCATTCTCTCATTGGCTGACTCGGAACTTTGACCATGACCTCTTGTTTACCCTTGGTAGACTTGACCTTTGGCCATTTATTGTCTAGACAGGCTTTTCAATCTCTCAAAGTGGAAAGGTTCTCCTCCTCCTAGAAGTGCCATCATACTCCCCATTATGCTTCTCCACAGTAAGTATTGAATAAATAAAATAATGATTTTAACAATAATGCCATATATTTATTTTCATGTTTTCTATCTTTATTTCATTGTTTCAAAGCCATAAAAATATAACGATATGAATCATCAACTAGGATGACTATGATGTTTTAAGCCTGGGTCTGTTAGCGAACTGGAAAATTAGGTCAATTTGTGGATGTCAATACAACCTGCCATTACCAAGCTGTTCTGTTGTCCTAGCTGAGAACTTAATGTTGGAATGTAATTTCATCCCATTCACTCATCGTTAGTCCGACCTGCCCCCACTAGAAAAAAAAAATCTCCACCCCCATTTTCACCACATTTCTCAACACTAATTCATAAAGAGGAGAATAGGATTAACGAACACATCATCAGACAAGAATCATCCAACTAACCAGATAAAATCAATGAGTACTGGCCTGATGCCAAATGCATATCAATTGTGGCTCCTGTAATAGGAGTACCTCTGGACTCTGTGAGGATGAAGACTGTCACCTAGTGGACAGCACTTAAAGATTTAATACATCTTAATTCTAAGTTTTTTTTATACAAGAAACTTTGAGAGGCTACTTGAAAATAAGTTGGTTGTTAAAAAAATATAAGCTACTTGTTTCTGAATAAAACCTTAATATTAAAGTGTAACAAGTTTAGAGGTGTCACGACTCGCTCATGAGCAGGGTGTGACGCAGGCGCAGGAGTACGTAGGCATTTACATAAACTAAGACTGAGACTCAAACGGACATGAGGGAACATAAGAGGAATATATTTAATAATACAATAATGTAACAGAAACCACACACCAACTACAAGGAGAACTAAGACGACTGACCAACACTAACTACTGATATAAACTACACAGACGGGTGAACCATGAACAAGTAACATAACATAAAACCATAACACAGAGACACACGAACTCGCGGGGAAACCGAAACACAGTACTATTGAACACAGGTAGGACCAGGGAGATTAACAATAGACACGACTTTAGGAATATGGGAACTAGACACAGACCAGGGAAATCACAACGTGAACATGGAACGGGGTAAACAGACTGAACACGAAATCAACAAGAGAGCAAAGCATGAACGCGAAAGTACACGGACCTAGACATAAACAACCATAGACTTACGTAACCGTAACAAACATCATGACATGCGAACAACGTGACAAGAGACAATAACCCACAAAGGACAAGAGACAACCAGGAAATATAAATACACAAAACGAAACGAGACACAGCTGACGAAGATTACGCAATACGGAAACACAGAAGGGAAACCATGACAACGGAAGACAGGGCGTGAACACAAAACCAAAACAGGGGGGGGGGGGCGGAGCCCACCGTTACAGTACGCCCCCCCCAAAACGTGCCTCACCGGGGCACGCACGAACAAACCAAAACACTGACCAGAAAAACACGAAGCAAAAGGCAACAGGAAACTTATGATACTGCACTCCACGGGGCATGGCTAGGGACATGGACATTGGACCCAGGGCTCAACAAAGCTGGGGAAATGGGACTGGGAGAAACTCTAGGGGCAGAGAGTTCAGGGCACAGAGCAGGGAAAACATGACTAGAAACACGACTAACTGGCAGGGCAGGAGGGACAATACCGGAAAAACAACGGTGACTGGGAACATGACTAGGGGGAACAGGTTTACACACAGGAGTGGGGCTAGGGACACTGGGGAGCTGAGGACCAGAGGCTAATAGGGACAGGACTGTGGAAACATGTACCGGGACAAAATGGATGATTATTTGGGGGACTGACACAGGGACTGGGACAGAAAGTACACCACATGACACAGACACACGGACAGGTATGCAGACACGTACAGAAACAATGACAGGAACAGGGATTAACAAAAAACCAGGGATGGAACAGGGGAGAAAAGGCAGCCTGGGCACAACAATATTCGAGTCACATGCCCGTCCAAGTCCTGGCCCACAGTGGGGCAGTGCAGTCCTTGCAGGGTCCTGAACC
Source organism: Brachyhypopomus occidentalis (assembly GCA_020368025.1). Classification (NCBI taxonomy): domain Eukaryota; kingdom Metazoa; phylum Chordata; class Actinopteri; order Gymnotiformes; family Hypopomidae; genus Brachyhypopomus; species Brachyhypopomus occidentalis. The sequence goes on from JAGXOD010001186.1 coordinate 2,681, forward strand.
GAGGGTGACGACCCCATCCGGGTCGTGGGGACCGTAAGTTCATGTGACGACCCCTTCCGGGTCTCAGCGGGCGTGAAAGACCCCCTCTGGGTCTCGGAAGACGTGGAAGACCCCCCGTGGGTCTCGGCAGACGTGGCAGACCCCCTCCGGGTCTCGGCAGACGTGGCAGACCCCCTCCGGGTCTCGTGCACTCGTGCCGGCCGCTCCTGGGCCTCGTGCACTCGTGCCGGCCGCTCCTGGGCCTCGTGCACTCGTGCCGGCCGCTCCTGGGCCTCGTGCACTCGTGCCGGCCGCTCCTGGGCCTCCGGTGCGCTAGCTGGCCTCTCCTGGGCCTCCGGTGCGCTAGCTGGCCTCTCCTGGGCCTCCGGTGCGCTAGCTGGCCTCTCCTGGGCCTCCGGTGCGCTAGCTGGCCCCTCCTGGGCCTCCGGTACGCTAGCCGGCGGACGCGGTTGAGCAGGCTCCCCAGCCACCGGCTGCACCGTCGCCTCCTCACCACCCCCCAAAAAAAAAAATTTCCAGGGAGTTTTAGGGGCCACTCCCGAGAACCTGCTCTGCATCAGGCGGAGAAAGCCGTCCACTGTCCAGGCTATCTCCGCCCTTTTTGTCAAAATAATGTCGGCCCAAGCAAGAGCTTTTCCAGCTAGCAAGGAACGCATAAATAAGACCAGAGCGGGGTCCGCGGGTTGAGGGATGGTCAGAAAGCGCAGGTAAGCTCTACACTGTAGAGCGTACCCATCTGCGTTGTCCTCCTCTCCCTCATAAACGTCAGGACAACGTGTGAGGGACGGAGCCCCTTGGGGTTACCCGTCTCATCCTTCTCTAGGAAGGGCGAGAACATATCCACCAACTCACTGACCCTGATCTCGTCCGTGGGTGGGGGCAGACAACGGGTCTCGGGCGTCTCCTGCTGCGTCATTTTAACTGGTGGGTTATTCTGTCACGACTCGCTCACGAGCAGGGTGTGACGCAGGCGCAGGAGTACGTAGGCATTTACATAAACTAAGACTGAGACTCAAACGGACATGAGGGAACATAAGAGGAATATATTTAATAATACAATAATGTAACAGAAACCACACACCAACTACAAGGAGAACTAAGACGACTGACCAACACTAACTACTGATATAAACTACACAGACGGGTGAACCATGAACAAGTAACATAACATAAAACCATAACACAGAGACACACGAACTCGCGGGGAAACCGAAACACAGTACTATTGAACACAGGTAGGACCAGGGAGATTAACAATAGACACGACGGAAGGAATATGGGAACTAGACACAGACCAGGGAAATCACAACGTGAACATGTAACGGGGTAAACAAGAGGACCATAATAAGAAGTAAAAATATTTTTATAAAGAAAATACACGAGCCTGCTGTAGAATGCAGTTTTTATTTTATTAATATAATTAATCTATTGTTATGGATTTTGATGTTCTTATAAGTGCTGTGCTTGATTGTTGTAAAGGCCGGCACAGGTAAGGTCTTCCATCCATGCTCCTTTCATAAAGAAGCAGTTATATTTCAGTACAGTGTGAATTTAACTTGATAAGAAATAAGTGGAGTTGAAACATCACATGTACTGACATGCATTTATTCCATGTTGAGGTCAGATAATTTGTATTATAATTTAATAACCTTTACATCATTATTTCTATCCGATGCTACCAATAATGAAGCAATTTCAGGGCCCTGAAGACAGGGGGCACCCAGGGTGTGCTCTAAAATAATTCCACCACATGTGAAACATGGGCTGTGTTCGAAATAGCCTACTACATACTACTGGTGTACTGCTTGGGCCCCAAATCAGTATGCAGTATGCGAATAAATAGAATTTTTCCAGTACGCAAAACATCCCCGGATGACATACTACTTCCGCAAAATATTCCAGTACACGAACAGAGCAATATGCCGTATGTAGTAGGCTGTTTCGAACACAGCTATGTTTACACCCAATATGGCAACAATGGTGGCTCTGGTAGACACCTCTCCCTGTGTGAATGTCTGGCTTTGTGGCCAGGACAGGAATGTTTTTGAATGTGTGTTTGTTTCGAGACTAATGTGGGAGATATGAATTCCAAATCTGCTGAACATCAGCCTGCTGATGATTTGTTACTGTAGTAACTAGTGTCACTGTACGTTTGGTAAGCCACACCTCTATCTGTGTACAGCTTGCCCAAATATTCAAAGTGAGGTCTTTTTGATTTAGATCCACGTACCCATTTTAATCAGGGGAAGAGTGCATTTCTTCCGTCAGCCTGATTGAACAAACTACCTCCACAAGCTCTCATCTGTGGTAAGGGGCATGAATCATTGTCCTCTGTCTCCCCCACTTTGTTGGCTTGGCTTCATCTATTCTGGAGAGGTTTTCCAGCTGGAACAATTCTCAGTATGGAGATCTTAGATGTACACTATAACAAGCTGTACTAGTCATCTCCCTCTTCATTAGCTATAACGTACCTTACACCTGCATACACCACTTTTAAAGACTTCCAGGTTTACCTCTAGACTGTTTGTTAGCTTGTCATTCTGTCCCCATACACTTCTGCTCTGCAGCATACCAGATATTATTTGGATTGTGAACATTCTTGACACAGTGTGGTAATATTATCTTACTAACATTATCTTACATTGAACCAAATTTGCCAAATATATAATTTAGAATGTGTGGGGGGTGTATGTATGCATGTGTGTATATACATACACAGGCGTTTTAGTAACATTAAATAGTAAAAATACTACAAGTCAATATGCAGGTGTGTGGTACTGGTGTCACAAGAACGAATGGTTATATATGTTTCATATTATACTCACTCTCCGCTCTAATTCATCCCAAAGGTGTTCTATTGGGTTAAGGTCAGGACTCTGTGCAGGCCAGTCAAGTTCATCCACACTAGACCATGCAATTCATGTCTTTATGGACCATGCTTTGTGCACTGGAGCAAAGTCATGTTGGAAGAGGAAGGGGCCAGCTCCAAACTGTTCCCACAAAGTTGGGAGCATGGAATTGTCTAAAATGTCTTGGTATGCTGAAGCATTCAGAGTTCCTTTCACTGGAACTAAGGGGCCAAGCCCAGCTCCTGAAAAGCATCCCACACCATAATCCCCCTCTACCAAACTTTACACTTGGCACAATGCAGTCAGATAATTTCCGTTCTCCTGGCAACCGCTAAATCCAGACTCGTCCATCAGATTGCTAGATGGAGAAGCGTGATTCGTCACTCCAGAGAACGCACCTCCACTGCTCTAGAGTCCAGTGGCGGCGTGCTTTACACCACTGCATCTGACGCTTTGCTTTGCACTTGGTGATGTATGACTTGGATGCAGCTGCTCGACCATGGAAACCCATTCCATGAAGCTCTCTGCGCACTGTTCTTCAGCTAATCTGAAGGCCACATGAAGTTTGGATGTCTGATTGACTCTGCTGAAAGTTGGTGCCCTCTTTGCACTATGTGCTTCAGCATCTACTGCTCCGTCAGTTTACGTGGCCTACCACTTCATTTTTTCTTTTTTGCTTTTTTCATTTTATGAGCACTTCATAATACAGCTGACATACACCTTATACACCCGTGGCCATGGAAGTGATTGGAATACCTGATTCTGATCATTTGGATGGGTGAGCGAATATTTTTGCCAATATAGTGTATAAGCTACAAATGTGATGAATTAGAAAAAATATTGAATGCTAATAACTAAAACTATGCCCTCTTTTGGGGAATTAATCAAACTGAACTATTCTGACAAGAGAAGACAGAATCTGTGACAGAAACTGAGACTCACTTTGACCCCCCATCTCTCTCCATCCTGTCAGAGTGAGATCCAGGTGGTGAAGCAGGACAGACAAAGGCAGAGGCTGACATGAGGTAAGAACGCTAGCCCTGTGTCTCGCAGAGTCCCTCCCCAGTAAGCACGCTGATAGATGCATGCTGCATGCAGCTTCCTGTTTACTTTGTCATGGCAACAACACACCAAACACAAAATCATAGAAATGCAAATTAAGGTGAGACAATAGCAGTGTAACATAAGGTGTTTGTACGTGTGCAGATGCCGCAAACAAATATTCTGATTGGCTGCTGCAGCATCTGTCCAGGGTGTAGTGATGTGTCCAGACCTGCAGAGGGAGCTGGAGGCCCTGGAAAAGAAAATAATAGACAGATAATAGACATAGAGCAGGAAAATGAGATGTGTGGAGGATGGTGAGGGAGACCCTGCAAGAGGAAGGAATGTGAGCAATCACTATAAATGTGTGTGTGTACATGTGTGTAATTATATGCATTGTGATGATGCAGCAATGTAATTCATGCACTCATAAAAGTAAATGTACATAAGTTGCCACTCTGACATCAGAAACTGGTTTCACGTACACTCGTAGCTACGTACATACTGCGTGCAGATATATTGATCCCGGTTAATTTTGTGCATGTGATGTCCCATTAATACAGTAATACAAGGAGGTTTGTTAAGTTGTTATTGCCCAGTCCTGCACTGCGAATCTCACACACTGTCCTGCCTTCGTAAGGCTGGTTCCTAATGCTGATTTGTATGTGTGGCAGGAAGTGGAACGCATCGTGCATAGAGCACTGAGCCTCTCCAGGGCTGATGGGACAGGGATGGCGGACTACGCGCTGGAGTCAGCAGTTGAGGGGTTATGGAAATGCGCCTCGGGGGTGGAGGGGTGGAGTTGACACACCCTGGCTCTTGTGGAGGATCGTGGGGAATGCTTCAGCTCACTACGGCTTTACCACAGGATTGGAAGATTGTGGGAAGGGCTTTTAAGAGTTTGGTCAGGGTTTTTTTATGAGTTTTAGTAGGGGGCCTGTTTAGTCTTTTGTAGGGGGGCTGTATGGGATTTGGTAGAGACGCTGTGTGGGTTTGATAGGAGCTTGTTAAAGGCTTGTTATACGTTTACTAAGGTTTTGTTAAGGGCTTGTTAAGGGTTTGGACCTGTTTAGTGGCGATTGGGTGTGGGTTTAGTATGGTATGGGCTCGTTGGTTTGATAATTTGAGTTTGAAAATTAAAAATTCAGACAGAGAGAAATAAAAAAGCAGTAGCCTTGAATAAAAATATTGACAAGAACAAGCATTAAATATGTGTGATATGTAAGTGGTGTGGTGTGTGTGTGTAGGTGCTAGTGTGATAAGTACCCATTGTGCTGAAACATATCGGACCAGATCTGAGTGCCTCAGTCTCTTTGGAATTTCTCTGTGGTACCACTCTGAAAATCCACGCAGTTACACAGGCACAAACACAAACACACAAACAAACACACACACACACAACAAACACACACACTTATGTGAGTCGTGAAAAACACACACACACACAAACCGCTACACCAGTGTTACGCATTATGCAATGTGGGTTTTTTTGAACATTGTATTGTAATCCATCCAATTCATGTAGCCAATTACACAATAACAGTTGTAATTATGTGTAGCTTTAATTAGTTGTAGTTTAAATTACTGAGTATGTCCTGACAGAGGTCGTCCGGGTTGCCTGGATGTAATGTTCTCATATTCCTATGTGTTCCCGCACTTCCAGGGAATGACGTATGAGAATGTAGAAGGAAAACTTCTTGGAACATTCACTTACGATCAAGATGGAGAACCCATCCAGACATTCCAAGTTCTGGTAAGAGATTTGTGCCAATCAGTCACTAAAACACAGATAGATGATTACACAGTTTTTTATGCAAATGTTAGCACTGTTGTAACACTAGTAGTGTTAATAGTGGTAGGCAGTAGGATTCATTTAATAGTGTGTGTGTGTGTGTGTATGTATATACAAACACACGTGTTAATACACGTATTGTAAATATACTACATGTGAATAGGCAGGTGTGTAGTACTGGCATCAAGGATAAATGATTCTATATGTTTCATATTATACTGAAATATGTGGACAGTGTATATTGATGATAAAATATAGACCAAGGGTGATGGCTGCTCTTTCTGCTTTTTTTCAGTGGTGTGTGTGTGTGTTTGTGAAGAGATTATGTTTAATGCTTTATAATGTGTAGCATGTCATATTTTATAATGTAATCTAATGCATATTGTAGTGTGGGATGATATATTATAGTGGGATGTGTTGTGTGTGGCAGGAGTCTCCCAGCGAGGTGAACCGCCTGGTGGAACTGCGGGTCCTCAGTAACTGGGGTAACCCAGAGTACACCTGCATTTATCGATTCCGGTACACAGCCTGAATGCAGAACGGAATTGAAACAGAAAGTGATGGAATTGAAGAGCAAAACCTAATAAAGTATCTGACTCCAAAATATTGTTGGTAAGAACCTAAGGGAACTCACTTATGTAATGTGCAAGGTAGCAGAGGATGCAGAGACAAGTAATCCAGTTTACACGTAGTTTATTTAAACAGTAACAGGCTAACTGCGCGAGTAGCACTGTATCAAACATGCCACATGAAAGACTCACAAACAGGACTTGACTCAACAAAGATGAGCACGGGACAAGACTAACTCACACAATATATACTCAACATAGTAACAGTTGTACATACAGGTGCAGGGTGCCTCACGGGCCAAGGAAAGAACAGCCCCAAGACCCAGTGAAAAAGAAGAAGAAGAGGAGGAAGATGAAGATTCCCTACATCAAAATCCTCTCCCTTAATACCCCCCAGCAAATCAAAGGGACAGCAGTTACAAAAACCACGTTAACCAATGGGAATCACATTAGTGGTACAGACAACAGTGTACATTTGCATACAGAGTACATTTCCACAGGACCTACACACAAGAGTCTACAATCTCTCCCAGTGAATGATGTAACTCTTACCCTGTAGAATAACCTTTCCCACTACACAACATGCTGCTAAATGACACTAAACATGCCACATATGCCACATATCTGTAAAAGTGTCATGAAACTTTAGAAGGAAGCGTTTAACCAAAAATGCTATTGAGGGTAACAACAAAATTGAAATGGTCATTTGCATAATGCTAATTATTGGGTTACGACTTTCTTTTGGTAACAATAACAGCAGCATTTTTGTTAATCAGCTCTTTAAAAATGATGTGGCAGACTGAGGTATGTAACGGATTGAGGCAGACAGCAGGAGGCGAGGGTAGCGAGCTTCCTTCTTTATTGATATCCATACTCTTATAAGGGCTCAACACAAATAAAGGCAAGTATGCCTAGTAAACTGAATTAGCTTAAACAATGTTAGAGAGTCCCACAGGCGTCGTTCAGGTACAGCGTATTTCCTCTGGTAGCGAGCGTAGCGTAGTCTTCCAAGGAGGGCCAATGCGCAGCACTGGACGACAGGACCTGCGAAGCTTAAGAAGCATACCCAAATACCGTGCACAGGTGTCTAGTATTCGGGTGATTGTGAAGGGGGGAGTGACGTGCTAGTTGTGGGTGTGCGCCTATGCCAGGTAAGGGTGTGACGTGTGTCAGGTGCTCTCGCGGATGCCCTCTGGTGGCGATTCCGCCTTCTCACCGTGACAGAGCCCTCCCTCAAGGATTCCTCCCGGCGACGGACACTAGGTCGCCCCGGACGCCGCGGTGCTGGCCGATTAGGGAATTCGCGGTGGTAGTCGGCGATTAAGGAGGGATCCAGCACCTGTGCTGCCGGAATCCAACTCCTTTCTTCTGGCCCATAGCCCTCCCAGTCCACCAGGTACTGGAGACCCCTCAGACGGTACCTGGAGTTAAGGAGCTTGTTTACCTTATAGACTGGGCCGCCATCAAGCATCACTGGAGACGGGGATTTTGTCCTTCGCCTCTCCAAGTGGTCCCATGGTATATGGCTTCAGAGCGGAGACATGGAAAGCCCTGGAAACTCTTCGATTCTCTGGTAAGGCCACCTTGAACGTTACACGATTTATGCATTGCGTGATCGTATATGGCCCCACGTAGCGGGCTTGCAGCTTACCTGGGCTTCCCAGTCTACCGTCCCTCGTAGAGATCCACACCTTGTCACCTACTTTATAATTCGGCGCGTTGGATCTTCTACGGTCTGCCTTTTCTTGAAACCTTCGCACCGCTGTCTGCAATCTCTGATGCGTATCCTCCCAGACGCTCTCACTCCTCTTACACCAGTCCTCAATGAGAGGCTGGTCGGAAGTGGCAACGTTCCAGGGATACAGCGGTGGTTGTCTTCAAAAAACACACTCAAACGGAGTTTTTCCCGTGCTGGCCTGAGTGAGTGAGTTTTGGGCATATTCCGCCCATGCCAGCAGTGAGCACCACGCTTCTTGATGTTCACTGCAATACGCCCTCAGGAATCGTCCAAGTTCCTGATTCACCCTTTCCACCTGCCCGTTAGCCTGGGGATGGTATCCTGACGTGAGACTGACGGTCACGTTCAGTTTTGACAGGAACTCACGCCAGACCCGGCGATGTGAACTGCGGGCCCCTGTCAGACACGATGTCTTCGGGTAATCCGAATTGCCTGAACACGTGCCTGAACAG
>JAGXOD010001190.1:0-12071 GCA_020368025.1 Brachyhypopomus occidentalis
AAGTCAAGTCAAGTCAAGTCAATTTTATTTATATAGCGCTTTTTTACAACACATGTTGTCTCAAAGCAGCTTTACAAATTGTATGGGTCCAGATCCCTAATGAGCAAGCCAAAGGCGACAGTGGCAAGGAAAACTCCCTAAGATGGCGGGGGGAATAGGAAGAAACCTTGGGAGGACCAAGACTCAAAAGGGAACCCATCCTCCATTGGGCGGCCCGTTAGCACCAGTCCGTATTTGTGAACAAGAGGTGGTTCTACAGTTATAGCTTAAAGTTCTTGTTCCCCGGCCAAGTAGTCACAGTCCCTTCGGTGCAGATGGTGCACCTCAGGTAGGAGCCAGCATCAGCACGTCCATACGACAATGGTACATCCAACCCCGGCATCAGTACATCCACCGGCGAGCCAGACCATCTCCCAGGTGCTTGTAGGTGCTTGCATGCAGTCGTCTTGGGCAGAAGAAGCATGCAAAAAGATGGACAGTACAGACTGAGTGTGAGGATGTCAGTTTAACCACCATTGATTTAAATGTACATAGCTCATGTGCCAGTGATTAGCATGTAGCTCCGGCAGGCTAATCTATAGCAGCTTAACTAAAGGGAGGGGTCCAGAGGTGACCACAGTCATGAGGGCTCACTGAGACATTGCTTTCCAGTCAAGTCAGTCACAACTAGAGTGATGCCATGACACAGCTGGATGACAGCATCAACATCTCAGATTACCAGAAATCTCAACGCCTGGGAGCCCCTGAGCCCCGCACCTTACTAGGGGAATATTTAACTGAAGGCTTGATTATATAGGTGAGTCTTAAGTCTAGATTTAAAGATTGGAACTGTGTCAGAATCTCGGATTGGAGCTGGAAGGCTATTCCATAATTGAGGGGCTTTAAAGGAGAAAGCTCTGCCTCCGGCTGTAGTCTTACAAATTTTTGGAACTAAGAGAAATCCAGCATTTTGGGAGCGTGAAGGGCGAGATGGGTTGTAGTAAGCAATGAGTTCACTCAGATATTGTGGGGCAAGACCATTTAACGCCTTATAGGTTCAGAGAAGAATTTTAAATTCAATTCGATGTTTAATCGAAGCCAATGTAATGCCGCGAGAGTGGGACTAATATGATCGAATTTTCTAGCCTTAGTTAGGACTCTAGCTGCAGCATTTTGTACAAGTTGTAGCTTCTTTATGGACTGTTTAGAGCATCCAATTAGAAGACCATTACAGTAGTCCAATCTTGACGAGACAAAAGCATGGACCAGCTTCTCTGCATCAGCTAATGAAAGTAAGTGTCTCAGCTTGGCGATATTACGTAAATGGAAAAAGGCAGCCTTAGTGACATTGCATATATGTGTGTCAAATGAAAGATCCGAATCAATAGTGACACCTAAGCTTTTTTATGTAGACTTGGGTGTTACTGAAAACCCATCTAGGTAAGGGGAATATCAGCCCAGCTGCTTCTAGCAGCTTTAGGCCCAAGAATCAGCACCTCAGTCTTATCAGAATTTAGTTGAAGAAAATTAAACGCCATCCAGTTTTTAATGTCCTGGACGCAGCTCTCAATCTTGAGAGTAGTGGTGATATCATCCGGATTGGAAGATATATACAACTGAGTATCATCTGCGTAGCAATGGAAACTAATACCATGCCTACGGATGATAGTGCCCAGTGGAAGCATATATAATGTAAATAATATGGGGCCCAGTACAGATCCTTGTGGGACACCATATTTTACCTTAGAACGCTCTGAGCACTCGTTGTTTACTAGTACAAATTGGTAACGATCTGTCAGGTAGGACCTGAACCAGGAGAGTGCTTGACCTCTTATACCAATGAGTGTCTCCAGCCTATTAAGTAGAATATTATGATCAATGGTGTCAAAAGCCGCACTGAGGTCTAGCAGTATGAGAAAAGAAATGTTTCCTTTATCAGAGGATATCAAGAGATCATTTACTACTTTAGTCAGCGCAGTTTCAGTGCTGTGGTGGGGTCTAAATCCAGACTGAAATAATTCTAAGACATGTTCTGTCTGTAGGAAGGAGGAGAGTTGTGAAGAAACTACTTTCTCTAAAATTTTGGATATGAATGACAAATTAGAGATAGGCCTATAGTTGGACATTTCCTGGGGGTTAAGACCAGGTTTTTTAATTAGCGGCTTGATAACTGCAAGTTTAAATGAACTGGGAATATAGCCCAGGCTCAGAGAGCAGTTTATTATAGTGAGCAAAGGTTCTATATTGCTATGCAGTAATTCTTTAAGTAAATGGGTTGGTACTGCATCTAGTATGCATGTGGAGGGCTTGGCAGATTCCACCAATGAAATAAGCTCCTCACGACCAATTGGGGAGAAGGACTCTAACAGGGCATCAGAGCTGACCAGACAGCTGTCAAGGTGCATAGGCATGTTGACAGGCTCTGAGATAGCACAACCAATTTTTTTTCCCTAATTTTATCAATCTTATCATTAAAGAATTTCATAAAATTATTACTGCTACACTCTAGTGGGATTAGTGGATTGATTTGATCATGGCTCCTTGTTAGACTGGAAACAGTTTTAAATAGGAGTGCAGAATTGTTTTTATGTTTTTCTATTAAAGCTGATAAGTATGAGGATTTTGCCGTATGGAGGGCATGCTTATATTCACTAAGGCTGCTTTTCCATGATAGTCTAAACACTTCTAACTTTGAATTTCGCCATTTACGCTCCAGGATCCTCGCGGCTCGTTTGAGACTACGCGTGTGCTCGTTATACCATGGCGCTATTCTTCTCTCAGAGGCTCTCTTATAGTGTAATGGTGCAACCTTGTCTAATGCTGTACGAAGAGAAGTCTCAACGTGCTCGGTAAAATGCTCTAGTCCTTCCGGAGCTACAGGTGTATCAATTTCTGTCAAACCAGGTAAAATGTCAGTGAGTGCGGCTATGGTACTAGGTGCTATAGTTCGTTTCATTCGGGTGGGGCGGCTGATGAATACCGTCAGTCAAGCATAACTTGTAATGCGGTATGAGGCTGTGGTCTGAAACGGCCTCGCTCTGAGGTAAAATTGCTAAGCTGGATATGTTAATACCAAATGATAAAACCAGGTCTAAAGTATGACTACAATTATGCGTAGGACCCAGCACATTCTGAGTGATACCCATTGAATCAAGAATTTCTTGAAAATTTTTGCTTAAAGCGTCACAAAGATTCTCAAAATGGATGTTAAAATCACCAACTATGATCACCTTATCGGCTGATAGCACTACATGAGACAGGAAGTCTGAGAACTCCTGCAAGAACTCAGAGTAAGAACCAGGGGGCGGTAAATAGTAATTAACATAAACGACTGTGACGCCTTTGTTGGTTGTCAGATTTGATACATTTGAAACAGTGAGGATGAGATGTTCAAAAGAATTAAATTTAAAGCCGAATTTTTGAGAAATGTCTATATCAGAGTCATATATTGTGGCGACACCACCTCCTCGACCATTTGGACGGGGGTTATGAACATATCTATAGCCAGAGGGAGAGGCTTCATTTAGGGCCATATAATCATCTGGCCGGGTCCAGGTTTCCGTCAAGCAGAGCATGCATAGATTATGATCGGTAATCATTTCATTAACCAGCAATGCTTTAGATGACAGGGATCTAATATTTAGCAGTCCTAGTTTCAGATTTAAACTACTCTCCAAGGGAGCATAATCCAATTTAACATTGATTAAATTTTGTCTACTAACTTTTGAGAGTTATTTTTTGGTACTCGAGGAACTGACACAGTCTCAATCCAGTGTGACCTAGGTGACGTCTCTTTGCAGCTAGCAGACAGACGGTTTAGCCTTTGTGTCTGCTGCCTGGCCTCGGCTCTGGTTTGTCAATCCCCATTAACAAGTCCTACACTACCACTAGTAAGCCTAGCAGATATGCTACGGGAAATGAGAGCAGCACCCTCCCAAGAAGGGTGAATGCCGCCTCGCTCAAAAAAAGGCCAGGCCTGCCCTCAAAACGCGCCCAATTATCTATATAACCCACGTTGTTTTCTGAGCACCATTTAGACATCCAGCGGTGTAGCGCCAATAACCTGCTGTAGGTTTCGGCGCCACGCCGAATTGGAATGGGACCAGAGCATATTACGGCATCTGACATAGTCCCCGCTAACTCACACACCTCTTTAACATTACCCTTAGTGATCTCGGACTGTCTCAAACCCACATCATTGGTGCCGACGTGTACCACTATCTTTGAATATTTACGATTAGCCAGCACCTTAAGATTAGCCCTAATGTCAGGCGCCTAGCTCCGGGATACACTTAACTATGGCCGCTGGTGTCTCTAAGGGGGTCGCTATATTCACGTGTCGGAGCTGGGAATCTCCTATTACCAGAGCTCTTTTAACAGGTCGCTCAGTCGGTGTATTACTGAGTGGGGCAAACCTGTTTGACACGGGAATCTGAGTGGAACGGTGCTCAGCCCACGGATATGCCGCCGAGGCGTCACCCATTCGCCCCGCTGCGAGGGCTCTAATGCCGGAGCTGGGGACTCGAAAGCTTACTACTTGCTTGGAAATGCATTTGTAACATTGCAAACATGATAAAACAGCTTGTTTTCACATTCTAACACTGTTAACTGACAAAATATGTGTTTACAAGTCATTCTGCAAAAGTTGCATTTTGGCACTAAGTTTTGCTCAGAAACACTGTTTTAGGCGCTTACAAGGCTGGAAAACGCTGTTTTGAATGCCAGAAAGCAAAGCTTACTACTTGCTTGGAAATGCATTTGTAACATTGCAAACATGATAAAACTGCTTGTTTTCACATTCTAACACTGTTAACTGACAAAATATGTGTTTACAAGTCATTCTGCAAAAGTTGCATTTTGGCACTAAGTTTTGCTCAGAAACACTGTTTTAGGCGCTTACAAAGCTGGAAAATGCAGTTTTGAATGCCAGAAAGCAAAGCTTACTACTTGCTTGGAAATGCATTTGTAACATTGCAAACATGATAAAACAGCTTGTTTTCACATTCTAACACTGTTAACTGGCAAAATATGTGTTTACAAGTCATTCTGCAAAAGTTGCATTTTGGCACTAAGTTTTGCTCAGAAACACTGTTTTTAGGCGCTTACAAGGCTGGAAAACGCTGTTTTGAATGCCAGAAAGCAAAGCTTACTACTTGCTTGGAAATGCATTTGTAACATTGCAAACATGATAAAACTGCTTGTTTTCACATTCTAACACTGTTAACTGACAAAATATGTGTTTACAAGTCATTCTGCAAAAGTTGCATTTTGGCACTAAGTTTTGCACAGAAACACTGTTTTAGGCGCTTACAAAGCTGGAATATGCTGTTTTGAATGCCAGAAAGCAAAGCTTACTACTTGCTTGGAAATGCATTTGTAACATTGCAAACATGATAAAACAGCTTGTTTTCACATTCTAACACTGTTAACTGGCAAAATATGTGTTTACAAGTCATTCTGCAAAAGTTGCATTTTGGCACTAAGTTTTGCTCAGAAACACAGCGCTTACAAGGCTGGAAAACGCTGTTTTGAATGCCAGAAAGCAAAGCTTACTACTTGCTTGGAAATGCATTTGTAACATTGCAAACATGATAAAACAGCTTGTTTTCACATTCTAACACTGTTAACTAACAAAATATGTGTTTACAAGTCATTCTGCAAAAGTTGCATTTTGGCACTAAGTTTTGCTCAGAAACACTGTTTTAGGCGCTTACAAGGCTGGAAAACGCTGTTTTGAATGCCAGAAAGCAAAGCTTACTACTTGCTTGGAAATGCATTTGTAACATTGCAAAACATGATAAAACAGCTTGTTTTCACATTCTAACACTGTTAACTGACAAAATATGTGTTTACAAGTCATTCTGCAAAAGTTGCATTTTGGCACTAAGTTTTGCTCAGAAACACTGTTTTAGGCGCTTACAAAGCTGGAATATGCTGTTTTGAATGCCAGAAAGCAAAGCTTACTACTTGCTTGGAAATGCATTTGTAACATTGCAAACATGATAAAACAGCTTGTTTTCACATTCTAACACTGTTAACTGACAAAATATGTGTTTACAAGTCATTCTGCAAAAGTTGCATTTTGGCACTAAGTTTTGCTCAGAAACACTGTTTTAGGCGCTTACAAGGCTGGAAAACGCTGTTTTGAATGCCAGAAAGCAAAGCTTACTACTTGCTTGGAAATGCATTTGTAACATTGCAAACATGATAAAACTGCTTGTTTTCACATTCTAACACTGTTAACTAACAAAATATGTGTTTACAAGTCATTCTGCAAAAGTTGCATTTTGGCACTAAGTTTTGCTCAGAAACACTGTTTTAGGCGCTTACAAAGCTGGAAAATGCTGTTTTGAATGCCAGAAAGCAAAGCTTACTACTTGCTTGGAAATGCATTTGTAACATTGCAAACATGATAAAACAGCTTGTTTTCACATTCTAACACTGTTAACTAACAAAATATGTGTTTATAAGTCATTCTGCAAAAGTTGCATTTTGGCACTAAGTTTTGCTCAGAAACACTGTTTTAGGCGCTTACAAGGCTGGAAAACGCTGTTTTGAATGCCAGAAAGCAAAGCTTACTACTTGCTTGGAAATGCATTTGTAACATTGCAAACATGATAAAACAGCTTGTTTTCACATTCTAACACTGTTAACTGGCAAAATATGTGTTTACAAAAGTCATTCTGCAAAAGTTGCATTTTGGCACTAAGTTTTGCACAGAAACACTGTTTTAGGCGCTTACAAAGCTGGAAAACGCTGTTTTGAATGCCAGAAAGCAAAGCTTACTACTTGCTTGGAAATGCATTTGTAACATTGCAAACATGATAAAACTGCTTGTTTTCACATTCTAACACTGTTAACTGACAAAATATGTGTTTACAAGTCATTCTGCAAAAGTTGCATTTTGGCACTAAGTTTTGCACAGAAACACTGTTTTAGGCAATTATAAGGCTGGAAAATGCTGTTTTGAATGCCAGAAAGCAAAGTTTACTACTTGCTTGGAAATGCATTTGTAACATTGCAAACATGATAAAACAGCTTGTTTTCACATTCTAACACTGTTAACTAACAAAATATGTGTTTACAAGTCATTCTGCAAAAGTTGCATTTTGGCACTAAGTTTTGCTCAGAAACACTGTTTTAGGCGCTTACAAGGCTGGAAAACGCTGTTTTGAATGCCAGAAAGCAAAGCTTACTACTTGCTTGGAAATGCATTTGTAACATTGCAAACATGATAAAACAGCTTGTTTTCACATTCTAACACTGTTAACTGGCAAAATATGTGTTTACAAGTCATTCTGCAAAAATTTGCATTTTGGCACTAAGTTTTGCTCAGAAACACTGTTTTAGGCGCTTACAAAGCTGGAAAATGCTGTTTTGAATGCCAGAAAGCAAAGCTTACTACTTGCTTGGAAATGCATTTGTAACATTGCAAACATGATAAAACAGCTTGTTTTCACATTCTAACACTGGTAACTAACAAAATATGTGTTTATTTTTGCAAAAGTTGCATTTTGGCACTAAGTTTTGCTCAGAAACACTGTTTTAGGCGCTTACAAGGCTGGAAAACGCTGTTTTGAATGCCAGAAAGCAAAGCTTACTACTTGCTTGGAAATGCATTTGTAACATTGCAAACATGATAAAACAGCTTGTTTTCACATTCTAACACTGTTAACTGACAAAATATGTGTTTACAAGTCATTCTGCAAAAGTTGCATTTTGGCACTAAGTTTTGCTCAGAAACACTGTTTTAGGCGCTTACAAAGCTGGAAAATGCTGTTTTGAATGCCAGAAAGCAAAGCTTACTACTTGCTTGGAAATGCATTTGTAACATTGCAAACATGATAAAACAGCTTGTTTTCACATTCTAACACTGTTAACTGGCAAAATATGTGTTTACAAGTCATTCTGCAAAAGTTGCATTTTGGCACTAAGTTTTGCTCAGAAACACTGTTTTAGGCGCTTTACAAAGCTGGAAAATGCTGTTTTGAATGCCAGAAAGCAAAGCTTACTACTTGCTTGGAAATGCATTTGTAACATTGCAAACATGATAAAACAGCTTGTTTTCACATTCTAACACTGTTAACTAACAAAATATGTGTTTACAAGTCATTCTGCAAAAGTTGCATTTTGGCACTAAGTTTTGCTCAGAAACACTGTTTTAGGCGCTTACAAGGCTGGAAAACGCTGTTTTGAATGCCAGAAAGCAAAGCTTACTACTTGCTTGGAAATGCATTTGTAACATTGCAAACATGATAAAACAGCTTGTTTTCACATTCTAACACTGTTAACTGACAAAATATGTGTTTACAAGTCATTCTGCAAAAGTTGCATTTTGGCACTAAGTTTTGCTCAGAAACACTGTTTTAGGCGCTTACAAAGCTGGAATATGCTGTTTTGAATGCCAGAAAGCAAAGCTTACTACTTGCTTGGAAATGCATTTGTAACATTGCAAACATGATAAAACAGCTTGTTTTCACATTCTAACACTGTTAACTGACAAAATATGTGTTTACAAGTCATTCTGCAAAAGTTGCATTTTGGCACTAAGTTTTGCTCAGAAACACTGTTTTAGGCGCTTACAAGGCTGGAAAACGCTGTTTTGAATGCCAGAAAGCAAAGCTTACTAACTAACATAGGCACAAAAAGGAAGAAGGGGATTTGGGATTAACACTGGGATAGACAATAACACTGGGATATGGAGCTGAGGCAATACGGAAAGGAACTGGGGAATTAAGGGAGGAAGCGGGGGGAATAAGGAACCAGGCTTCCCTGCCTGTTTCCCGTGAGCGTGGTAAACCTGCTGGGGTTTACCGGTCTACCTCCCCCTCCTCTCGCGGCATCCGGGGTTTCCTCCCCCCGCCCGGGGGAACAGGCGCCTTCACCGGCTCCTGGCACTGGGTGGCACGGTCCACCTTCTTCGGAGGTGCTGCCCCGGATTGCTGGCCCTTGCGTGGCGGACCCCATGGGGCTTCCTGCTCCGGCCACTTCACCCACGAGGTTCGTTGGCCATTACTTGGCGGAGCCCTTGGGGCCTCCTGCTCCGGCCACGTCACCCTCGAGGAAGGAACTATTGGTTCCTCCCCGAGGCTCATCTCCACCTCGGAGGAGCCGTAGCTCCTCATGCTGGCATCCAGCCGTTCACTGTCCCTCTGGGATTCCATCGCTTCTTCCTCTGACGTATACTCTCCTCTCTCCCTATAATCCTCCCGCGTCCTCCGAGGGGGCGGGCTAATGTCATCGCCCCGCACGCTCTCTGACTCCGACGCTCCCTCTGAGGGGAGAGGAGTGGCGTCGCTTCGTGTACTCCTCTGTGCCCCGTGAGCACACCGAGGGGGGGACCCCGTTCCTCCTCTGAGTCATCCCGGCCGGCTCGCTGGCTCTGACGCTGCACGGAAGGGGAAGAGCTGCCGTAGTCCCCACATATCGTTCGGTGCTCCTTGAGCACACGGAGGGGGAACCCCTTCTTCCTCGGGGTCATCGGCCGCTCGCCGGCTCTGACTCGTACTGAGGAGGAGGGAGAGCTGCCGTAGTCCCCACGTATCGTTCTGTGTCCTTCGAGCACACAGAGGGGGACCCCCTTCTTCCTCGGAGTCATCCCCGGCCGTTCGCCGGCTCTAACTCATACTCGGAGGAGGGGGAGGGCTGCCGTAGTCCCCACGCATCGTTCTGTGTCCTTCGAGCACACAGAGGAGGGACCCCTTCTTCATCGGAGTCCTCCTCCGAACTCATACTCGGGGGGCGCATAGCTCATTTCTCCGGTGGCCATCCAGACCACCGCTCCCGTCTCTGCCTCACACTCGTCCTCCCCGGGAAAGGAGTCCCCCACGGGCTGGTTGGCTTGCTTCGCCATTGCAGCTTCCGCGAGTCGGCGGTAGTAGCCCGCCAACCCCTCCTTCGGCCTCGAGAGGGTGCTGCCGCAGATATTCGGCTATTCGCTCACCCTCGCTTCTCGAGTCCGTCTCCGGGTCCACGGCCCATGGGTCCGGGGGGAGCACGGTACGGGGCCGGTTATGTGCTTGCCGGTGCCCTCGATGCATCCCATGCCTACTGGCCCTCCTCCCTTACCACGGTGTCCTGGCATCCTTTGCGGCTCGTCTTTCTGTCACGGTGGAGCGGCGGAATTGGATGCACAGGCGAGCAATCTTGACAGAGCTGTACACAACTTTATTTTCACTCTTTTTCACAATAAAAAGCGCTATTGAGCGCTGACATAAAACACTTAACATTCACGCCTCCACTACGGTGACTCAAACAAAGACGAGCACAGGACACTGCGCAAGCACACATTAAATAGGCTTAACAACACTAACCCCGTGTGAAGACGAGACGAGCTACAGGTGCGACGAATGAACACGCTGACACCCCCCACACTCCCACGGAAATACACATAAGGACATCGACAACAGAAACACACGCCCACAGGGAGGGGTCCGGGGCTGACCGTGACACTTACTACTTGCTTGGAAATGCATTTGTAACATTGCAAACATGATAAAACAGCTTGTTTTCACATTCTAACACTGTTAACTGACAAAATATATGTTTACAAGTCATTCTGCAAAAGTTGCATTTTGGCACTAAGTTTTGCTCAGAAACACTGTTTTAGGCGCTTACAAGGCTGGAAAACGCTGTTTTGAATGCCAGAAAGCAAAGCTTACTACTTGCTTGGAAATGCATTTGTAACATTGCAAACATGATAAAACAGCTTGTTTTCACCTTCTAACACTGGTAACTAACAAAATATGTGTTTATAAGTCATTCTGCAAAAGTTGCATTTTGGCACTAAGTTTTGCTCAGAAACACTGTTTTAGGCGCTTACAAGGCTGGAAAACGCTGTTTTGAACGCCAGAAAGCAAAGCTTACTACTTGCTTGGAAATGCATTTGTAACATTGCAAACATGATAAAACAGCTTGTTTTCACATTCTAACACTGTTAACTGACAAAATATGTGTTTACAAGTCATTCTGCAAAAGTTGCATTTTGGCACTAAGTTTTGCTCAGAAACACTGTTTTAGCAAAACTTACAAGGCTGGAAAATGCTGTTTTGAACGCCAGAAAGCAAAGCTTACTACTTGCTTGGAAAAGCATTTGTAAGGTTGCAAACATGATAAAACAGCTTGTTTTCACCTTCTAACACTGGTAACTAACAAAATATATGTTTATAAGTCATTCTGCAAAAGTTGCATTTTGTCACTAAGTTTTGCTCAGAAACACTGTTTTAGGCGCTTACAAGGCTGGAAAACGCTGTTTTGAATGCCAGAAAGCAAAGCTTACTACTTGCTTGGAAATGCATTTGTAACATTGCAAACATGATAAAACAGCTTGTTTTCACAATCTAACACTAGTTTCTAGCAAAATAAGTGTTTATAAGTCATTCTGCAAAAGTTGCATTTTGGCACTAAGTTTTGCTCAGAAACACTGTTTTAGGCGCTTACAAGGCTGGAAAACGCTGTTTTGAATGCCAGAAAGCAAAGCTTATTACTTGTTTGGAAATGCATTTGTAACATTGCAAACATGATTGTTTTCACATTCTAACACTGTTAACTGACAAAATATGTGTTTACAAGTCATTCTGCAAAAGTTGCACTTTAGAACTAAATTATGCTCAGAAACACTGTTTTAGGCGCTTACAAAGCTGGAAAATGCAGTTTTGAACGCCAGAAAGCAAAGCTTACTACTTGCTTGGAAATGCATTTGTAACATTGCAAACATGATAAAACAGCTTGTTTTCACCTTCTAACACTGGTAACTAACAAAATATATGTTTATAAGTCATTCTGCAAAAGTTGCATTTTGTCACTAAGTTTTGCACAGAAACACTGTTTTAGGTGCTTACAAGGCTGGAAAACACTGTTTTGAATTCCAGAAAGCAAAGCTTACTACTTGCTTGGAAATGCATTTGTAACATTGCAAACATGATAAAACAGCTTGTTTTCACCTTCTAACACTGGTAACTAACAAAATATGTGTTTATAAGTCATTCTGCAAAGTTGCATTTTAGCACTAAGTTATGTTCAGAAACACTGTTTTAGGCGCTTACAAGGCTGGAAAACGCTGTTTTGAATGCCAGAAAGCAAAGCTTACTACT
>JAGXOD010000122.1:600000-1064436 GCA_020368025.1 Brachyhypopomus occidentalis
TACGAGATGTAATTTCAAAATTACTTCATTGATCTGAATCATACAAGATCCATTCCTTGTCTGTATTCTGCATAGCAGGATTACAGCGCCAGTTTTTATGATTTCTTAGGTTTTTACGTACTGTAGCGCCCCTGACAGGCCAATTTTAACCAAACTTGGCATTCCTCACATGGGCCTCAGTGTGTAAAAGACTTTCAAATTGGGAGTCGATCACGTACATGGTTTATGAGTTATAGCAATATAGGTACAATGATACAATGGGAAAATTGGCCAAGGTGAAATTTAAAAATAATTATTTACCTACAGAGCCTACAGATTATGTCCATACCAATTTTGCCATCATTGGATCAAATTCCCAGGACTAGTTTGAAAAGTGCTATTTTCAAATAATTGATGAATGTGACAAAATTATGCATTTTTTAATAGGACTTGTAATTGCAAAGTTGTCAGGTGTACTGCAAGGAACTTGATATTGTCACGTTTAGCTCCGCCCTACGTCCTTACCTCATGTTGTTCGCCCTAACCCCGCCTTGTTTTTCGTCTCCATGTTTTTCTCCGTTGTATGTTACGCCCTTGCTTGTGTTTTCCCTACCCCCGTGATTATTTGTTCCACTTGTGTCTCATTTCTACCTCCCGGTCTCTGTGTATTTAGCTTCCCCTGTCATGGCTCTCATTGTCGGTTGTTGTTGTAAGTCCTTCGATTCCCTTGCCTTGTTCCATGCTCAGTTTGCCTTGTTGTCTGTTTCCACGTCGTATTGTATTTTGCCTTGCTCGTTGTCTCCCGTAGTTGTAATATAACCTGTTTCCCTTAGTTTTCTGGTGTGTTCTGTTCGTGGTATTTTATGCTTGTTATAATTAGTTACTCTTCCGTGTTGCTTCTGGTTCCCCTGTAGTTCAGTTACGTTTTGTGTCCCTAGTTTTACTTACCTCGTACCTATGTTCCCAGTTCTCATTCATTTCTTCAAGTTGTTGTTTCTCGTATACCGCGTTGTTAAGTTTCCCTGTGTTCGTTACTCCGTCGTTTAAACGTAGATGTGTTTCCCTGTCCTTCAGTGTTTCCCTGCTCCTAGTTCCCTCGTCGTGTCTGTACTTTGTTTAATTATTGTAATTAAAAATATTTAGATCTTGCGTTTGCGTCATGCCTGCACCATCCTTATCTGACAGATATGTATTAGGCCCCGCCCCAGAGCTATTGATTGACATGTGACAACCAGACTGTATGCCAATGTCAGAATTGTTTTGATAATTATTGATAATGAGATTCTTCTGAATAGTTTGGTAACAAAATTGTGGTTATCTGATAAACACAGAGTGGTAGGCAAAAGTAGGTTTTGCATATTATGCAAATTAGCAAAAAAATCTAAGTAAGTGGAGCTTAGGGGTCCAAGAGGCTTTTTTGTTTGGCTAAAGCCAAGGATGCTATAGTGCCACCATCAGGCCAATCTGGGTCCCTGTCTATATTTTCCTAATTGCACCCCTGCTGCACCTTTGTGCCAAGTTTGGTGTTTCTGGGCCTTACGGTCTAGGCTGCAGTATGCGTTTTATAGGGGGAAAAAGAAGAAGATACATTTTAGCAATTACAATAGGTTTCCCACACTACGTGTGTGGACCCTAATTAAATTGGATTTTTCCAAGTAGGATCTGCTTCCCTCATTATAACATTCACTGAAATCTTAAATTTGAATACTCACAGGAAATTGGTGCTTGTTCACTTCGTATCATTTTGCCTCTCTGATCACCATTACAGTTTACATTACCATTAATTTATGTATTAGACATTTTACAATGCTGTCTACAGAAACAAATCAAAGAATTGTTAGGTTCGTACTTTTTTTGAGAGCATGCAATAATACCAAAAAGCCAGCGGGCACCTGCTCAACAAGTTAGGCTTAGTTGGTTAAATGACAGAAATAGGTATTAAACCTAAAACAGCAAAGGAAATACAGCTATATGTTTACTTTTTTATATAGCAAATTGGTTATGGGGCAGTAGAATGTTAGCATTTCTGCTACAGTGTGACGATTAGCTAGTGAGCTAACAACTTGCACCAATGCCTGCGCCAAACAGCCCAAAAAACACAAATTGAGGAAACCTTAAATCACAACTCTGTTCGGCCAAGCGGTCACAAGCTTTTATATTTTGCATCTTTCATATATGCTTATGAACACTTGCCCCTGTTTTTCCCATGAATATAATTTTTACCTTAGCTTATGGGGAGCTCATGGACCTGTTTCATTTCTTGTACCTTATTGCTGCTTTTGACACCATTGATCACAACATTCTACTGGATAGGTTGGAGACACTCATTGGCATAACAGGTCAAGCACTCTCCTGCTTCAAATCCTACCTGACAGATTGTTATCAATTTATACTGAATGGATTATCAGAACGCACAAAAGTAAAATATGGTGTCCCACAATGATCAGTATTGGGCCCCGTATTATTCTCATTATATATGCTACCGCTGGGCACAATCATTCGTGCGCATGGTATTAGCTTCCATTACAATCCAGATGATACTCAGTTGTATATATCTTCCAATCCGGATGATATCACCACTACTCTCAAGATTGAGAGCTGCGTCCAGGACATTAAAAACTGGATGGCGTCTAATTTTCTTCAACTAAATTCTGATAAGACTGAGGTGCTGATTCTTGGGCCTAAAGCTGCTAGAAGCAGCTGGGCTGATATTCCCCTTACCCTAGATGGGTTTTCAGTAACACCCAAGTCTACCGCAAAAAGCTTAGGTGTCACTATTGATTCGGATCTTTCATTTGACACACATATATGCAATGTCACTAAGGCTGCCTTTTTCCATTTACGTAATATCACCAATCTGAGACACTTACTTTCATTAGCTAATGCAGAGAAGCTGGTCCATGCTTTTGTCTCGTCAAGATTGGACTACTGTAATGGTCTTCTAATTGGATGCTCTAAACAGTCCATAAAGAAGCTACAACTTGTACAAAATGCTGCAGCTAGAGTCCTAACTAAGGCTAGAAAATTCGATCATATTAGTCCCACTCTCGCGGCATTACATTGGCTTCCGATTAAACATCGAATTGAATTTAAAATTCTTCTCTTAACCTATAAGGCGTTAAATGGTCTTGCCCCACAATATCTGAGTGAACTCATTGCTTACTACAACCCATCTCGCCCTTTACTGGTAATCTGAGATGTTGATGCTGTCATCCAGCTGTGTCATGGCATCACTCTAGTTGTGACTGACTTGACTGGAAAGCAATGTCTCAGTGAGCCCTCATGACTGTGGTCACCTCTGGACCCCTCCCTTTAGTTAAGATGCTATAGATTAGCCTGCCGGAGCTACATGCTAATCACTGGCACATGAGCTATGTACATTTAAATCAATGGTGGTTAAATTGACATCCTCACACTCAGTCTGTATTGTCCATCTTTTTGCATGCTTCTACCCAAGACGACTGCATGCAAGCACCTACAAGCACCTGGGAGATGGTCTGGCTCGCCGGTGGATGTACTGATGCCGGGGTTGGATGTACCATTGCCGTAAGGGGACTGATGCTGGCTCCTACCTGAGGCGCACCATCTGCACCGAAGGGACTGTGACTACTTGGCCGGGGAACAAGAACTTTAAGCTATAACTGTAGAACCACCTCTTGTTCACAAATACGGACTGGTGCTAACGGGCCGCCCAATGGAGGATGGGTTCCCTTTTGAGTCTTGGTCCTCCCAAGGTTTCTTCCTATTCCCCGCCATCTTAGGGAGTTTTTCCTTGCCACTGTCGCCTTTGGCTTGCTCATTAGGGATCTGGACCCATACAATTTGTAAAGCTGCTTTGAGACAACATGTGTTGTAAAAAGCGCTATATAAATAAAATTGACTTGACTTGACTTGACATTCAGAGTAACAAGAGCTTTGAGTCAAGGAGCCACTTCTTCACGAGTCATGGTCTGTAGACCACTGAACAATAGCCATGATTAGGCCTATTACATGCATACACATACTCCAATTATTCAAGTAATTATAGGAACAAGTTGTCTCTGATGCAACAGTGTAGGCAATGAGGCACATGGACACTGCTTACAAGTACATGGAAGATCTATTGAACAGTAATGGTAAGACAATGCAGTAAAACAGACATAGGAAAAAAGCATAGATATAGTAAAAGGCAGGCCTCAGACAGCCAGGCAGAAACAGGCAGGGAGTCAGAACCAGAAGGTGGGAGACCTTAAGCAGGAAAACATACACAGAGGCATAGCAAGGAGCAGGCAGCGGTGGAGGCAATAGATGAAGCAACAAGTATTGGTATGTCATAGTAAAAGTGGAACGGAGGGGTGCCAGGAGGTGGACACGTGCTGAAGAGAACTAGTTTTATTAACATGAGTGTCCGAACCGAGCCGACATGGAGAGCACGGGGACAGCGGGGCATGATAACACAAAACTAATACACTAACCAGAACTCAATAATCAGAAACACATGGGCCATAAACAAAAAGGGAAGCCAAACAACTAAGACAAACTAGAACTAAGGAATATGACGAAACCAGACATAGCAGACACTAGAACCACATATAGCAAACAGCAAAGATACATCCAACTGTGTAACTAGAATGCATATGAAAAACAAGCAAGCCTACAGACACATGAACAATAGAACATTGACCTACAAACTGTGACACCAAAGCACAGGGAATATAAACCAAACCAAATCACCAAACCCAACTCGAAACAGCTGAGAATCAAACTAGGAGGGCAGGGACATGAACTAGGGGGCGTGACAGAAGGAAAAACCAAAGAAACCAAAGCAAAGGCGGAACTAAAAACCATAACGAGGGGGCGGAGTCAAGGAAGGTGAAACTATGTGAAATTAGATACAATAACCAATTTTAAAATAAAATCACACAGAGTAAACCAAGACACAAACCATCCAAAATAAGAGCGGATGCCGAGGGGACCCTCAAAGCGCGGCTGACGACGCGCAAAACAAAACCAGACAAGAGGGCACGGAGGCAACATTCGGAACAGACCAAGGACGACAGGCAGACAAGACAGGACATTGGATGGGGCTAGGGCGAAACACAGACTCTGAGGACATAGGACTGGCTCAGGAAACAGGTGGAGACAAGGGAAATGGACGGCCAGGACAGGACCGGGAACAGACTGGGACACAGGATCAGTACTGGGGATCCAAGATGAGGTGAAGACCGAGGTAAAAATGCATAAGACCACTGATATATGAACAGGGAATTACAGAGTTACAAAACATGGCACTGAAATAGTCACTGGAACTGAAACAGACAACTCAAATGTTGAAAGAGGCACAGGAACAGTCACAGGCATTGAAATGGTAACAGACACAGGGACAAGCACATAGCCAGGGGTAGGAGCAGGGAACAACAACTTGGACTTGGGATCAACAGCAGTAAACCTTTCATAAATACTGGGACTCTTCGTATGGCTACAAGTCCTGGTGGTGTCCATATGGGTGGGATACCCTGGGGTCCATGAAAACCACCTCTGTACAGAGCTTTAGGCACCAACCGAGCAGTCTCAATAGCAGGCAGGGCGACTTCTTGAGCAGTCCGTTGGTGAGCCACAGGAACAGGCTGCTGGTGGGCCACAGGAACGGCCGACGAAGACCCCTTCTGGGTCGCGGGAATGGGAACAGGAGGTGACCCCTTCCGGGTCGCGGGAATGGGAATAGGAGTTGGCCTCTCCTGGGCCTCCGGCACAGACGTTTCCATGCGTTGCTGCAGACGCTGAGATGTCGTCGTAAGGTGCTGCAGACGCTGAGACGTCGTCAGGAGGTACTGCAGACGCTGAGACGTCGTCGGGAGGTGCTGCAGGTGCTGGGATATCATCGGGAGGTGCTGCAGGCGCTGGGACATCGTCGGAAGGTGCTGCAGACACTGCTGCTTGCAGGTGTGGAGGGACTGTGGCTGCTAACTCAGCTATTGGGGCCAACACAGGAGCAGGAGTTGGGCCATGCCTCAGGCCCCTAATCCTCCCTACTCGACCGATGGGGTCGGCTTGATGGGCCCTGAGGGCTCTAAGCTTGAACCCACAGCCCCCCCCCCAAAAAAAGTTTTGCTCAGCTCTGCCTCAGAATCCCTCGTTTGGGGCAGAGACTCGATAACCAAGAAGGCACTGGCTGTGACACTGGAAAATCTCGCTTTCAAGAGTTCAAGGAAACACTTCACAGTCCACGCCTCATCAGGCCTGCGGGTTAGCATAACATCAGCCCATTCTAAGGCCTTACCTCTTAATAGCGACCTCATGACTAGCACTAGGATGTGCTCAGGTGGCTTAGGGCAAGTCAAGTACGGGAAATAAAAACTGCACTGTAAAGCAAAGTCCTTGGTATTTGTTGTCTCTCCAGAGTACTCACTAGGAAAAGCCACTTGTGAAGGCAGCGCAAGGGGCCTACCAGTCTTGTCTACCTCAAGACGTGATTGGAGGAAGTCTAGGCTTTGGCGGTCTTTAAATCAACAGGAACGGACAGGCTGGTAACCGGCAGGATTCCAAACTGTCTAGCTGTGTCCATGGTAGGTAAGTCAATCTATAACTGAGGGGTGCTAGGAGGTGGACACGTGCTGAAGAGAGCTAGGTTTATTAACATGAGCATTAACAGATTCAAGTGGCCGAACAGAGCCGACACAGAGGGCACGGGGACGGCGGGGCATGATAACACAACACAAAACTAATACGCTAACCAGAACTCAATAACCAGAAACATTAGGGCCATACACAAAAAGGGAAGCCAAACAACTAAGATGTTGTGGAAATTTGAACCTTAATGGTGAGCAAGAACAGTCAACAACATTTGCGTATGGTATCAAAGTAAAGTACAAAGTTTATTAAAGACAAAGATAGAGAATATAGAAAATATAGAAAATGGATATATCCAGAGGTCTCCGTTACATACACTCAAGAGTGTCTGCAAGAGAGAGCTGCCCCCTCTCACAAACCAGGGTTATTATACTATTTGGCTTCTGGCTACATGATTGCATCATACTTCTGTGGCACGAGTTAAGCATGCTAGGCCTCATAGGTGGCCCACGTGAGGTGAGGTGGTGAGGTATCACCCCTCCCCTGCCAGAGTTCCCAAGCCAAGGCCTCCTTGTTCCTCCGGTCCGCCAGGCGAGAGGCCCACCAGATGTGCTGCTCTTCTGACGCAGCTCATCCTTATCTACAGGCCCGAGACCTTCAGAATTGTCTGCCCTCAACTCACAAGGAGTGTCACACAATTTACTACTGAGAAAGAGTAGAGAGGGAGAGAGAGAGCCTACAGGCCCACAAAGCATACAGTGATCAACAACTCCTAGGCCTACCATGTGTTTAATATATCTTAATAAAGTGATTTCCAGTCTACTTTAAACTACGTGTGATCAATACCTATATGTATATTAATGAATCTGACGACAGAAAGACAAAATATGAATTTTTCCGCCACACAACCCCCCTTTTGTCCTTCCTGGACAACGACATCGATGACAGATCATTCCAACTTGGCAATGTTACGGAGATGTAGAAAAGCTATCCTGGTAGTATTATCTATGTATTTATCAAATGATAGGTCAGAGTCGATTAAGACGCCGAGATTTTTGGCTACCGAGCCAGGAGTAATGGGGTAATCTGCAAGATTTAACATTAGATCTGGTATTTTCTGTCTTGTGGCCTTTGGGCCCAGAAGGAGAACCTCCGTTTTGTCACCATTAAGGTGGAGGAAGTTTAGCGACATCCAACATTTAATATCACTTACGCAGGCCTCAGTTTTTCCTAATCTGGATTTGTCATCAGGTTTGGCTGATATATAAAGTTGGGTGTCATCTGCATAGCAGTGAAAGTTGACACCATGTTTATTTATAACTATTCCTAATGGTAACATATATAATGTAAATAATAGTGGTCCTACGATGGAGCCTTGCGGGACTCCATATTTCACTTCTGAGTGTTTGGAGGGAATATTATCGAGCTCTACAAATTGATAGCGATTGGTTAAGTAAGAGTTAAACCATGAAAGGGCTGTACCGAGATTCCAACCCAGTTTTCTAACCTTTCTAGCAGGATCTTGTGATCTATTGTGTCGAAGGCTGCACTAAGATCGAGAAGCACTAATAGAGATACATAACCTTGATCAGAGGCAAGAAGGAAATCATTTGTTATTTTAACTAGTGTTGTTTCAGTGCTGTGGTGGGGCCTAAATCCAGAATGGAACTTTTCAAATATGTGGTTCCTGTGCAGATATAAGCATAACTGTTTGGCCACAGCTTTTTCTATGATCTTGGATATAAATGATAGGTTTGAGATGGGTCTGTAGCTAGATAGTACAATCAGGGGTTTAATGACTGCTAGTTTACAGGATTTGGGCATGTGACCTATTGTGATGGATGAGTCACATCCATTTAAAAGAGGTAAGTTTAGAAATAGTACTGAAAAGAAATCTAGGATTATTTTTATTTTTTTCAATCAGTGAGGCTATGTTGAGCGTGCTTTAGTAAGTGCCCCTTTGTTTTCAATAAGGCTATCCTCCCAAACACAGTGGAATACTTCCAGCTTAGTAGAACGCCATTTCCGCTCTAATTTACGTGCTATTTATTTTAAGTTACGAGTTTGGTCGGTGTACCACCGGGCGAGCTTTTTAAGTCTGACCTTTTTATATTTGAATGGAGCTACTATATCCAGAGCTGACTTAACGAGCGTTTTAAACAATTCCGAGGAGACTGGCAGGTATTCAGGTTAAGATGTAGCTCGAATGAGATTAGATAGTGATCGGAGATTGCTGTGGTTTGCGGAAATGTATTTATATTAGCTACGTCAGTACCCAGCGTCAAAATCAAATCTAAAGTATGATTGTGATAATGAGTAGGTCCCGTGACATTTTGAATAATGCCAACAGAGTTCAACATCGAAGTAAATGCCCTTTTCAGCGGATCCTCCACCTTCTCAAAGTGTATGTTAAAGTCTCCTACCATTATTATTTTGTCACTACATACCGCTAAATTTGCTGCAAAATCGCTGAAATCGTTTATAAAGTCTGAGTAGGGCCCTGGCGGTCTGTACACATTAGTGAGTGAGAGAGCGTCATTGTTTGTAGCCGGATATTAATAGATAGCATCTCAAAAGAATTGGAGAGATCATAGTGTTTCAGGTGGACTTCTAAAGAATTTCTGTAGATTATGCATATTCCTCCTCCTCTGTCTAACAATCTTGGTTTATGGACATAACTGTATCCCACAGGTGTGGCCTCATTTAAAGTTAAATATTCGCCAGATCGAATCCAGGTTTCTGTGAGAAATAAAAAATAAATTTTCTGGTCGCTTATAATCTCGTTCACAATAGCTGCTTTAGAATTGAGCGATCGAATATTGAGTAATCCGATTTTCAGATTGGTTATATTGCTACTAATAATCGGATGCGAGGTTTGAATAGTAGTTAAAAACTTTGGACGGACTATTTTAATTTTCCTATGATTGAATTTAACGCGGGGCACAGACACAGTCTCAATCCTATAGGAACTTGGTGACGCCTTTTGGCAGTTTGCAGACAGTCGGTTAAGGCGGTTTGTCTGCGGCCTGGTCGCGACTCTGGATTGTCAGCAGCTCCTAATACTACTCTGCCGACTAACTAACAGGCTATGGGCTATGGGCTATGCTGCAGGAAAGCAGGGCGGCGCTTATCGAGTAGGGTGGACACCATCCCTGCCTAAAAGACCAGGCTTGCCCTTGAATATTCTATAGTTATCAATATAGCTCACATGATTTTCGTTACACCACTCGGACATCCAACGGTTTAACGCCGTGAGCCTGCTGTATTGCTCATTGCCGCGCCACATTGGGATGGGACCAGAGCAAATTACTGCATCGGACATCGTCTGGGCCAGTTTAACCACCTCTTTAATATTAGCTTTAGTCACTTCGGACTGTCGCAGACGCATATCGTAGGCCCCTACATGTATAACTATCCTGGAAAATCTCGTTTTAGCTAATAGTCTAAGATTGCCACTAATGTCCGGTGCTCTGGCTCCCGATAAACAACTGACTGTAACCGCTGGAGCCCCTAAAGGATTAGCTACTTTCACGTGCCGAACGACAGAATCGCCTATGACCAGAGTTCGTTCCTCAGTGGGTGTTTCACTGAGCGGGGCAAACCTGTTGGACACGTGAACTGGGGAGTGGTGTTCTGGTGGGATAGCGTTGGCGTTAGCGTTAGCTGTAGCCCTCGCTCTCCGACTATGCCGCCGAGACGTCACCCATGCGCCCCGCTGTGAGGGCTCTAACACCGGAGTCGCGGAGGCACTAGCTCTCCCTGGTGCATCCACAGCTACAACTGACTCTTGCTCTCTATCCCTTAATAATGAGTGGACGCGGCGCTCTAAACTTTCCACTTTCGCCGCGAGGGAAGTGACTAATTGGCACCTATTACAAATGCTTTTACTATTACTGTCAGCGGTGAAAGGGGCTAAACTAAACATGCCACACTCCGAACAGGCAAACAAGCCAGCACCAGCCATAGATAAATCAAAAAACTTACCGCGTTTAGCCAAAATTTAGGAACTTACGCTAGCAGACTGTCGTTGTGGCAGGAACAGGCAGCTGCTCGCCTCGACTGTGGAAAAATACCTGTGAAAGTGGTCTAGGAAGGCAACAGTTAGGAACAGTAGGGAAATAGTAATCACAAATTAGAAAATAATCATAAAGTTAACATAATCGCAAAATCAGAAAAACACTCCACAGCAGTGTCAGCAGGAAGCCACAGTCCTCCGTCACACTGGTCACCATCTGGAGCTCCTTGGTTCTGTAGAGAGACCTGACAGCGCGTGCCACCCCAACCCTCATAAGAGTCAGGAGACAAGGCACGCAAACAAATAAGATCATGCCTGTAAGTATAGGGGTACATACTGTGACCAGCTAAGTGCCCTAGTTCTGCCAAATACTCTGCCTTATCACCCAGGGGTGACTTAACTTAACTTATGGGCCTGACCCTGTCTCAGGTGGGGCAGAGACTGTCTGTTGCATGTGCTCTATAATGTTGGAGATTTTGTTGTGAAAATCTTGTTAACTAATGCTGCTACTCCTGTTGTGACGGCAAGCGACAGCTGTTCCCATCCACAGGCCCATCCACAAAGATGATAACCCTGGTATTACCCAGGCATCTGTGTGTGACCCAAAAATGATCATCTTTGTCCCTGCAGTGTGCCTTGAATGTGTTCTGTTTGTTTCTCTAACATTAAGTGAAAAGAGGGCGCTACCATCACTGGATAACAGCCCCCATGCCATTTCTTTGGAAGATGATGGTATGCGTGTCGTCCGCATGCCCACATGTAGTTTGATGAAGTCACTAGAGACACATTACCTGGAAAACAATTGTCCTATTGTTGTGTATGACTGAGCATTTGGTTATGACATTGCCTAGAATCATAGTAGTTAAGCACTGTGAAACCCCTACACTCGTGCCCTTCGGATTGTGTGAGCATAGGCACGTGTCGCCTCAATGCTGTGGTATGTCAATTACCCCTAAGTTGTGATAGATGTTCTGCGTTCCAGCAGTTACATCTTTGAGGGGTGTCCTGTTTCTGAGCTGATGGCCATAAGCAAGCAGATTTTTCATGCCTGCAGGCGGTTCATGTGTACCTGTAACCTCCATTCCTCTAAGGTCGTCATTATCGTCGGTGTCCTTCAAGATATCTACTGTTGTTTTGGGAACTTGTACCATTATCGTGACTTGCGAGCAGTGGTCCCTGCCTGTCTGCTCCACGCAACACCAATACTGTCCCGAGTCGCTCTGCTTTGCTCTCGGCCATGATGTACTTAGACTACATGCGTCTCCAACCCGTTACCCCTTTATTTCATTGTATCCGTATCCTATGCTTCCACCCAGGTCCCCCATAACCCACTCCCATCATTGCACACTCAATTTAATCATGTGATCAAATATCCACACTTACATCCATCAGGCACAAAGCTAGGCACACTGTCACATACTTCAGATCAAGCCAAGGAGAAGCTTGCTCAAGTGCAGCAACAGATGGGTCAACCAACCCTGAAACTTCTAAATGAGGTGCCAACATGCTGGACCATCACATATGAAATGCTGTCAAGGCTGCATGATGAGAGGGAACCAGTGTGGGTATCTCTGGCCTCTCTAAAACAATTTGTCTCCACTTACAGCTGATGAGCATACCATCATAAGAGAAACACTTCTTGTGCTTGTTCCTTTCCATCAAGCTATACCTATAGCTATAAACCTTCGGATATAATTTCGGAAATATCTACACATTACTCCGATACCAGCAACCTCCACAAGCCATCGGAAGACCTTTTCCACCTTCAAAAACATCGACGTACAACATAACCGAAGCTGAGTATTTAAACATGTCTGAGTCACTTGTTGCTTGTGCTGAGTGTGGCATGTATAGTTATCCTTCGTCCGTCTGTAGTGGTAATTTTGTATGTGAAAAGTGTAGCTTAATCATTAACCTGACGGTGAAGATTTCCCGTTTAGAGGAGTGCATCCGGGCTCTAGAAAGTCCTAGAGAGTTAGCGTCTAGCGTAGCAGTCCCGGTTGCCACAGCCGTAGTTAGTGCCTTCGCAGCGGGGCGAATGGGTGACGTCTCGGCGGCATAGCCGTAGGGCTGAGCACCGTTCAGTTCAGGTTCATGTGTCGAACAGGTTTGCCCTACTCAGAGATACACCAGCTGAGAGCCCTGTTAAAAGAGCTCTGTTTGTAGGAGATTCACAGCTCCGACAAGTGAATGTAGCTACCCCTTTAGAGATATTAGAATCCATAGTCAAATGTATCCCGGGGGCTAGAGCGCCTGACATCAGGGCTAATCTAAAGGTGCTGGCTAAATGTAAATACTCCAAGATAGTTATACACATCGGCACCAATGATGTGTGGTTGAGTCAATCAGAGATTACTAAAGATAACGTTAAAGAGGTGTGTGAGTTAGCGGGGACGATGTCAGAGACTGTAAAATGCTCTGGCCCCATTCCAGTTCGGCGTGGCGCTGAAACTTACAGCAGGTTATGGGTGCTATACTGCTGGATGTCTAAATGGTGCTCAGAAAACAAAGTGGGTTATATAGACAACTGGACACATTTTGTGGGCAGGCCTGGCCTTTTGAAGTGGGACAGCATTCACCCCTCTTGGGAGGGTGCTGTTCTCATATCTAGTAGTATATCCACTAGACTTAATAGGGGTAGTGAAGGAGTAGTTAATGGGGATTGGCAAACCAGAGCCGAGGCCAGGCAGCAGACACGCAGGCTAAATCGACTGTCTGTGAGCTGTGAGGAGATGTCACCTAGGTCACAATGGATTGAAACTGTGTCTGTTCCTCGAGTATCAAAAAACAGTTCTAGTAAAATTTGTAGACAAAATTTGATAGATGTTAAATTCAATAACGCTGCCGCTGAGAATCATTTAAATCATTTAGATCTGAAATTAGGATTGCTAAATATAAGATCCCTGTCATCTAAAGCACTGCTTGTTAATGAAATGATTACCGATCATAATCTAAGCATGCTTTGCTTGACTGAAACCTGGACTCGGCCAGACAACTATATGGCCCTAAACAAAGCGTCTCCCTCCGGCTATAGATACGTTCAAATGGTCGCGGAGGTGGTGTTGACTCCGATATAGGCCTCTCTCAAAAATCATGCTTCAAATTTAATTCGTTTGAACATCTCATTCTCACTGTGTCAAATTTATCATCAACCAACAAAGTCGTTTATGTTAATTACTATTTACCGCCCCCCTGGTTCATACACTGAGTTTTTTGCAGGAGTTTTCGGACTTCCTGTCTCTTATAGTGATATCGGCTGATAAGGTGATTATAGTTGGCGATTTTAACATCCACTTTGAGAATCTGCTTGACTCTTTTAGAATAAACTTTCAAGCAATTCTTGATTCAGTGGGTATCACTCAGAATGTGGTGGGTCCTACGCATAATTGTAGTCATACATTAGACTTGGTATTATCGTTTGGAATCGACATATCCAGTTTAGCAGTACATCCTCAGAGTGAGGCCGTTTCTGACCACAGTCTCATAACGTACGAGTTGCGTTTGAGCGTCGGTATTCATCGGCAGCCCTATTACCAATCTAAACGAATTATTACATCTAGTACTATATCTGTGCTCATTGATACTTTACCGGATCTGACAAACAAGGATCCACCTGTAGCTCCAGAAGAGCTAGAGCGTATTACCGAGTACGTCGAGATTTCTCTCTGTACAGCTTTAGACAAGGTTGCGCCATTGCATTATATGAGAGTAAATGAGAGAAAGATAGCGCCTTGTTACAACGAGCACACGCATGGTCTCAAATGAGCCGCGCGAATCCTGGAGCGTAAATGGTGAAATTCTAAGATATAAGTATATAGATTATCATGGAAAAGCAGCCTTATTGAATATAAGCATGCACTCCATTCGGCAAAATCCTCATCCTTTAATTGAAAAGCATAAAAACAATCCAAGACTCCTATTTAAAACTGTATCTAGCCTAACTAGAAATCATGACCAAATTGAATCCCAAATCCCATAGGAGTGCAACAGTAACAGTTTTATGAAGTTCTTTATTGATAAGATTGATAAAATTAGAATTAATTTATAATTAACTATTCTCTGAGCCTAGGCTACATCCCCAAATCACTTAAACTTGCAGTCATCAAGTCACTAATTAAAAAACCTGGTCTTAATCCCCAGGAACTGTCCAACTATAGGCCAATCTCTAATCTATCGTTCATTTCCAAAATTCTAGAAAGTTTCTTTGCAACTCTCTTCTTTCTTACAGACAGAACATGTCCTAGAGCTATTTCAGTCTGGATTTCGACCCCACCACAGCACTGAAACTGCGCTGACTAAAGTAGTAAATTATCTTAATATCCTCTAACACATTTCTTTTCTTATACTTTTAGACCTTAGTGCTGCTTTTGACACCATTGATCACAATATTCTACTGAATAGGATGGAGACACTCATTGGCATGAGAGGTCAAGCACTCTCCTGGTTCAGATCCTACCTGACAGATCGTTACCAATTTGTACTTGTAAATAACAAATTTTTCGAACGTACAAAGGTAAAATATGGTGTCCCTCAAGTATCTGTATTGGGCCCCATATAATTCTCATTGCATTTGCTGCCGCTGGGCACAATCATTCGTATACATGGTATTAACTTCCATTGCTATGCAGATGATACTGAGTTGTATATATCCTCTAATCCGGATGATGTCAATACTACTCCCAAAATTGAGAACTGCGTCCAGGACATAAAAAACTGGATGGCGTCTAATTTTCTTCTTCTAAATTCCGATAAGACTGAGGTGTTGCCTCTTGGACCAAAAGCTGCTAGAAGCAATTGGTCTGATATCCCTCTCACCCTAGATGGCTTTTCAGTTACACCTAAATCTTCCGCAAAAAGCTTAGGTGTCACTATTGATTCGGATCTTTAATTTGATATACATATATGCAATGTCACTAAAGCTGCCTTTTTCCATTTACGTAATATCGCCAAGCTGAGACATTTACTTTCATTAGTTTTCATGCAGAGAAGCTAATCCATGCTTTTGTCTCATCAAGATTGGACTACTGTAATGGTCTTCTAATTGGATGCTTTAAACAGTCCCTAAAGAAACTCCAACTTGTACAAAATGCTGCAGCTAAAGTCCTAACTAGGGCTAGAAAATTTGATCATATTAGTCCCACTCTCGCGGCATTACATTGGCTTCCGGTTAAATATCGGATTGATTTTAAAATTCTTCTGCTGACCTATAAGGCATTAAACGGTCTTGCTCCACAATATCAGAGTGAACTCATTGCATACTATAACCCATCTTGCCTTCTGCGCTCCCAAATTGCTGGATTTCTCTTAGTTCCGAAAATTAGCAAGACTACAGCCGGAGGCAGAGCTTTCTCCTTTAAAGCCCCTCAGTTATGGAACAGCCTTCCAGCTCAAATCCAAGATTCTGACACAGTTCCAATTTTTAAATCTAGACTCAAGACTCACCTATTTAATCAAGCCTTAAGTTAGTATTCTACTTGTGAAGGTGTGGATCTTGGGGGGCCTCCAGTCATTGAGCTTTCTGGTAATCTGAGATGTTGATGCTGTCATCCAGCCATGTCATGTGATCACTCTTGTTGTGACAATGACTTGGGTGGAAAGCAATGTCTCAGTAAGCCCTCTTGACTGTGGTCACCCCCAGGCCCCTCCCTTTAGTTATGCTGCTATAGATAAGCCTGCCGGAGCCACATTCTAATCACTGGCACTAGAGCTATGTATGTCTGTTAAATCGATGGTTGTCTAAATTGATGTTCACATACTCAACCTGTATTTTATGTCTTGATTGCATGCTTCTACAAAAGACAACGCCATACAAGCACCTAGGAGATGGTCTGGCTTGCCAGTGGATGTTGCCGAAGCCGTGGTTGGATGTGCCATTGCCACAAGAGGACGCACTGATGCCAACTCCTACCTGAGGCTCACCATCTGCATTGAAGGGACTGTGACTACTCGGCCTGGAATTAGAACTATAACTACAGAACTATATTTGAACTATAAATGCGGACTTCTGCTAGCGGGCCGCCCAATAGATGATGGGTTCCCTTTTGAGTCTTGGTCCTCCAAAGGTTTCTTCCTAAACTCCTGCCATGTTAGGGAGTTTTTCCTTGCCACTGTCGCCTCTGGCTTGCTATTTAGGGATCAGGACCCATACAATTGTAAAGCTGCTTTGTGACAACATGTGTTGTAAAAAGCGCTATATAAATAAATTTGCCTTTGTGGAGTTATCTGAAGAGAGGCAAGTGTCAGGGTCAAAGGTCATCCCGATGATGAAAATGCTCTATCTTGCACTAGAGCGTAATGCTTCAAACCTGCACACACAGGCAGCCATACACATACATGAACACCTGAAGCATCGAGTCACAGACACTGCTTCCAATCTGAAGTCATTAAGTGTGCTGACCCTAGCAATACTTATAAACCCCAGATTTAAATCACTCGGGTTCCACAGTTCCTCCAAGGGCAATGAGGCCATCAGTAGACTGCGGTCCGAATGTGCATCTGTAATTGGACGCACAAATGAGCCCCAGCCTGGACCATCTTCACAACAGCTGTCTGCATCCACGTCAGGCATGTTATTCAGCTTTATTTGTTTGTTGTTGTTTGGACATCATGTACTTAAATGCCAAATTGGTGTTTTTAGATAACCTTTGACACCATCTTGATGTTGAAATAAGCAGACAAACCAATAGTGCCACTGCTGATGCCATTCAGGAGGTACAGAAATACCTGGCAGAAGGCAATATTGCCAGGTCTCAGGATCCTATGATATCCTGGCAGAACCAAGACAAAAAAATACAGTCCACAAGCATCCTCTTTCCAAACACATTCACTTAGATTTTCACATTATGTTACATGTTCACATTATTTATTGACTGTATCTAAGAATATCAAAGATGTTTTAAATGTAACTGAATAGATGAAATAATATAATATATAATAAAACACAATGACTTAAAACATATTTTGTATAGACTAGGTCATCAAATCAGTCCATCAACTAGGTTGCCTGTAGGGATTTTTAAAGTCCAGTAGGTGTCAGTATTCAGTGACACAGTATCAATACAGTTTCCCTATGCGTCGAAATTTACCCATCTCTAGTGTAACCAGAATGCATATGAAAAACAAGCAAGCCTACAGACACATGAACAATAGAACATTGACCTACAAACCGTGACACCAAAGCACAGGGAAAATAAACCAAACCAAATCACCAAACCTAACTCGAAACAGCTGAAAATCAAACTAGGAGGGCTGGGACATGAACAAGGGGTCGTGACCATAGACATAATATACATAGACGCCTCACGGACTGACACTGCCTATTGGCGCCGACGTAACAGGCGGCCGCCATATTGGATGGGTCTCTCCTGCGCTCCAACTACATTTATTTGTACTGAGAAAGCAGTATAATATAACTATAATAATCACAACTCTGCGAATCTTTACCCGATTTTCACACAGTTTGGTTTGTAACAAACAGCAGAGATGTAGTTATGACACAGGACGCTGTTACACATCACATACACATTAAATATGTGCCTTCATGCTGAAATATTATGCTCTTGAAGTAGGGTGACCAAACGTCCGTATTTCACGTCCTGTTTTTTTTAAAAAGTGAGGAAATGTCCTGGTTTTTCACAAAGTTAGACGCGAAGCGAAGCACCCCCCAATGGCCTTTGCATGTGCCCCCTGAAAAAATTATATTAATTTCTGCTGCTGGGTCTGGTGTCCTGGTTTTCTCAAATGAAAATATGGTCACCCTATCTTTAACAAAGACAGACATATGATATGGCATAGTAATAAGTGTATGAATTAATTCATTTTATATTTTAATGAATAAAGTTTTATTGTTCATTTGAAACACACACACACATATTATATACACACATATGGGGCTGAGGATCTAAAACCCTTGAAAAATAACTGTTTTGCACAATTTCT
Organism: Brachyhypopomus occidentalis; assembly: GCA_020368025.1. Taxonomy (NCBI): domain Eukaryota; kingdom Metazoa; phylum Chordata; class Actinopteri; order Gymnotiformes; family Hypopomidae; genus Brachyhypopomus; species Brachyhypopomus occidentalis. The sequence continues at coordinate 618,482 of JAGXOD010000122.1, forward strand.
TGCGTGTGCTGGCACTCTGTATCTCCAGGGTAGTTAATTTTGCAATGTGGTGCAGCCTTAAATTGTGAAATACAGAGACAACAAATGACAGGAGCATGAAATTATGGTTCTCGATTCCGAATTGGGTTTCTGCAATGTGCTCCCCGAGTAAAAACACATCTTCAGAACCAATCTCAGCCCGAACGAACTGGTTAACAAAGGACACGCTGACACCTGTTGATTTTTGGCGTATCACACGCTCTGCTGCTCTGACCACCTTCACTGTTCCATCTGAGGGGATCATCAGACCACCATTGTTTTTAAGTTGAAGCAGGTGGTAGCTCTGGTCAAAGGATGAGGGTACAGCAGCTTTGACAAGGCTTGCGCGGCACACCTCACAGGACAGTTTTTTCAGAATCTTTCGGACAACAAACCCTGAAATGTAGACCAGGGCATTGTCCACAAGACCACCAAAGCGGGTGGGCAGGTAACTGTGGTCACATATGACTGCAGAAATGTTTGCAAATGGGAACGGGAGCTCTTCGTCTACCATTAAAGCAGAGTGCATGTCTGCAGCCGATAGTGATACAGTCTCATCTTGTGCTGCCACATTGCCCGACGCACTTGGTGAGACACCACAGCGGACCATCAGACGACGGAAAATGCCCTGGAACTGCCCTGCAGTGGGATTGTTATTCCAGCCTCCTAAACAAATCAAAACATTTGCACACTTAGATTACAGAGATATTTAATGAGGACAGTCATAGTCATCAAAGATATATCTTCTGAGGGTAAGTATGGAAACTGTATAACCAATTTTCCTCACAGGCTATGAAATGTAAGTATGGTAATAACTGTATAACCATGTTTCTTCCACAGGTAGGCTATAAAACATATGCATAGGTGTCTGAAGAGGTCTATAATATATTGTAAACAAGTGATGTATATTCTCTACTAGAATGTGCCCACCCAGATGGCACCAATATCCGCTCTGGCTCACGGACTGAAAAGACTAATTATAAATGTGAAATTTCTACCTGATGCCCTGACAGAATTGAACAAAAGTTCCAAGTGATCCTGACTGAAGCGGTATGTGCAGACATAATGCTGGACTTGAGCAGGTCAGGGATCATCATCAACAATGTGTCCAAGTTGATGACAAATCCGATGACTGACATATACCTTCAAAAGAAAACGTTTCATTAATATGATCATGGAAAAAAAAAAAAGACACCTCAAGAGCACCTAGTAATTTAAGTTATTGAAAGCCATTAATTGACTTTTCTACAAATATTCAAAACATGTAACACAGCACATGGTGACCGAGATAGTGGCAGCAATACATATTTTGCTCCAATAAAGTCCCTGACTGGTAAATGATTTAAGTGCACTACAAATCAACTGGATGCAAAATTACTGGGTGCTTCTTGAAAGTATAAATCACTGTCAGGAATAGGGGCCTTTGAAATAAATTATTTACATCCAGAAAACAACTAGGAACTATATTAAAACTTGAAAGCTTGAAAACAAGAACAGGCCATACATACCATTTGACACCTCTATGACCTGAAAAACACTGAACACAAAAAGATCCCAACATACACAGACAAACATCATAAACAAGAAGAAACAATACGAGATATGCTCCTTAAGGCAGGAGAGACTCACATTACCTCCTGCCTCTGGTTTTGCACACAGCAACATCATATGTACATGGGGCAGTCATGGTCTGGTGGTTAGGGAACCAGTCTTGTGACCGGAGGGTTGTGGGTTCGATTCCCAGGCTTGAGGCCATGACTGAGGTGCCCTTGAGCAAGGCACCTAACCCCAACTGCTCCCCGGGGCGCCGGGCTAGGGCTGCTCACCACTCTGGGCATGTGTGCACCACAGCCCCCTAGTTATCACTAGTGTGTGTGTGTGTTCTGACTGCACAGATGGGTAAATGTGGAGGACAAATTTCGATTGGGGTGAAAATCACAATTGACAATGTGGCTTAACTTAACATACATACCATTTTGACACCTGTCCTGTATGACCTGAAAAACACTGAACAGAAGAGCTACAAAACTGCAGACAGCAAAAACATCCAAACAAGCATCTTATGAACTCTATGTCCAACAAGAGAACAAAGCATCATATGAACTTATGATGTTGTGAACCTTTCATGGAAACCATTCACTATTTTAAAAGACCTCTTTGTTTGGTGGAGGGGTGTGCCATCTTTCATCTCTAAACTGAGCAAGTATTCCCTGCCTCTCATCAACAGCTCTACTCTCTCTGTCCAGTTCAAAGCACCCAGGGGAGCTTTGAATCCTTTGGCACGCGGATTTCTGCTGTTCAGGATGTCAAACAACCTGTCAATCATCTAAAAAAGCATAAGACTCGGTTAACTGATATATCACCCCAACAGTGATATCGTATCGGGGAGATGAAATCATTATCAAATTTCAATATACACAACATGTAAGCATTTAAGTACACAGCTCTGCTTGGATTTCCCTTTACAGGTATGTATAAACAGAGTTGGGTTTCATGCAGAATATGGAATGTTATATAATGTTTGCATGTTGTATTACCTCAATGAATTCAGCTGTTGCTTCACAGTTTTTAAACTGTGAATAACCAAGGTCTTTCAGTGTACGCAGTGCTACCGCTACAGAGTGACTCAGTGTTTGTGCAGCCAGAGACACCTTCATCTTCTGACATTCAAAGTGGACATGCTTGCTTGTTATCTTGTTGGCTGCATGCAGTCCATCTTTTATTTGGACGTTGTTGAGATCAACAATGTATGACCAGCTGATTTCTCCAGTGGCACTGGTTATCGGGCTGTAAGCCTGCAACATGTTGCGTGCCAGTTTCAACATGTGACAAACGTCCATCATCACAAACACCCTCTCAGCAGTCACTGGATGTTCAAAGGTTTTCAACGGCTCACGAGGGTTTCCTTTTAGCTGACACCCAAGCTGGTTGCACATGCTGACATTGGAAGCATGCCCATCCATTGTCATGCAGACCACTCTTATGCCACGTGCATGCAATTCCTCCAGAGCATGGACAACCAGGACCTTCTGTGTGTCTGGAGACAGAGACTTTGTGAGGTAGTAGGCAACTGGAGCTTTCCAATGACCCTGTAGACCAACCAGCATAAAAACAAGCACCTCCGTGGCTACATCAGCTTCATCCATGCCATCCCCCATATCCACATATCCACACATTTTCTGGGTAGAGGGATTGTACTGGACATGTTTTTTGATGGCCATGGCATCCAACATGAGGGCTACAGAGCCATATTTAGCAGGATCCTCTTCATGTCTTCTCTGCAACATGTCCAACATCGCTGTGTTGAGTCCAGGCTTGGCATCCACTGACTGCATCCACCTTTACGAAAAAAAAAAATAAAAATAGTTATGTAAGTGCTTTAACCATTGGGTCCCTATTTTGGGCACTTTTTCTTTCTTTCATTTTTATCTTAGATTGTTCTTTTTTCCAAGACTGTAAAAATAGCACATACAAGCTCAAAACTTGTACATCAGTTCCCTGTTAGTTGTACAACATAGTTTGTAGTGCTGAAGTGTTTTGTGTTTTAACCAGTATCTTTAAATTGTGTAATAAAAAAACATGAACTATACCTTTGCAATGTATGTGGATGTGGCAGAGGAAGATGCAGAGAATCCCTCAGGTAGCTGTATGCTTTCGGACCATGGAGGTGCAGTGTGAGGGCAAACTCTCTCTGGTCCTTTGTGTATTCATGGCCCCGCTTTGAAAAAAAGGTCAATCTGAAGATCTGAAATTCAGATAATACAAACTAGTCTGACAAATAGTGTAAACATAACATAACATAAAATTCAAAGTTATTATTATCATTTTATTTTACCTGAGTGGAAGTCAAGCTTTTCTTTCAACTCCTCGTTTATAAGGTTCTTTTTCTTCAGATCCTCCAAAAGACTCTTTACGGTTTTCTTTGCTCTCCGTTCTCGGGCCTTTGCATTCAGCTTCTCCCGCTCTAGACTCTCAACTCTATGCAAAGCTTCACTGAGTCTGGCCTTTAGATGAGTGGGTGAATCGGACAATGCATAGGAGTGGTCCTAGTAGAAAGAAAGATGTTTTTCAGTGATGTTTATATCATACCACTCACAGTTGATTGGTGTGTAGCACTGCATATGTGCTGGCGAACATTCTTAATTTCATACCCGTAATATCACTGCCAGTACTGTGAGTATGAGAAAGAGAGAAAGTGTATGAGTGTCAGTGAAAGGGGGTGTATATGTGTTCACATGTATTTATGTATTTATACCATGTAAAAAGTGTATAGGTGAATATGTCTGAAAAGAGTTGCAGAAAGCAATGGAGAGATTTTAATATGAGCAGAGCCATGATGCTCACAGCTGTATGGGACATATCAAATACAAATACTCACATCACATGGCTGAGGTTCACTTTCAGAGAAATGCTGAGGAAGGTCCACCGGTAGGCTCTCTTCAGCTTTCCTTGAATTTTGTGTGTTCCTTGTTGCTACAGGCTAAAATATAAGAAACAACGTCCTTAAAAAATTGAATTAGTATACCATTGTAATACACAATACATCACTAATCCCTAAACATGCAGAAAGAATAAAGGGTAAAAACATGTTTTTACCTTTTAGCAAAGTGTGATATTAACTTTTGTTTCACGTATGTATCATAAGTACATCCAAGTACATTACAAATACGTGCTTTCATGCTGTAATACTTGGTATTATGCTCCTTAACAAAGACAAGAAATGGTATGGTATATATATATATTTCAAATACACCTACTCTTTGGAGATGAGACGGGAAGTTAAAGACAGATGGTGTCGCACCATCTCTAAGCCTGACAATCTGACCCGTCCTGTCAAAGTCATCTGGGTTGAAGTGCTCGCTACAGAGCTTGGATGACTCGGTAGGAACAAAACCCTGCCTTCTTACTGCAACCTCCCATTGCCTCCTCAAGTCTATGTTACTGGGAAACCTTCAAAATATGAACAAAAAAACGCAAGAGATAATGAGAGAGACTACCTGTTCCTGCTATTAGCATTTTTTGGTTGGTAGCCAAATAACCTAACATAAAAGTTACGATGGCAGAATATTATAAATGGTAAAATAACCAAAATTATTGTTCAATCTTACTTGTGAAAGGTAATCCCACGCGATCTGGTTTCGATACTGCGCCGATTATAGCAACCGTAGGCTGCACAAAATACCGGCATAATTGCTCTCTCTGCGTTAGGTTTGGTGCGAGCCTTCAGTGAGGAGACCCATCCAATATGGCGGCGACGCTGGATTATGCTCCAGCCCGTAATGAGGCGTCTATGTATATCATGTCTATGGTCGTGACTGACAGAAGGAAAAAACAAAGAATCCAAAGCAAAGGCGGAACTAAGAACCATAACGAGGGGGCGGAGACAAGGAAGGAACGTGAAACTAGATACAATAAGGAATTTCAAAATAAAAGCACACAAAGAGTAAACCAAGACACAAACCAACCAAAACAAGAGCGATTGCCGAGGGGACTGTGACAATCTAACATGCTGCTGTTTGTAATTAGCAAATGAAACCACTTAGCACTATACATTAATGAACTAACAAAATATATATCATCGTCCCAATACACAAATCATCCAAAATTGACACATTGACAATCATAAAATACAGATACTCACAGGACATGGCTTGGGAACATGGGAACATCATAAATGTATTTTATGGTTACCTATAAAAATAAGTGGTGTCTGAAAAGAGAGTCAGAAGTTTTAGAACATCTCCTCAATCGAGAAACAAAACAATTTGATTTCACTCTGAACAATCTCTTGCCTCTTATAATGTTTTACTTTTGAAGGGAATTTGCATCACACATAAATGTATTTTTTCTATTTCAGACAGAGTCAGTCAGAGTTAGTACACATACAATAAATATTCTGGCATTCGAATTTTCAGTCAGAGTTTCATTAGATTGAACTGTATTCCCTCACAATGTTGTCCTACAGTAGCTACTTCAACACAAGCTGGCTCAACCAGATGAACAACGGCAGACTAATAGTCAAATAACAATAAAAATCAAACACAACAAGTACAGTATTTTTTGTTTGTATGATCATTTAATACAACCTACCTGACCTGAGTACCTTAGCGTTCTATTGTAGTGTTGTACAGCGAAGGGCGGAGTTTATTTAACTATCGCGCCTAGGGCATGTTGTGGCTTTTATTTTGCTGCCTCGGCACAACCCTCAGCCGATTGCTTTTTGTGACTGCTTGCGGAACCGACAGGCCAGCCGCGTACCACAGGTAGGAAGAATTATTTAAAATCAAACTAAATTAAAACTAAAATCATATGGGTTCAAAAATTTGAAGTAATTATAGCAAATACATCGATTAACCAATATTTCAAATAGACATTTATTGTCTAGTCTACTGTACTCAGCCTCGTAAGCGAAAAATAACGACTGTAGTAAATAAACTAAAACAATTCTTGTTTGTTTGTTTGTTTGGGCAGAGGGTGTTATTCCATTGACTTTTGGAATTTGGAAGTTTCTAAATACAAGTCGACGAAGCTAGCTAGTGCAGTACCCTTTGGAGATAATTGGATGCCAGCGTTCAGTCACAATACAGCAGTATCACGGAGCGTGTTTTAAATAGAAGCTTGATCATTCTCACTGAATCAGAGTCGTTCCAAGGAATTTAGACTAATGCATTGGATCATTATTCCTTTGAGCATATTAGACATAAGCAGTCATTGGTAGGATCGAACTTACCAAAAGTGTGAAAAATAGGTACATTTTGTAATATCTTTTCAGTCTTCATCCCAGTTAGGGACAATATAATTTTGTCAAGGGGCTGCTGTCAAAGTCCAGACTAAGAAAAGTAACCTCCCCTTTGTTTTGGATAAAAGTTATATGGAAAACAGCTCTATTCTAAAATATGCCTGAAAACTGTGAGTATGAAATAAGCAATATGGTTATATACTTTATAGATACCTATGAGGTCAGCTGTTGAAAAGAATACATCTGGATTACATAGTCTCAGTATGGAATGCCTGTGTATCTGGATATTTATTTATTTTAATTATGTATTTTTTTATGTCAAATATGTAAACTGCATGTAAACCACAGTTGTTTATCTGAAGATCAGAAACAAGCTGTAAAGCTATGGCTGAAGGAGGAATTGTGGAGGAGAAGAACCTCTTGGAGGAAGGTGAGAGTGGGCAGACCTCAAGTATCCCTGGAGACAACCACTCTGTGCATGACATGAGGAATAGCAGCCCTTCACATGAAATTCTCAGCTGGGACCATCATAATAAGGAAGTGACACACTCAAGGCGGGACTCCCGTGGGCGCTTTGTCAACCCTTGGCCAACGTGGCAGTTTCCCTCATATTCTACCATCCTACGTCTGTTCCTTATGGAGAAGAACCACAGCAATGTACCTAGCTCAAAAGAGGTGAACATTCCAGCCCCAAACAGTTGTGCTAGGCAGATGTAAGTTCAGGTATCTGGGCAGTGCATTTTTGCAGTTGGTTCAGTGGAGGGTGCTTATAGGATGCTGGTGGAGTGGAGAGTGTATAAGCATGAATTTTGGGTGCAAATTCACATAGGGATGCTTCAGTTTTGAATATTTTAATTTAATTTTACTTTAATTTTTTAAGGCCAAGCACCCTTGGTATAGTTCCACATCCAAACATGGAAGCCACTGTTTGACTGTAGTCTTTTTGAATACAGAGATATCCAGCCATGTGTGATAATAGCTCTATATGTGCATTGTCTATGCACTTTGTATGCGTGTCAGTATTTTCATATCAAGGAATGGAATAGCAATAAGTATGTAAAATGTTTTTATATACTTAAGCAGTACCAACAAATTCCCAGCTATGAAGTACATATAGTGCCAATTTTAGGTAGATCCTAGTGTAGGTAGAGATGTGTAGAGATGTATGACACAAGTTCCATTCATCCTGTGTTGCTGATGTAACTCCCTTTTTCAAAGGAGTTGGATAAGGAGTTACCAGTGCTGGAGCCATATTTTGTGCGGAACCCAGAGCAGTGTGGACAATTGGGCTCGTCCCTGAGGGTGACGTGGCTGGGCCATGCATCTGTGTTGCTGGAGATGGATGGGCTGGTGGTGCTCACTGACCCCATGTTCAGCCAGAGGGCCTCCCCACTGTCCTTCATGGGCCCCAAGCGTTACCGTGGCCCAGTGTGCTCTGTGGCACAGCTCCCCCACGTGGATGCAGTCCTCATCAGCCACACGCACTATGACCACCTGGACACACACACTGTGGGAGAACTGAACGCTCGCTTCCGGTCGAAGCTGCGCTGGTTCGTGCCTCTCGGCATGCTGGACTGGATGAGAGATTATGGCTGCGAGAATGTGGTGGAGCTCAACTGGTGGGAGGAAAGTGTTGTCCCTGGCCACGAAGACATAACATTTGTGTGCACGCCTGCACAGCACTGGTGCAAGCGCACGCCAGTGGATGACAACAAAGTGCTGTGGGCCAGCTGGAGCATGCTAGGCCCCAACAACCGCTTCTTCTTTGCGGGAGACACGGGGTATTGCCCTGTGTTTGAGGAGATCGGGAAGTGCTTCGGGCCATTTGACCTGGCTGCCATCCCTATTGGAGCATATTTGCCCAGGTGAGGCATAGGAATATATTAAGGTTCTACTATGCATGGACCATATGGATGAAAACACAATTGCTCACATTGTATTGCATATTCCTGATAGAAACAATTGATTGACAGTGATTTTGTGTGTCTTTTCAGAGGAATCATGAAATCACAGCATGTGGATCCGGAGGAAGCAGTTCAAATCCACATTGATGTTCATGCCAAAAACTCACTTGCTATTCACTGGGGGACATTTGCGCTAGCTTATGAGGTATCTCTCTGCCCTCATTGTTTATATGAGGTTGTTATTATTTGTAAAGGAAGGCTTCACTATTTTCACTATACATTTTTTACAAAACTTTTTTTTCAAGTTTTCAACCGATCTCAAGTTAGATCGGTTATTGCACTATGTTCTAATTAGTTGAGGCTGGAAATGAAAATTCACACTGTGCAATGACAAAATGTAGCAGTTTAGGTTTAGGGACATCACATCAGGCCAATAAAATACATTTACGGGAGACGTGGCTTGGATTTCTGGAGAATCCCTATGGAAACAAATCTATGCCAACAAATTGACAAGTGTGACAATTATAACATGTGCAAGTATAATTAGCCATGTACTGATTTTTTTGCCATAATTCATAATAGATTCCTTTTTACAGAAACTAGTCACTGGAGGATGGAAGCATGACTTCTGTCCAGGATTGCTTCCTTGGGTAATGTGCCTAACATGTCACTTAAACTGATTGTAACTGATGTCCTTATGTGGGTTTTCTCTTAGTATTACTTGGAGCCCCCTGTAAGGATGCGAGATGCCATGATAGCCCTTGGACTGAACCCAGATCAGTTTTTCACTCTCAGTCATGGAGAATCACGACTTCTCACCCCAAGATGAAGACTTCCACTCGAGGCACTCTCTATAAAGTTAAAGTCCATGACACTTCTGAGGTGAGAAGTTCAAGGAGTGATAGTTGATATTACTCATACTGTATTGTACTGGTTCATATTGATCATATTATACTGGTGATGGTTCATATTTATTATATTGTACTACACTTTTGGATTTTTAATTTCTTTAAGTACAGTTACAGTGGGGAGAACAAGTATTTGATACACTGCTGATTTTTCAGGTTTTCCCACTTGCAAAGCATGTAGAAGACTGTAATTTTTATCATAGGTACTCTTCAACTGTGAGTGATGGAATCTAAAACAAAAATCCAGAAAAATACATTGTATGATTTTTAAATAATTAATTTCCATTTTATTGTGTGAAATAAGTATTTGATACACCAGAAAAAAGAAACTTAATATTTGGTACAGAAACCTTTGTTTGCAATTACAGAGATCAGACGTTTCCTGTAGTTCTTGACCAGGTTTGCACACACTGCAGCAGGGATTTTGGCCCCTCCTCCATACAGATCTCCTCCAGAGCCTTCAGGTTTCGGGGCTGTCGCTGGGCCACACGGACTTTAAGCTCCCTCCAAAGATTTTCTATTGGATTCAGGTCTGGAGACTGGCTAGGCCACTCCAGGATCTTAAGATGTTTCCTACGGAGCCAATCTTTAGTTGCCCTGGCTGTGTGTTTTGGGTCGTTATCATGCTGGAAGACCCAGCCATGACCCATCTTCAGTGCTCTTACTGAGGGAAGGAGGTTGTTGGCCAAAATCTCACGATACATGGCCCCATCCATCCTTCCCACAATATGGTGCAGTCGTCCTGTCCCCATTGCAGAAAAGCATCCCCAAAGAATGATGTTTCCACCGCCATGCTTAACGGTTGGGATGGTGTTCTTGGGGTTGTACTCATCATTCTTCTTCCTCCAAACATGACGAGCGGAGTTTAAACCAAAAAGTTCTATTTTTGTCTCATCAGACCACATGACCTTCTCCCATTCCTCCTCTGGATCATTCAGATGGTCATTTGCAAACTTCAGACGGGCTTTGACATGCGTTGGCTTGAGGAAGGGCACCTTGCGTGCACTGCAGGATTTTAATCCTTGACGGCGTAGAGTGTTACTGATTGTTTTCTTTGAGACTGCGGTCCCAGCTCTATTCAGGTCATTGACCAGGTCCTGCCGTGTAGTTCTGGGCTCATTCCTCACCTTCCTCAAGATCATTGATGCTCCACGAGGTGAGATCTTGCATGGCGCCCCAGACCGAGGGAGATTTTCCGTTATTTTGTATTTCTTCCATTTTCTAATAATTGCACCAACAGTTGTTGCCTTCTCACCAAGCTGCTTGCCTATTGTCCTGTAGCCCATCCCAGCCTTGTGCAGGTCTACAATTTTATCCCTGATGTCCTTACACAGCTCTCTGGTCTTGGGCATTGTGGAGATGCTGGAGTCTGATTGATTGAGTGTGTGGACAGGTGTCTTTTATACAGGTAACGAGTTCAAACAGGTGCAGTTAATACAGGTAATGAGTGGAGAACAGGAGGGCTTCTTAAAGAAGAACTAACATGTCTGTGAGAGCCACAATTCTTACTGGTTGATAGATGATCAAATACTTATTTCACACAATAAAATGGAAATTAATTATTTAAAAATCATACAGTGTATTTTTCTGGATTTTTGTTTTAGATTCCATCACTCACAGTTGAAGAGTACCTATGATAAAAATTACAGTCTTCTACATGCTTTGCAAGTGGGAAAACCTGAAAAATCAGCAGTGTATCAAATACTTGTTCTCCCCACTGTATGTGTATGGGAGGCAAATCTGGCCAAAACGGATATTGTAATAAAAACAATAAAATGAAAATGCAAACCCACATTTGCCATCTTTTTTCATAAGTGTCCAAATTTCCTGCCAGAATGAAAGCTAAAATGCAATAGCTAAATTTGCAGTTTAATTTCCTGTACAAACAGTAATTTGTGTAATAATTTGTGGCAGATCATTTATTTTGTCCTTTAATATTCATCAATGTTGTGGTATTTTATTAGCATAATTGGACCACAGTGGCTAATAAGGAAATGAAAGTTTATTAATATTTAGAGGGTTTACTTATTGTACTGGGAGTAGGGGCAGTACCCATTCTGAAGGCTGAGCACTATATTATCTGGGCAAGAATGCACATATCTTATGAATAACAGGAAAGTAGGCATCCGTTGGGAATTTTTTTTTTTAATACATATAAGGAGTGGAATATTTGTACAAAATTTCCATATGTATGCATGTATACAGGAACTAATTTTGACATTTGAACTTGTTTATGTATTATAACACTATAGTGACAACAGACAAATGATGTTGGACTGTTTGTAAAATAGTCATCCTTTTTAATGTTAAAGCATACCTTAGTACCTTAGATACTGTGTTCTTAGGCTATAAAGATGTTCAAATCTTTATAGTCAGTGGTAGTAGTAGTAGGGGCAGTCATGGTCTGGTGGTTAGGGAACCAGTCTTGTGACCGGAGGGTCGTGGGTTCGATTCCCAGGCCTGAGGCCATGACTGAGGTGCCCTTGAGCAAGGCCGGGCTAGGGCTGCCCACCGCTCTGGGCACGTGTGCACCACAGACCCCTAGTTATCACTAGTGTGTGTTCTGACTGCACAGATGGGTAAATGCGGAGAACAAATTTCGATTGGGGTGAAAATCACAATTGACAATGTGGCTTGACTTAACTAACTTAACTAAATAGTAAGTAATGAGGCAGTGTATGAATTGATGCAAGTTTATGCAGGTTATCTGTAATAAAATTACATATGGGGAAAGATAAGACATGCCATGTGCAGGCGTATGTGACCTTTAGTCATGAGAATAATGAAGTAATCTTCAAGAAGTATCCTGCGCATTATGGGTAAGGTTAATTATATGTCAGCTATGGTATTTACAGTGGGGTGCGAAAGTTTGGGCACCCTTGTTAATTTTCCTGATTTACCTTTATAAATCATTGAATGTTTGTATAACAAAATTCAGTTAAATATATCATATAGGGGGCAAACACAGTGATATTTGAGAAGTGAAATGAAGTTTATATGATTTACAGACAGTGTGCAATAATTGTCTAAACAAAAATAGGCAGGTGCATAAGTTTGGGCACCAAAAAAAACCTTAACTCAATATTTAGTAGATCCTCCTTTCGCATAAATAACAGCCTCTAAACGCTTCCTATAGCTTTTAATAAGAGTCTGGATTGTGGCTGAAGGAATTTTAGACCATCCTTCTTTACAAAACATCTCTAGTTCATTTAGGTTTGATGGTTTCCGAGCATGGACAGCTCTCTTTAAGTGACACCACAGATTTTCAATAATATTCAGGGCTGGGGACTGAGATGGCCATTACAGAACGTTGTACTTGTTCCTCTGCATGATGCCTTAGTAGATTTTGAGCAATGTTTAGGGTCGTTGTCCTGTTGGAAGATCCAGCCCCGGCGCAGCTTCAGATTGGTCACTGATTCCTGGACATTGATCTCCAGAATCTACTGATATTGATTGGAATCCATTGGAAGATTCCCAGTCCCTGTACTGGCCACACAGCCCCACAGCATGATGGAACCACCACCAAATTTTACTGTAGGTAGCAGGTGTTTTTCTTGGAGTGCTGTGTTCTTTTTCCTCCATGCATAACGACCCTTGTTATGGTCAAATAACTAAATTTAATTTCATCAGTCCACAGCAACCTTACTCCAAAATGAAGCTGGCCAAATTTGCTTTAGCATACCTCAAGCAGCTCTGTGATGTGGGCGGAGAAAAGGCTTCCTCTGCATCACTCTCCCATACAGCATCTCCTTGTGTAAAGTGCTCAGAATAGTTGAACGATGCACAGTGACTCCATCAGTAGCAAGATGATGTTGTAGGTCTTTGATGCTGGTCTGTGGGTTGAATCTGACTGCTCTCAACATCCTTCGCTTCTGTTTATTCGAGATTTTGCTTGGTCTGCCACTTCAAGCCTTGACTTGAACTGTGCCTGTCTTCTTCCATTTTCTCACAATGTTTCTCACAGTGGAGACTGAAAGCTGAAATCTCTGAGATAGCTTTCTGTATCCTTCCCCTAAACCATGACGGTGAACGATCTTTGTTTTCAGGTCATTTAAAAGTTGTTTTGAGACTCCCATGCTGCGACTCTTCAGAGAAGATGCAAAGAGGGGAAAAACTTACAATTGCCACCCTTAACTACCCTTTCTCATAATTGGAGTGACCTGTGTATGGAGGTCAAGGGTCACTGAACTTACCAAACCAAATTTGAGTTCCAATAATTAGTTCTAAAGGTTTTGAAATCAATAAAATGACAACAGTGCCCAAACTTATGCACCTGCCTATTTTTGTTTAGACAATTACTGCACACTTTCTGTAAATCATATGAACTTCATTTCACTTCTCAAATATCAAGTCAAGTCAATTTTATTTATATAGCGCTTTTTACAACACATGTTGTCTCAAAGCAGCTTTACAAATTGTATGGGTCCAGACCCCTAATGAGCAAGCCAAAGGCAACAGTGGCAAGGAAAAACTCCCTAAGATGGCGGGGGAATAGGAAGAAACCTTGGGAGGACCAAGACTCAAAAGGGAACCCATTCTACATTGGGCAGCCCGTTAGCACCTTTCTGTATTTGTGAACAAAAGGTGGTTCTACAGTTATAGCTTAAAGTTCTTGTTCCCCGGCCAAGTAGTCGCAGTCCCTTCGGTGAAGATGGTGAGCCTCAAGTAGGAGCCAGCATCAGCACATCCCCTTACGGCAATGGCACATCCAACCCCGGCATCAGTACATCCACCGGCAAGCCAGACCATCTCCCAGGTGCTTGTAGGTGCTTGCATGTAGTCGTCTTGGGTAGAAGCATGCAAAAGATGGACAATACAGACTGAGTGTGTGGATGTCAATTTAACCACCATTGATTTAAATGTACATAGCTCATGTGCCAGTGATTAGCATGTAGCTCCGGCAGGCTAATCTCACAGTCATGAGAGCTCACTGAGACATTGCTTTCCAGTCAAGTCAGTCACAACTAGAGTGATGCCATGACACAGCTGGATGACAGCATCAACATCTCAGATTACCAGAAATCTCAATGTCTGGGGGTCCCCGAGCCCCACACCTTACTAAGGGAATAGTAACTGAAGGCTTGATTAAATAGGCGAGTCTTAAGTCTAGATTTAAAGATTGGAACTGTGTCAGAATCTCGGATTGGAGCTGGAAGGGTATTCCATAATTGAGGGGCTTTAAAGGAGAAAGCTCTGCCTCCGGCTCTAGTCTTACACATTTTTGGAACTATGAGAAGTCCAGCATTTTGGGAGCGTAAAGGGCGAGATGGGTTGTAGTAAGCAATGAGTTCACTCAGTTATTGTGGGGCAAGACCATTTAACGCCTTATATCATTTAACTGCAAGTTTAAATGAACTGGGAATATAGCCCAGGCTCAGAGAGCAGTTTATTATAGTGAGCAAAGGTTCTATATTGCTATGCAGTAATTCTTTAAGTAAATGGGTTGGTACTGCATCTAGTATGCATGTGGAGGGCTTGGCAGATTCCACCAATTAAATAAGCTCCTCATGACCAATTGGGGAGAAGGACTCTAACAGGGCATCAGAGCTGACCAGACAGCTGTCAAGGTGCATAGGCATGTTGACAGGCTCTGAGATAGCACAACCAATTTTTTCCCTAATTTTATCAATCTTATCATTAAAGAATTTCATAAAATTATTACTGCTACACTCTAGTGGGATTAGTGGATTGATTTGATCATGGCTCCTTGTTAGGCTGGAAACAGTTTTAAATAGGAGTGCAGAATTCATTCATTCATTCATTATCCGTACCGCTTATTCCCGCTAGTCGGGGTCACGGGGGGGGGGGCTGGAGCCAATCCCATCATCTCCGGGCGAAGGCAGGGTACACCATGGGCAGTTCGCCAGTCCACCACATGGCCTACACGCACACACACACTCACACCTACGGGCAATCTAGAGTGACCAATCAACCTAAGATGCATGTCTTTGGACTGTGGGAGGAAACCGGAGTACCCGGAGAAAACCCATGCAGGCACAGGGAGAACATGCAAACTCCACACAGAGCAGCCCAGACCGAGAATCGAACCCAAACCGCCTTGTTGTGAGGCGACAGTGCTAACCACCACACCACCATGCCACCCATGGAGTGCAGAATTGTTTTTATGTTTTTCTATTAAAGCTGATAAGTATGAGGATTTTGCCGTATGGAGGGCATGCTTATATTCACTAAGGCTGCTTTTCCATGATAGTCTAAACACTTCTAACTTTGAATTTCGCCATTTACGCTCCAGGATCCTCGCGGCTTGTTTGAGACTACGCGTGTGCCCGTTATACCATGGCGCTATTCTTCTCTCAGAGGCTCTCTTATAGCGTAATGGTGCAACCTTGTCTAATGCTGTACGAAGAGAAGTCTCAACGTGCTCGGCAAAATGCTCTAGTCCTTCGGAGCTACAGGTGTATCAATTTCTGTCAAACCAGGTAAAATGTCAGTAAGCGCGGCTATGGTACTAGGTGCTATAGTTCGTTTCATTCGGTAGCAGGGCGGCTGATGAATACCGTCAGTCAAGCATAACTCGTACGTTATGAGGCTGTGGTCTGTTAATACCAAATGATAAAACCAGGTCTAAAGTATGACTACAATTATGCGTAGGACCCACCACATTCTGAGTGATACCCATTGAATCAAGAATTTCTTAAAAATTTTTGCTTAAAGCATCACAAAAATTCTCAAAATGGATGTTAAAATCACCAACTATAATCACCTTATCGGCTGATAGCACTACATGAGACAGGAAAACTCCTGCAAGAACCAGGGGGGGGCGGTAAATAGTAATTAACATAAATGACCGCGACGCTTTGTTGGTTGTCAGATTTTATACATTTGAAACAGTGAGGATGAGATGTTCAAAAGAATGAAATTTAAAGCCGAATTTTTGAGAAATGTCTATATCAGCGTCCTATATTGTGGCGACACCACCTCCTCGACCATTTGGACGGCGGTTATGAACATATCTATAGCCAGAGGGAGAAGCTTCGTTTAGGGCCATATAATCATCTGGCCGGGTCCAGGTTTCCGTCCAGCAGAGCATGCATAGATTATGATCGGTAATCATTTCATTAACCAGCAATGCTTTAGATGACAGGGATCTAATATTTAGCAGTCCTAGTTTCAGATTTAACCTACTCTCCAAGGGAGCATAATCCAATTTAACATTGATTAAATTTTGTCTACTAACTTTGCGAGAGTTATTTTTTGGTACTCGAGGAACTGACACAGTCTCAATCCAGTGTGACCTAGGTGACGTCTCTTTGCAGCTAGCAGACAGTCGGTTTAGCCGGTGTAGCGCCAATAACCTGCTGTAGGTTTCGGTGCCACGCCGAATTGGAATGGGACCAGAGCATATTACGGCATGTGACACGGCATAGTCCCCGCTAACTCACGCACCTCTTTAACATTATCCTTAGTGATCTCGGACTGTCTCAAACCCACATCTTTGGTGCCGACGTGTACCACTATCTTTGAATATTTACGATTAGCCAGCACCTTAAGATTAGCCCTGATGTCAGGTGCTCTAGCCCCGGGATACACTTAACTATGGCCGCTGGTGTCTCTAAGGGGGTCCCTATATTCACGTGTCGGAGCTGGGAATCCCCTATTACCAGAGCTCTTTTAACAGGTCGCTCAGTCGGTGTATTACTGAGTGGGGCAAACCTGTTTGACACGGGAATCTGAGTAGAACGGTGCTCAGCCCTACGGCAAGGCCGCCGAGACGTCACCCATACGCCCCGCTGCGAGGGCTCTAATGCCGGAGCTGGGGGCTCGCTAGCTACGGTGGCTACGGTGGTGGCAACCGGGCCTGCTACGCTAGGTGCTACCGACTCTTTAGGACTCTCTAAAGCCCGGATGCACTCCTCTAAAAGCGAAATCTTCTCCGTCATGCTAATAATTAATCTACACTTGTTACAAACAAAATTATCCCTACTGACGGAAGAAGAGTAGCTAAACATGCCACACTCCACACAAACAACAGGCGACTCAGACATGATGAAATACTAAAGATACTTAGCTTCGGTTGAGATGAACTTGAATGTTTTTCGATGGCTTGTGGAGGTTGTTGTAGCCGGAGTTATGCGTAAAAAATCATAAACGTCGGCACCAATTATGTGGGGTTGAGACAGTCACAGATTTCTAAAGAAAACGTTAAGGAGGTGTGAGCTAGCAGAGACGATGTTAGATGCTGTATTATGCTCTGGCCCCATTCCAGTTTGGCGTGCGCGCGAAACCTACAGCAGGTTATGGGCGCTACACTGATGGATGTCTAATGGTGCTCAGAAAACAAAGTGGGTTATATAGACAACTGAAGACATTTTGAGGGCAGGCCTGACCTTTTGAAGCGGGACGGCATTCACCCCTCTTGGGAGGGTGCTGCTCTCATTTCTAGTAGTAAATCCGCTAGGCTTAATAGTGGTAGTGTAGGACTAGTTAAAGGGGATTGACAAACCAGAGCCGAGGCCAGGCAGCAGACAAACAGGCTAAACTGACTGTCTGGAGACGGATTCAGACTGGATTGAAACTGTGTCTGTTCCTCGAGTATCAAAAAAGTTCTTGTAAAATTTGTAGACAAAATGTAATCAATGTTAATTCATGCTGCCGCTGAGAATCATTTAAATCTGAAATTAGGATTGCTAAATATAAGATCCCTGTCATCTAAAGCATGACTTGTTAATGAAATGATTACAGACCATAATCTATGCATGCTTTGCTTGACTGAAATCTGGACGCAGCCAGACGACTATATGGCCTGGTTCATATACTGAGTTTTTGCAGGCGTTTTTGGACTTTCATGTCTCATATAGTGTTATCAGCTGATAAGGTGATTATAGTTGGCGATTTTAACATCCACTTTGAAAATCAACATGATTCTTTTAGCATAAACATTCAAGCAATTCTTGTGAGGCGGTTTCTGACCACAGCCTTATAACATACGAGTTGCATTTGAACGACGGTATTCATCAGCTGCCGCTACCAAATTAAACTAACTATTACATCATTTACCAATGAAATAAGCTCCTCGTGGTCGTGAGGAGCTTATTTCATTGGTAAAATCTGCCAAACCCTCCACATGCATTCTAGATACTGTACCGTCTCATCTACACAAAGAATTACTGCACAGTAATGTAGAACCCTTGCCTTCTATAATTAACCATTCTCTGAGCCTAGGCTACATCCCCAAATTGCATTGCATTCAGTTTTTATATAATAATTCCATAATAATCTATTACAGGTAGTAAGAGTTGGGTTTTTTGTTTTATTTTGATTTTTTTCGCCAGATGTTTAGACCTACACCACTGACTTTGCTTGTTTAAATATGTCTGGTGTGCATGCATTTTCACGTTTCAGTATCTTAAATTTCAAGTCTAAAAGATCAAATAAAAACAACTAAAGTTCCTATATGGTTCAGAAACTTTATAGATTAGTATGTGTAGTACCAAAAGAGGAAAATTAAGATGAGTAATACGTCTGGGCACTAGCATTTTAAAATATATGTTGGAATGTTCTCTTGCTGTGAAAGTGTGTTTGCTGCTGTTTTATAAGCTAAACGCCGTTTCATGTTTAGATATTAGGCTATGTTCCATAATTCCTTATAAACTGCAGTTTCCTTTATGTTTTTGCACAATATAGCCTAATAATTCCAAATCAGACATTTTAAAATTAAAACCGCTCTACGAATATACCTTGATAGCAAGTCGGGCTTGGGACCTGGAACAGGGAAGGCTGCTTTAAGCCGGTCCACAATGCTTTGCGGCGTCCCAGTTTCGTTGCAATGTATTTACGAACTCTAGTTGGAGAAATTTCGGTGAGGTATGAATGCTGTGTTGGGTGGGTGCATGATGTAATACGCTTCAAATCTCAGACAACTTTGCGAGTCAACCCCTTCTAATATCACGACATTTTCTAGACACGTTTGGAGCTTGTTTACTTCCGTCCTATAGTCTAAGTTCTTAACTGGAGAAATGACAGACATGTAGCGCTTGTCTTGTACACTGGTCGACTGCAATTCTCAAACGCCAGTGGAGTGGAGAAGCATGACTGCGATAGTACGCATACGGTCTTCGTAGTGGTGCACTTTAAAGGATCGCAGATAAACACAGGTACAGCAATCTTTTGTAGCCTACGCCATTGTCACTGTACATTTTGTTGCAAAACCAGAAGCACCCTGGCATGTCGTAAAATGGTTTAACCTTCCGTGGGGCACCTTCGCGACTGCAGACGGAGCAACGGTGCCCTTTAAATAGTTGGAGTCTGGACGCAATCTGATGCGTCCAGCAATTGTTTATTAAATCACCGCATGCGGGTAAGTAGGCTGGATGACATGCAACAGAATATAGGCGATGCCGAAACACAACAGTGCCTAGAATACTTTTTTGCCATCTGAAAATACTGGTCGACAAACTGTTAGGTTATAGAGAACGGTTTCCAGAACACATGAAACTGGGCCTGGGATTCATTCTCAGCATGAGCGTATTTTAATGTGGAATTTACAGAGAAAATATTTTAATCGCCAATGGATCTGTTGCCAAAGTCAGCAAAAACTCGCGATGTTAATTGGTTATAAATGAGTGCGTCGTCCTACATTTTGTAGCAATGTACTGACATTTGGCTGTCAAAAACACTTAATACTTTGCATTCGCAATACGGAACTTACTATTATGGGCTTATTAATCACTGTCTTATTTCATAGGAAAACCAAAATGTAAAATCCAGCGCTCAGTAAATCATAACAGACTACAGATTATATAAAAATTAAGTTTTAGAATGGAATAAATCTATTTGTTTTAAAAGCAAATTTTAAACTGTTAACTTGCAAAACCTAATGTATAATTTAAAATCACAATGTATTTTTCAAAATGCACACGTTTTTAATATATTTCTTTTCTCCTGTACAGAGGCTTGCCTTCGCTATACTGTTTTAGGTCTACCTCAATCCATATCAGTCACTGTGCTGCTCAGATGGCTGTTATCAGTGCCACCTGGACGTTGAAGAAAATAACCGTCAGATAATTCATTTTTGCTTATAGATTTTTATCACTAGAATAAAGCTTTTTTTTTTACATTTGTAATTATAAACTGAACTGAACATTTTCATCATGCATCTTTCATCTGCATGTGATGAACCATCATGTAAACTTTGGCAAGGCAAAATACCTACAACTTGTATTGTTCACCACTCATTAATACCTTTTACAGACTTCTTAAATGTAAACTATTTAGTGCATAATGCATTTGTACACATTATGTAAAGTCTTAAACACTCTGGCTGTGTCACAAGTGGTATGTGAATCACAGAAGTGTATCATTTAGGTATAAATGTTGAGAGTTTTACGATTTTATCAATGATTTCCATTAATAAAGTAATTTAATTTGTAATTATCTAAAAATAAAGAAAATATAGATGCTTTAATCATAATAATCTAGTTATATAGCATTATGGTAGGGATCTGTAGGGATCTTTTGTTTGTGTTTGACAACAATGAAACAGCAGATCAGGTATTTAAGCATTTTGCTCAGAAAATGTTCACTTGCTTTCCTTATTTCTTTATTTTCCAGAGTACAATGTGTGAGAGATGTTAGTGAGTCTATGTAGAGAGGGAGAATGACAACAACCAGATGAAAGGCATGGAGCTGAAGGTGTGGGTGGATGGAGTGCAACGCATTGTCTGCGGGGTCACTGAGGTCACCACATGTCAGGAGGTTGTGATTGCCCTGGCCCAGGCCATAGGTGAGACACTAAACAGGTTTGTGACAAGGACTACAAAGCTCTGAGAAAGTCCTTGTTCTGTATTTTGTAAAACTGTCAGAGTTGAAGAAAGTTGTGCTTTTAAAACAGGTGAACTAAAGTAAACTAAACTTTACTTGTAAAAATTGCTGGTAAGACATCTGAAAATTATCCCCATAATTCTGAAGTTGTAACAGAATCAGGAGCACAAGCCACAGAGGCTTGCTGCTCTCTTCTGATCAGGCACAGTGGAAAATTCAGCAGCTGAAAGTCTGGTCGTCTTCAAAGGCTTAGTGTGACTTGCAGCCATTTGTCCAGGACTCAGGAGAGTGATGGATGCATTGTTCTCATGGGACAGACATATGCTCACTTGCACTTTCTGCTTCATGTGCACGGCTCTCCACATTTGTCTTTCTGTGCCTCTTAAATATTTCACTGTATACATGTTAGGACAGTTTTATGGCTGCACATTGAGCATAGTTTCAGGCTAAATTGCTTCATCAGAGAGACTTCCACTGAAAGTCTTAATCTGTATGTGAAGTGCCAACAGAAGGCTTTATTCAAAAGCTGAACACAGCCCTTTTTTTCATATTTGACCTCCTGTTTTAAGGAGCCCATGTTATGACTCTTCCCTTAGCAGCAGTCTTTGTGATGGCCTTTTCATGAGAATAGTCTTTTTGGAACAACACGTAAAGTACAGTATTGTCTCCAAGTATCTCACAGTACTGCCTTTAAAAAATAGGATTTGGTCTCTCAGAGCTCACTTGTTCACTGGAGTAAACTGAAAACTCTTTTTACAGGCCAGTCAATGTGTTTTGTCTTTAATTTTTAATGGTATATACTAAATATTTTCCAAAGAAACCACATATATGTTATTGGTTTAAGTAGCACTGAAAGCAACAGTTTGTTTAGATGGTGTGGATTATATATAGTCAGTAATAAATAATAATAAAAATTAAATAAAATGATAAATAATATTGCCAAAATTAATTTACTTGATAATTTCTGACTAAATTGCAGGGCGCACTGGAAGGTACACCCTGATCGAGAAATGGCGCGAGACAGAAAGGCACCTGGCCCCCCATGAGAACCCGGTGGTATCCCTGAATAAGTGGGGTCAATATGCCAGCGATGTGCAGCTTGTATTACAGCGCACTGCACCATCCTTGAGTGAGCGCCCCACCTCGGAAACCTCTGGTCTCGGACCTGAACGTGGCCCATACCGCCAGAGCCTGCCGCCTCTGTCCAAGTTGCGGCCCTTAGCCACTGACCGCTCCCTAAAGCGCCGTGAGCCAAAGCGCAAGTCATTGACCTTCACCGGCAGCAGCAGGGGCCTCCGGGACATCTTTGGCAGGAGCCGGGAGTTGGGCCGGGCCCGCAGCGCCACTCCGGGGCTGGGTGTGCAGGACCTGGGCCGCCTCGTGCAGTTGCAGAAGGAGAAACTGCGCTTGCTAGAGCAGAGGCTATTAGGCTGCGAGCATGAGCTGCACAGTGAGCTCCTGACGCCAGAGGATGAAGAGGAGCTGTGCTCATTGGAGCAGCAGGCACGGCGGATGGAGGCTGAGATGGAGGAGCAGGAATTCTGGGAGAGCGAGCTGCTTCTGGAACAGGAGACAGAGCGCCAGCTGCGCGAGCGCCTCCACGAGCTGCGAGTCCGAGTGCAGGAGTGTGAGGCGCGGCTAGCTGAATACCTGGCGCAGATTCAGCGCATGGAGTTGTGCCTGGAGTCTGAACATCTGCAACGGACAAGGCAGGCAAACGAGGAGGAGTTGCAGGAGCGGGTCGAGGAAGTGAGGATGGAGCTGGAGATGCAGGTGCAGCAGAGCGCCAGGCTGGAAAGCAGCTGTAGAGCAGTTGAACTTTCTTTGGGACAGTCCAACATCCAGCTACAGGTAAGCCTGAACTGTGGGACAAACAAACTTTAACATAAACCTAGTAGAATAAGTATGATCTCTACAACAGTGTACAGCAACTCTATCAAGGCAGTGGTCTTTTAAAATAAGTGAAACATTGATTACTTGGATATAAATCATGAGTTTGGAAATCATTGCTGATGATTTCTACAATTTCTATCATGATTTTTATCTGTGCTTAAGTTACACATTTCACATTGTCTTCTTTATCAAAGCAGGAGCCAGTTTCTCTTGTCACATGCAAAAAAACAACATTATATCTACTCAAATGCACTGATTGCCCACCCACGAAAGGCCAGACAACAAAGTATTCTATGAAATCCTTGGTGGTTTTGAGGAGTTTGTTGGAGCTTGTATCTAGAAATGCTTCTCAGTTTTGAAATACTTTACAGTATGCTTCATGTTGAAGCTTGTCAGTAATTACTTTCTAATTGATGGAGTTGTTTTGCAGGAAAAGGAGCAGGAGCTGGAGCAGTTAACCAAGGAACTGAGACAAGTCAACCTTCAGCAGTTTATCCAGCAGACTGGCACCAAAGTGACCGTGCTACCAGTAGAACCTGCTGAAGAGGAGAGTAAGAGAGGTATAAACCAAAACACACTCACATAGACACACAACAAGGTAACTAATCACTAGTAAATAAAATGTATTAATAATAGAATTTATAAAATGCTGAAACTCAGAGCTTCAAGCTTTTTAAACCACCGGGGCAGGAGCATGTGTCCTGGTTCTTCTGGAAGAAGCTTTCACCATAAATGTTTCATATATATCTCTCTTTGAAAGAAAACTTGAATACTTGAATATTTAAAGAATTTATGTAAGAGATAAGACCATGTGAATTGGTTTAATGATGTGTGGCATAACATTTCAGTCAGAATAAGTCGTATTCTTGCGAGTAGAACCTACCACCACATTAGAGGAGCAAGTTAGAAAGATATGGACAAATCTCAGACATGCACTTTCCCATTTTCTTCCTTTCAGGAAGTAGGAAGTAGGATGTAGGAATATTTAGGATGTAGGAATATTTATAACATCAGGATTTCAGTAAGAGGAAATGGTGTGTGCATGTAGCGATGACACCTCAAGCTTGGCACTTCATGGTGAAGAATTGTTGTGTTAACATTTTGCATAGGCAAGCAGTGGCATCAAAGGGATGCACATCAAGTTGTCACTGATATTCCAAAGCAGACTAGTAATGACCTCAGATAGTCATTAATGTTCCCTAACCAGTATTCGGAAATATTGTTGAAACATACAAAACTATGGTGATTGTGCACTGATGATTAGGCCATTTTCAAAAAGGAAAGGCCATGCAATTGTGTCAACATTCTGACTGAATATGTCACAGTGCTCACTCCTAAGGTACAATTTTAAATGAAAACATTTCTAGCTTGACCACTTTACTTACAGAAGAGTAGAAACATCTCTTTATTTGATTAAGATTTGATGCTTAGTAACATATTGAAGAGTTTAAACCAGTGAATTGCTCTATAAATTATATTTTGCTAAGCACGTATACCTACAGTTTAACAATGAGTGGTCTTAAGTTCTGGAATTACTCGAATGGTGTATTTGCTAATTTGCTTAGTAACCTCTTTGAGTGATATGTTGGCTGTTGCTTGTGACAGCAATATAGTTTAAGGCAACCAAAGTGTAATCTGCGTTACAACCACGGTGTGTGACAGTGCTTGCATATTACATCCCAGTAATAACACTTAGGGGCAGTACAGGACCACACGGCCGTATTTTTTGCCAGGGAACCAGTTAACCCGCAATCAGATCACCCGTGCGCCGAAATGAGGAAACGGATTTGTTAGAGAGCGACAGAGAGGAGAGAAAGAACATATTTTTAAAATGTGCGTCTGCACGGCAGCTGTGCGCGCGCAAGCGCCAACTGCATGTGTCACAGTCGTTCGCGCGAATATTCTGTGCTTGTCAGCAAAAAGTCTAAATCAAGATAATATGTCTGCAGCCATCCTCTCTTCTTCCAGTACAAAGCCACACCATTAGCGGCATTAACAAATCAATATATAGACTGCAATAAGCCACCCCTGTCTCGTGCTCTAAACACGTCACCTGTATTACTGTGCGTTAATGTAATTAATATAAGTTAACATGTGCGGGCCGCTGAACCTGCGAACTTAATCCGCTGCCATATTGCGTTGGAAAAGCTTAACTTCGTATTGGCAAATGGAAATACTCCAAATGGTATATTGGCGCGAAGGATAAAGGCATAAAAAGGCAATTTATGAATTCTGTAGCGAGGTAGGCTCGTCTGATCCAAAAGGGGGACGGTAGTCCCGCTGTCGGGACGCGGCTGGAAAGAACGAAGTAGAAAGGAAGAGCGCGAGGCAAAAGCACTCGCTTTCCCCCTGCTAACATTCATTATTTACCGTTACCGCTACCTCAGAGGCATCATAAGCACAGCACTCTCGCGGAATGTGTATTTGTGTGTGCGTGTGTGTTTAGAACGGGTACAACCTGCCAAATCCTCCCTATTAAAAAGGCCATTGCACACTGTAGTTCTATTATAACCCCTCCAGCTGGTTTGCTGCTTTGGAAATCATAATAGTTCTTGCTTACATCCTCCATAGTTAGTGACTACAGAAGTCCCCTCATTTCAATCAGCTGTTCCTGTCCAAGCCTTTTCTCCAAAGCATCTTTTTACCGCTTTCTATGTGCTTTGCACCTATGCTTATTTATTTGTATGCAAGGGGAAACTCTTCCTAATAGAGCAATATTCTGAATGATTAATGCAACTGGACCTCACAGAAAGTTTAGCAGCCTCACTAACATTTTCTTGGGACATCTAGTTTAGTGATGCAAGACAGTTTAACTGAAGTATTCATTAGAAAGGTCTCAAAATGGCTTATTCTGCAATGAGAAATAGTCAACCAACAAAAACTGAAACCTTCAGAAACATTTACCCCAAAAATGTGACTTTTGCATAGGATTCATACTTTGATGTGATGCGAGAAAAGCAGTTACAAGAGCTCTAGTTTGAACTGCAGAGTATCTACATAAATCTACAAGAATAAACATCTCACAACTTCATAATCTCTTGCAAGAGATTTTAACTGCACCAACAAGCATGTCATAGTATATTGTATTGCATTAAAATATATGGCATGTCTGATTTTCTAAGTATGCTCTATATAGCTTTCTGAGCAGAACAAGCATCACAATATATATGTGCTGTGTCCTGTTGTCATCCAGAGTCAGAGCAGACCATCTCTCTGAAGCATTTGGAGTCATCTTACCGCCTCCCCAACACCCTCCGAGCCCTCCAGAGCCCACTGACCTCCAGCTTCAACCCAGAGGGCATTTATGTCTGATATCCCAGAGCCACTGGACATCTGCAAGAGAAGTGACCATACACTGCAGTCTATACCACACCACTCATGGTGAAAGCTGCATATCTGTTGTTTGCCTAATGCATTGAAGATCCATTACACTTCCTTAGAATTGGTCTTGTGTTCCACAAAAAAAGGAGTGTACTTTTGGGAGATTGATAATTTCTGTTGATCAGTGCTATACCTTTACAGGAATTTCTTATGAACAGCATTTTATCTGTCAACCATAAAGGATGCCCAAGACACCTACTGGTTAGTTTTACTGGACCTAGCCTGCCCGTTTAGACTGCATGATTTTGCCTGTCAGCCTTTTGCTGTGAAAGGTTCCACAGAACACAGATGATGAGTAAGTTTTCCAAAGTGTTCCTCAACAGCTGACTATTAAGGATCTGTTCCTTAAACTTCCTCTCAGACAGTCTCAGACAGTGCATCACTGCTGCCTGGTTGTAATGTTAAGACTGAAGAGGGCTTTTTAGTATGCTATGTATTGTACCTTGTGGTTAATTCTATTTTATTGCTCTAAAGTCTGATACACTGATGATGGAACAGATTGATCAGATTGCATACATTGCGTAGTTGGAGTGGTTTGCACTTTATTGGCCAAACAAAAACATCTGCTGTACACATCATGCAGCACACAAGTGCAAAATGTTGGGATAATCAGTTTGAGAGAGGCACAAATTATTTTCATTTGCTATTTTAGCTGAAGGGTTTGTGTTGGCTCAACCACATTAAAAAGTATATAAAATTAAAAAGTAAAAAAAAAAACATTTTTTTTCAGCAATCTCAGAGCAAGAGTGTTGATTGGCTCCTCGGGAGACTGGCAGTTTTTTACATTTTTGCTGATAGGTGTTTACTGAAGTGAAAGCCAGTGAAATAGAGGAACCAACTGATTTCTGTGCCTGCCCCCTCACCAAGTTGTAATAACCAGTTGGTAGTTAGACGTGTGCTGTCATCTGGTTGTCATTCAATCTGGAATGTCTGTTTATATTTTTCCTCAAGTAACTTCTCATTCTCTCATATTTTTTCACTAATACAAACTTGCAGACTGGATTATGATTCTGAAAAGTGTTTAACCTTTGCAAATTTAATCGAGATGAGATATGTTTGTGCTACACAGTATTTTTCACTGAATATTTATTGTAGTTTAAAGAGATGGTTCCTAGATATCTATGAAGCATTGGCAATGATCTACTAAAAAGCTAACCATATTGCTATGTAACAGTTTACGTTTGTACTTAGAATTTATTCAGTTTCCTCCAGTATACACTTCAAACAGAATTATGCTATGTACATGCAAGAATGTACAATGCAAGAATTTTTTGGTAATAGCTTTTTGGTAATTCTAGGGCAGGTTTGGCCAATAAAGGAAAAACACTTTTGACTTTGCTGCTGATTTTTCTTTTTTAGGTTTGATTTGCTTTAGGTTTTGATTGCATATTCAGTTATATAGTATGATTTTATTCTTTATATATATATATATAAATGAAATATATTCATGATCCTCAGGATTATTAATATATACATCAATGGCTACTTTATTAGGTACACATTGCTAGTACCGGGTTGGACGCCCTTTTGCCTTCAGAACTGCCTTAATCCTTCATGGCATAGATTCACCAAGGTACTGGAAACATTCCTCAGAAACTCTGGTTCATATTGACATGATAGATCACTGAAATTAATTTGTTATAAAATCATACACTTTATTAGGTACACCTGTCCAAATGTTGAATCAGCCAATCACATGACAGCAACTCAGTGCATTTAGGCATGTAGACATGGCCAAGACGATCTGCTGCAGTTAGAACCATCAGAATGGGGAAGAAAGGTGATGTAAGTGACTTTGAATGTGGCATGGTTTTGGTGCCAGACGGGCTGGTCTGAGTATTTCAGAAACTGCTGATCTACTGGGATTTTCACGCACAACCATCTCTACGGTTTACAGAGAATGGTCTGAAAAAGAGAAAATGTAACGCAGAGAGCGTCAAGGAGTGATAAGGCGGACACAAACGTTGAGAGGAGCGAGATTTATTAAAGAGCATTCCATAAGAAGGGTCGTATAGACAGGCAAGGGTCAAATCCGTAAGTGAGTCCGTACATGAAACACAACCAACACGCAAAGACATACCAAACATAGAAACAAACAGTAACAATAATACAAGAAACACGTTAACACTAGGGGTAAACAGAGAAAAATGATCAGCAAACCAATAGACAAAACACAGGCTATAAATACACCCTACTAAACATGAAACACCAGGATACGCTAACGAGGGGGGCGAGTTACAAAACATGAGGAGGGACTACGAATGACAGGACCAAATGGCTACATAAACAAAACATACATGACTGACAGGTGTGGGAGGGGCTAACTGTAATAGATAATATCGAGTGAGCAGCAAGTCTGTGGGCCCAAATGCCTTGTTGATGCCAGAGGTCAGAGGAGAATGGCCAGACTGGTTTGAGCTGATAGAACGGCAACAGTATCTCAAATAACCAGTTGTTACAACCAAGGCATGCAGAAGAGCATCTCTGGATGCACAACACATCAAACCTTGAGGCAGATGGGCTACAGCAGCAGAAGACCACACCGGATGCCACTCCTGTCAGCTATGAACAGGAAACTGAGGCTCACCAAAATTGGACAATAGAAGATTGGAAAAACGTTGCCTGGTCTGATGAGTCTCGATTTCTGCTGCGACATTCGGATGGTAGGGTCAGAATTTGGCGTCAACAGCATGAAGGCATGGATCCATCCTGCCTTATATCAACGGTTCAGGCTGGTGGTGGTGGTGCAATGGTGTGGGGGATATTTTCCTGGCACACCTTGGGCCCATTAGTACCAATTGAGCATTGTGTCAACACCACAGCTTACCTGAGTATTGTTGCTGATCATGTCCATCCCTTTCTGACCACAGTGTACCCATCTTCTGATGGCTGATGGCTACTTCCAGCGCCATGTCATAAAGCGCGAATCAACTCAGACTGGTTTCTTGAACACGACAATGAGTTCACTGTACTCGAATGGCCTCCACAGTCACCAGATCTCAATCCAATAGAGCACCTGTGGGATGTGGTGGAACGGGAGATTTGCATGATGGATGTGCAGCAACTGCATGATGCTATCATGTGAATATGAACCAGAGTTTCTGAGGAATGTTTCCAGTACCTTGGTGAATCTATGCCATGAAGGATTAAGGCAGTTCTGAAGGCAAAAGGACGTCCAACCTGGTACTAGCAATGTGTACCTAATAAAGTAGCCATTGAGTGTATATATTAATAATCCTGAGGATCATGAATATATTTCATTTATATATATATATATATATATATATATATATATATATATATATATATATGAATATATTTCTTCAGATCATGCACACCTTCACTTTAACAGATGAATGTAGGATGAGGACCTATATATACATTCAACCATCATTTTAGATTGGTAATGTGTTTGGAACCATGTTTATATCAGAATTCTACATAGAACAAGCTAATGCTGAGTAAGTCTAACTTGAAGTCAGCATTGAGTGCTTTTACTGTTTTTGTTTAGGTTTGTGAAGGATGGCGGAGTCAGTTTGTCATCCCCCCTGTCCCCAAAAAAACAAACAGACAGGATTTATATAACTACAGATTTATTTTAGATGTTACACAAACTTTAAATATTATTTTTTTCCTCAGTTAAGTGATAAGATCTTTTGATGATTTGATACCTCTCTTGACAAATCAAGACAAAATGTAATTGCTATGAATTACATAATATCATATAGATATAGTAAAATATGCTGTACATTACTGATGCCAAATTGTAGTAATTTGTATTTGTACAAATACAGAAAATAGAGTTTGTGATTTTTATAGCTCCATATAATTTCATACAGACCTTGACAAACCTTGATCTTTTTTCAAAAAAAGTATTAAAGCATTGTCATCAGGTCTCAGGGAACAGGTGTTTAATGTGACATGTATAGTACAGTTCTGTATATTTCTGTTCCATTACAGATATATTGTGCAGTTCTGTATAGTTCTCTACAGTGTCAATACAATGACATAATCTTTGTTCTATTAAATATGAAAACCCAAGAAATATTTCTATCCCACAGGATTCCTAGCAATGACATCATCCAATTCCTTTTTACATTGACCTTAGAAATGTATCAAGTCCACAGGAACAAAGGATAACTGAATACAAGTATAACACATGCAGTTTTTTTATAAATCAGGAAATCAGACTATTGATCTAATAATAAAAAAGGTTGCTTATGGTGATATCAAACATGAAACGTGCAAATTGTATTTAAAATATTTGTACAAATACAAAAATATGTTCTCACTATAGTTCCTTTGATATGGTTTTTGTGTATGTTACAAGAATTTAAACTATATTGCATTTGACTCTGGTCAATGTCTCTTTTTCAGTCTAGACAGATAGATTTGAGTTATTGGAATCATACAAAACACATGCACACAGTCCTTTAATTGAAATGGTTTGGAACAAATTGATATGCATGCCTTACTAAAAAAGTGCAAATAGTATATAGTGACATATCAGCAAGTAGCAAAGAGAACTATTTTTAACTGTCAAAAATAATGCACTATGGTCTCCGTGTTAATAGGTTGTAATGGCTGACCTTAAATAAATGTTTCAAATTTTTTCCTAGTTAGCTGCATGCTCCAGAATTTTGTTTGAATCTCTGTTTGGGAAGCAATGAGTCCTAAAGTGAATCTTTCAACACTTTATGTAAATGTAATAAACATTTTATAGTGAAGTTACAGAGACTTTATTGATGTGTTAAAAAGAACTATGCAGCATGGCCTGTCCCTGAACTTACACAGTATAAATACATATTTGGGTTTACTCTGCCATGTGTAATAGCATGAGCTGAATGTTCAGATAAGAAGTTAGATTAAGACAGGTGCGAATGTCAGTTATCACTCGTGTCACTTGCGATCTACAATGCAGTACCAGAATCACTGTGGACAACAGACATTTGTCCAACTCTATTTTTCCAATAATGTAGCAATGTCACTTTCTCCTTTACGTATGATATGCCTGAAAAATATTGAAATTATATGTTCAAAATGTATACTTGTTTATCAGTCGGCATAACATGTAAAATACATTTAGAACTGTGGTGGCTTTCTGGTCATTCTTTTTTCTTTTTTTATCATTGCTTGTAGATATCGGCTTGGATCTCTGTATTTGTGCTTTTAACAGCAGTGTATTTGATATTATAAAATGGGTTACTACGCAGTAGTAACAAATGTGTGGTGTGAAACGGTTTTCTTTCTGTTGGAAGAACTACACATTTGCATATGAGCGCTTGCATAAATATGCTCCTTAAAGTCTCCACCATTATTCCCATTTAATGTCTGACTATTAAATTCTTGGTATTGACAAACTGCTTTTGCAGGATATGATAAGTGGTCATGTTCTAATCTTGAGAGAATAGACACTGGCAAGTAGCAATAAGATGTTTTAGGACCAGGAGTCCTAAAACGTGGTTCTGATTCAAGTTAATGTACTCATCCCCTTGCTTCTATTTCCCCACCTCTCTCTTTGCAATGTTGGAGAGAGTGCTGTATTTCAGTGTAGGGTCCGCCTTGCCATAAAATCTCTTCAGGATCTTGTCATGATATAGCCCCGGACCCCTCCCTTTGGGCGTGTGTTTGTGTCATCTGCGTCTAGTTATGTCTATACAGTATATGTATCTCCATGGGTGTGGGTTTATGTGAGTGTGTTCATCGGTCTCACCTGTGACTCGTCTCGTTATCACTCGAGGCTTGTGTAGTTCATCTATTTAATGTGCAGTTACGCAGTGTCCCGTGCTCGTCTTTGTCTGAGTCCGACGCCATATGTGTGTATGTGTTAATGTGCGCTGCCTGCGCTATATGTAACTTAAATAAACGTGTGTGTATGTATGCAACTGCCTCGTCACTCAGCCTGTGCCTCGCCGTTACAGAAAGACGAGCCACAAAACATTCCAGGATTCCGGAGTGCTGGGGGTAGGAAGCAAGGGAAGCATGGGGGAAAGAAAAAGGGGAGGCGCGGTCGCTCTGTCTCCCCCGTGTCCCGAGCAGCACTCAGGACATGGCCTTGGAGCACGAATCCGACCTCATTTGCGACTACCTCCAGAGGTGCGCTCGCGAGGCCAAGGAGGAGGGCCTGGTGGGGTTCTATAGAGAGCTAGCGGATCGAGCTTGGAAAAAAGACCCCGCCAGTCGGCGAGGGACTCCTCCCCCCCGGCAATAAGTGTTGTTAAAGACACAGAGGACCCGATGGTGCTCTATACAGGGGTGATGACCGCTCGAATTCAAGATCGAGAGTGAGGAGTCGGGGGAAGAGGGGAGTCCGCCCCCCTCCGAGTTTTCAGAGGACACTGTGGACTACAGAGCCAGCCTTCTTCCATCAGAATGTTCTGTCTCCACCGAGTACTATGGGGAGACCGTAAAGTGGTGAGGGGGGGCTGGAAGATGCCCCCCTGCGGAGTTTTCCGAAAAGAGCAGAGAGAGAGAGGACTGCTGTGCTGAGGAGGTTCCTCTTTCCCCCTCAGGGGGAGAAACCAGCATGGACAGCTCCACGAGCCACACCCCATAGGCTGAGTGGATGTGGAGCCCAGGCCTCTCAGAGGAGGAGGAGATGGAGGCCGAGGAGGTGGCACCCGCCCCGCCCCCCACAGTTCCTCCTATGGGGGCGTGGTCCGGGGCTAGGCTCGCGGAATGGCCCTCGATGACGTGGGGGGGGGGGACGTGTGAAGGCCCCCTAGAGGCTCCTCGAAAGCCCCGAGAGAGCACCAGGAGAGGGCAAGCCCCGGGGAGCCCAGAAGGACGGCACGCGCTCCGAAGGAGCCCAAAACCGGTGAGCGCACCCCAGTGGAGACCTGGAGGACTGGACATGCTCCCACAGCGCCTGACGCTGGCATGCGCTCCCCCAATGCGCCGCAAATGACCGCAGCGAGTCCCGGAGGGTCCACCCCTGGATCCGGAGGGAGGTCAGCCCCAGGAGTGTTCTCCCCTCTAGCCACCATTCAGCAAGCGGGGCATCTGGGGAATGTTTTCCCTGTGCCTGTGTGTTTGTCTATCCCCATGTTTCTCCCCAATCCCTTGTTCCCTTTTGTGCCCTTCGTGCTAAATGTACCTGTATTTTTGTGTTTTTCCGTGTCTTTCTGGGGAGGGTGTTTTGAGCTGTTTCACAGGCTGGGCACTCCGGAAGGAGTTGCTCTTGGTGGGGGGAGGGGGTCTGTCACGATACATATCCCCGGACCCTTCCCTTTGGGCATGTTTGTGTCGTCTGCGTTTAGTTATGTCTATATATGTATTTCCGTGGGTGTGGGTTTATGTGTGATCATCGGTGTGGCTCGTCTCGTCATCACTTGAGGCTTGTGTTGTTCGTCTATTTAATGTGCGGTGACGCAGTGTCCTGTGCTCATCTTTGAGTCTGACGCCATATGTGTGTATGTGTTAATGTGCGCTGCCAGCGCTATATATAGCTTAAGTAAATGTGTGTGTATGTACGCAAATGCCTCATCACTCAGCCTGTCCTCACCGTTACAGAAAGATGAGCCGCAAAACATGCCAGGATCCTGGAGTGCTGTGGGTAGGAAGAAAGGGAAGCATGGGGGAAAGAAGAAGGGGAAGTGCCTCGCCATTACAGATCTCTGTGGAATCCCTTGGACAATGGACAGTGTGGACACAATGGAGTTATTTATTTACTGTCAAAAATATTGTTTTCCAAAAAATTAACTTGTTTAGTCATTTATGAGTTAAGGTTTTGAAAACTAGCAAAGAAAATATTTTTTAATTTTGTGTAGGTACTGTATCTACAAACCTTTAATAGGTTTTTTTTTTTTACTTTTATTTTGTCAATAGCCAATGGGAATGCAAAACTGGCTGGATGATTGCTGGTCAGGGGCAAGGCAGATGTACTAATTGTTGTTAAGAGAACAGCACAATTTCTGCACCTTTACAGTGACTTGACAAAAGGAGGTCCTTCACCTTCATTTGACATTGGCAGTGATGATTTACAATATACTGCAGGAGAATAAGTAGCCAAACATGGGTAAAGGTACTATTGCTTGATTTGCTTACGTGCACTTTTTTCCTTAATTAATGCAAATTACACTCCCAGGGCATCTGTGTTCACTTTAATAATGTTACTGTGGGCTGGGCGTAATTGTGTTCTACTGATGAAGCATACTGGTCATAAATAATTTACTATAACATGAATAAATTAGTGATTAAGACTTAGTGAACTGTTGAACTCCAATTTCCATGAGGCATTTTACCTACAACTACTGGTACATCTTGTGATCTAGGATAGTGTAATTTCTCTGACTCTGTGTACAGGAAGCGAAAACCACAACTGGTCTGGCTACTTGTGCATTTTGTCCAGTACTGGGATTGGTAACTCACCAATGTAAGCCACGTGGACAATTAGCAGCTCTCAAAAGAATTCTGCAGTACATTATCACTTCTCAAAATTTGTCAACTTTTGGATATGCCTGTTCTAGGGAACAAGGTGGTTATTAGAGTACAGGTACAGGTAACAAAGAGGGTGCATGTCACATGTCCACGTACCAAATTTCAATGCCAAAAATGAACCTACTATTGCTCACCTTCGGGCTGTCCATCTGGTCTTATCCTCCCAGTTATATATACAACAAGGCTTTCAGGTTTGTCTCCTTTTTTAAGGAAATGTTAACAAACTTAACAAACCTGACTCTAAGAAAACTTAACATTAATCTGAACCATTTATTAAAATACAAACAAGTACATCTCCAGACAAACTTTTGGGAATGTCTTATTTTACCACATTTAGCATTTGATGGTTTATAGTACAGAGGTATACTGTTGAATAAGTTTAAAAACAATCAGCTTCACGATTAAACAAATCAACATGGCTTTATCACAGTGTCATCTCTGCTTTACACTAAGAGAATCTGTGACCAAAGGTCTTGACCTCTTCCCTAGTACTTCTTGGCTTCTCTCAACTTTCAGTCTTAAGGGTTCATGTCACTGAATCAGCAATGTTTAAACATCTTTCCAGCAAGAACATGTTCAGCTCATTTTCCGAAACAACAGTCTTTATAGAACTTAGTACAAGTTCTAACATCACTGATTACAAATGCTAAAGGACTCAAGGCAGGCTTGGAAATTCATAATTTATCTTATGAACTGCCTTTTGTTGATCAAAGATGGTTCAGTACGAACTAGAATCTACAACAGTCAAACCAAATATCAAATCTTTAAATACAAACATTGGCAGTAGAATTAGTGATCCTGAAGAGCTAAGCTAAGTGACTTTATACCTGGGACTATCATATGTGGCACTGTCAAAATGCCACCTTTGCCACAGGTTTATGAAATATATGCCATGCTCTGTCCAATTTAACTGTAAATGCTATTATTGTAAGAATGGAAGCATCTAGGAGCAACAATCTTAGCCATGAAGCAGTAGACCATGCAAACTCATAGAGCAGTGCTGCTGTAGTGGTAGCAGGATGTGATGTTCCTGTAGGGGATGCAGGATCTGGTGTTCCTGTGTAAATCTATAGGTGGCAACAAATGGCGGCCATTCCCTTGGGTCCACAGATAGGCACAGTGGGGGAAGTGTGCCTCAAGAACTTCCCATAGAAATGGGATAAGACTGATCGTTTGTACTGTATCTTGATTATATCGATGTATTTGCCTGGCTTGTTTGGAATGATTTTTCAGCATATTGTGTAGTGAGAAAGACTATGCCACAGGGCAAGGGTTACTTCACTCACTGAGGAAAGAATGTAGACTTCATCCTAAAGCTTGGGATCATGTGTGTAAATGTCCACTGTGTGAAAATGTACTCTTGTCTATGTAAGGGAATTTGTGATTTACTGTCTGTGACCCTCAATCAGAACACTATGAAATTCTGTTCACTCCCTTATCTGTGTGTCTTTCTCTCTCTGTCTCTCTATCTTGGTCTGTCTCCCTGTACTTTTCCACTATCCCTAGACCCTGTGCCTCCTCTGCTGATAAGGAGAACACCAATCATACATATGTTTTATTATTCTTACCCAATTGTGTTGACACATCATCTTTATTCTGTATTTAACTACATGTATTATCATTAAACTAAGGAACTCTTTCCTGACACCCGTGTGTTGTGAATCTGTTCTCCTGGTACCAGCTACAGAACTCTGAGGGCTGTACAAATTTATTATCCTGTCTATGAACCCTGATGGTTTTGATCTACGTCTAGAGACGATTTAAGAAAACTTAACAGTCTATACCATCAACGTCATTCCCATTGGTTAACCTGGTTTTTATAACTGCTGTCCCTTTGATATGTTAGGGGTCTTTTTGCTGGGTCTTGGGCTTTTATGTTTGTGCTCCCTGCACCAGTCTGTATAACTGTCTTTCCATTGGGTATATTATCTTGTGTTACTTAAATTTAAAATAGTTGATCCATTGTTTAATACTTTGTTGGTTGATTAATAAATCGGATTAATTGTGTAACTCTTGCTTATAGCTATAGTGGGCTAGATGAACTCATAATTAGTATCAGATAAAATATCTGAGCATTTATCTAAGCCTTGTCTATTCTCACTTTCTTGATTAATCTTTTAGATGACTTGAAATGTTTAAAAATGTTGTATAGAATAATTAAACAGTGTATTCTTTCTGTGTGAATGCTATAGGTACAATTTACATGTTAGACTGTACACAAAGTCCTGGTCTATTAATCACTCCAGTGGATTGATTTGGCAAGTTAAGAGAACACTCCCTACAAAGCTGGAACTTTTCTTTGAGATGTAGTTATTTTTTCTTGCTATCCTGGATAGAAATAACTGCACAGAGACAGCACTGCTGAGAGAAACAAGAATACAAAGTGTTCCGCGGTCCTGGGGAGAAATGCCACTGAAAAGCTTAAATACCACTACCCAAGAGACAGATAATAACTTGTATTAGACTCGCAGACCTGAACTGAACAGGACCATTAGTGAGGTCTTTATTCACCAGTGCTTTGTGGTTAAAGCAGCCATTTCTAATGATTCCACATGTCAGATGTGGGTGTCTGGACAGGTGAGTTAGCACTTTGTTCTGGCTGCTTTGTGTGATTTTACTCTTGCACCAATTAGTAGAGACCTGTAATTACACTCATTGTCTAATGGTGCTCCAGAAAAGTATTGGCCATTGGAGGGTGGAGTTCCCCTGACTTATGTTAGATAAAGAGAGCCTCTTAAGATAATTGCAAAGGGCTAGGCGCTATGGAGGAAACTGGAGGCTAAGCAGGAGGCTACCTGTAACAGTGTACCAGCTATGATATTGGTGTGATGCATGCTGATCAAGGATCTGTCAGAGAATCCTGAACACTGGAGGCAGCCATTTGTGGCATTGGTGTCCAGGAAGTAGGAGCTGAGTCCATTTGATTCCAATCATCCTCTTCTCACTGGGCTGTACATACTCCCAGGTGTGAATAGAAAATTGTTGTGGCTGGAAGAAGAGTATCCCTAACAGGAGTATGGAGCAGGGGCGAGTGTTTCTGTTAGTGGAGAGACTCTGGCAGTTGGTGTCCATATCTATGTTCTGCTCTAGTATCCTCTCTATTACTGCTTGAGTTGGTGATCCTGGGAGGTGGCCAACACGGACAAGCGATACTGGTGGACGTGCCCTCATCCTTTAAAAATTTGCAACGCCTCTATTGCTGGTTGACTCAACAAGGATTTTGTGGTTTTACAACCCTGACTCTGGAGTTCTTATGGCTCTTTCCTCCTAGGTGACACATTAATGCATGCATTTTAGGTGACACCCTTTTGGGGGTCCAACTGATCAAATTGTCTTAACTAACAACATAGTCCACAGCAATAACTCATACTTGGTCAGTATCTTTTTCTTCTCAATCTCCCCCCTCGTATGTCTCAAATATCAGCTAACAAGCACAAGCAGATATTAGATATTAGCACATACAAGATTACATAAATCCTAATAACTATGTTTTCCATTTAAAGGACCTTTAGTTAGTAGAACAGCCCTCTCCTGCTCCTTAGCCATGATCAAAAAAAGTTTCTATAATGACATTCAAGCCATCTTAGTATATTAGCACAATCATGGATGAAAGTTCAGGTTGTACAGTACCTTTTTGCCCCAAATGTTCTTTTTTTGCCTCGATGGACATACTGTCCAGCTCAATCCAGCTCTGGATTACTCTTACCATATGTCCTTTTCAGCCACATGTCTTGCCTCAGATAGCTTTAGGACTGCATGGACCTTTTGACCTTTATACATATGCAGTGCACTACACATTACCACACATTCAATGTTGGAATATTCATAATATGATGTGGGCATTTCAATACAATTACAATACAACTAAGGTAAATTGTACCAAAAATACATTTGAAGACCAGTGACACCATCAACACAATCAGTCCTTCTGCCATAGGGTAAACAGTTGCTTTGAAGCAAAGAACTTGGTCAATTACTATACTTAGGTAAGCCTTACTGTCCAACCATCCATCCACATGTATCAGAGGATCAAGGCAGTGCCACAAAAACATTCCCCACACACTATTTGTAACGGCTGGCTCCGCCCTCCTCCCCTGTTTCTGTGTCGTCCTTCTTGTCCCGCCCTGTTTCTATGGTTACCCTTCTGTTTGTCACGCCCTGTCTTGTTTCTGTTTCAAGAGCACTTAAATTAAATTTTACTACACTAGCATTTATTAAATATTTGTGACTGTAATGACTTTTCTTGCTTTTATCTTTAAGTAGGGTTTTTTCAGTATATATTTGAGTATATCTAGGCGTCCATACTGACTGTATCTAATAATATCTTTGCTTAAAGTTTCTTCCTGATTTTAGCCTAAACTAACTAGCTAGAGATTTTGTTCCGAGTAAAACAATGAAGCACTTTTTGTAAGTCGCTCTGGATAAGGGCGTCTGCTAAATGCCGTAAATGTAAATGTCTTGATTCGTTTCCAGCTGTGTCTCGTTCTAGTGGTTGTATTTATATTCCCTGCGTTTCCCTTGTCTCTTGTCGCTTATT
The DNA here is from genome assembly GCA_020368025.1 of Brachyhypopomus occidentalis. Lineage (NCBI taxonomy): Eukaryota > Metazoa > Chordata > Actinopteri > Gymnotiformes > Hypopomidae > Brachyhypopomus > Brachyhypopomus occidentalis. The sequence continues at coordinate 658,082 of JAGXOD010000122.1, forward strand.
GATTACGTCATGGTCGTTTCGTCAGGTTGTATTCTCTGTTATATGGTTCCTGTGTTTCTGTTGCACTGTCCATTGTTATCTGGTTTTTCGTAAGTACTTTGGTTTCCGTATTACGCGTTATGTTTCTTGTTAGATTTCTACCTGTCTGTCTAGTTCGTAGCTGTTAGTTCTTAGTTGCTTTTCTATTGTCTTATGTTGTGTAGTTATCCTGTGCGTTCGCCGTGTCTCGTTTGTTTTATGATATTTGTTTACTCGTTTCGTTTCGAGTCTCCCGTTTATTGTAAATAAACACCCGTTCTCCTGCGACTGCGTCCCGCCCCCTCAGTCAAACCGTGACAGAATAAGCGACGAGTTAAGATGACGCAGCAGGAGAACCCATCGATCCGGTGCTTGACCTCACCCACGGACAACGTTCGAGTTGAGGAATTGGTGGACATGTTCTCGCCCTTCCTTGTGAGGGATGAAACAGGAAACCCCAAGGGGCTACCGTCCCTCGCACGTTGCCCTGATGGCTATGATGGTGTGGGGTGCACAGCTGATGGGTTTGCACTGCAGTGCAGAGCCTACTTACAGTTAATGACCGTCCCTACACTCCCGGATCCGGCGCTGGTCCTATTCATGAGGTCTCTGCTCTCGGGAAAAGCACTAGAATGAGCCGACATCATTTTAACCAACAGGACAGAGATAGCCTGGACTATGGATGGTTTTCTCCATCTGATGCGGACTAGATTCTCGGGAGTGACGCCGGAAACTCCCTGGAAATTTTTGGGGGGGGGAGTGGTAGGGAGCCTGCAGACCTGCGTCCTACAGCTGCGGCGGAGCCCAGGAGTGGCCTGTAAGCGCACCCAGGAGTGGCCTGTAAGCGCACCCGAGGCCCAGGAGTGGCCTATAAGCGCACCCGAGGCCCAGGAGTGGCCTGCTTGCTCTCGTGAGGCCCAGGAGGGGCCTGCTTACTCTCGTGAGGCCCAGGAGGGGCCTGCTAGCTCTCGTGAGGCCCAGGAGGGGCCTGCTAGCTCTCGTGAGGCCAAGGAGCGGCCTGCTAGCTCTCGTGAGTCCCAGGAGGGGCCTGATGTTCCTGTTCCCGTGACCCGGAAGGGGTCTTCCACGTCTCCTGTTCCCGTGACCCGGAGGGGGTCGTCGCCGCCTTCGTCGCCTGTTCCCGCAACCCCGAGGGGGGCCTCTACGTCACCTGAAATCCTGAGGGGGTCGCCATTGTCTCCCGTCCCCGCTGCCTGTCGGCAGACTCTTCCAGTCCCCACAGACGAAACACTGCCCGCCTGTGGGCCTGGACTTGAACAATTATGTAATGCCAGGACTGGCAGTTTTGGTTTTGTACCTGGTTTTCCGTTTATCCCCTGCTCCATCCATGGTTTTCTGTTGGTCCCTGTTCCAGTCACTGTCTCTGTTCGTGTCTGTGTACCTGTCTCCGTGCCCGTATCTGGAGGTTTAATTACTGTTCCTGTCCCCGTGTCTGTCCCATAAGTCATTACATGTCTCCGTAGTTTTGTCCCTACTAGCCTCTGTTGCCAAGTTCCCCTGTGTCCCTGGTCCCAGTCCTGTACCGTCTAGTCCTATGCCCAGCCCTCAGTCAATCCCCTGTACTGGTCCCGTAGCCCCTGTGTCTCTCCCTTCAGCTGTACCCATAATCTTATGTCCGGTTCTCCCTGCCCTGCTCTTTAATTTCGCTGCCCCTGGATTCTCTCCCAGTCTCGTGTCCCCAGACTGTCCTGTTTCTAGTGCCCCTAGGGTTCCCCGCAGTGTCTTAGTTTCCTGTTTTCCTCATGTCAGTGTGTATTTTTTGTTTTTTGCGTGCCCCGGAGAGGCATGCGTTGAGGGGGGGTTCTGTAACGGCTGGCTCCGCCCTCCTCCCCTGTTTCTGTGTTGTCCTTCTTGTCCCGCCCTGTTTCTATGGTTACCCTTCTGTTTGTCACGCCCTGTCTTGATTCGTTTCCAGCTGTGTCTCGTTCTAGTGGTTGTATTTATATTCCCTGCGTTTCCCTTGTCTCTTGTCGCTTATTGATTACGTCATGGTCGTTTCGTCAGGTTGTATTCTCTGTTATATGGTTCCTGTGTTTCTGTTGCGCTGTCCATTGTTATCTGGTTTTTCGTAAGTACTTTGGTTTCCGTATTACTACCTGTCTGTCTAGTTCGTAGCTGTTAGTTCTTAGTTGCTTTTCTATTGTCTTATGTTGTGTAGTTATCCTGTGCGTTCGCGTGTCTCGTTTGTTTTATGATATTTGTTTACTTGTTTCGTGTGAGTCTCCCATTTATTGTAAATAAACACCCGTTCTCCTGCGACTGCGTCCCGCCCCCTCAGTCAAACCGTGACACTATTATACCACCTCCACCAGCCTGGACTGTTAACACCGGACAGGATGGGCTCATTGACTCATGCTGCCTTTGACCATCCCATCAACATGGAACAATAGAAATTTCTGTGCCACTGGAGTCTTGTCTGTTTCACCTATGACAGCAATGACGGTGGGACTGATCCTCTACAGTGTGGACAAATTAACTGGATCATGGTATTTGGATGTGGCTTAACTGTGTACTACCTGTTCTTCAGAACTATTCTTGACATCCTTCTTTGACTCCATTTGTTAATGAGTTGTTTACACCCACAGGATCCCCTTTAACTGGATGTTTTACTCAATCACACAATTCTTATATTCTTCACAAGCTGCATGAGAAAACCCCACAAGGTTGGCAGTTTTTGAAACACCGACCTGAGCTGGTCTAGCAATGGTGACCATGCCTCAACATTGCTCAGTTCACTCTATTTCCCATTCTAATGTGTATTTACACTGACACCAACCGGTAGAAAACCTGCTCACGTTGGGGCCACGTCCAATTTCTATACTTGGAAGTTCTAGTCATGAAAGGACCAGTTTCTCTAACGAAATAGCTATTTAATGTACATAAACTATATTGCCAAAATTATTATCCGCTCACCCGACTGTTTTTACAAACATTTGTGAAAGAATGGGTCACTCTCAGGAGCTCAGTGAATTCCAGCATGGAACTGTGATAAGATGCCACACTGATTCTGTAGTCAATCACTACAGACATCAAAACTTCATGTGGCCTTCAGAGAACAGTGTACAGAGAACTTCATGGAATTGGTTTCCATGGTCGAGCAGCTGCATCCAAGCCATACATCACCAAGTGCAATGCAAAGCGTCGGATGCATTGGTGAAAGCATGCCGCCAACTGGACTCTAGAGCTTTTTTTCCTTACCCTAATCTAGCAACGTATCTCTGATACATATACTTTAAAAAATGCTATTCAATATCTGAAACATTTCAACCATGTTTCTTCATGAGCATAGAAATACAATGTTCGTAATTCATATAATCAGTTTATATTACTCTTTCACAAAAAATAAAGATGATTTATTGAGATTTATTTACCATATCATTTATCTTCCACAGCATCTCCTGCACCAAAGGTGGCCATGATGGTTCATGGTCAGGCTGACAAAAGCAATTGCTTCGACCACGGCTGCATTTGGCTGGATCTGAGCACACAGTATGGCTCTGAATACCTCAGAATTCATTCAGCTGCTTCTGCCCTGTGTCACATCATCAATAGACACTAGTGACCCAGTGCCACTGGCAGCCATGCATGCCCAAGCCATCACACTGCCTCCGCCGTGTTTTACAGATGATGTGGTATGCTTTGGATCATGAGCTGTAACACGCCTTAGCCATACTTCCATCACTCTGGTAGAGGTTAATCTTGGTTTCATCTATCCAAAGAATGTTCTTCCAGAACATTTTTGAGATGTTTTTTTAGCAAAGTCCAGTCTAGCCTTTTTATTCTTGAGGCTTATGAGTGGCTTGCACCGTGCAGTGAATAATCTGTATTTACTTTGATGCAGACTTCTCTTTATGGTAGATTTGGATATTGATACACCTACCTCCTGGAGAGTGTTGTTCAATTGGTTGGCTGTTGTGAAGGGGTTTCTCTTCACCATGGAGATTATTCTGCGATCATCCACCACTGTTGTCTTCCGTGGGCACCCAGATCTTTTTGCATTGATGAGTTCACCAGTGCTTGCTTTCTTTCTTTCTCAGGATGTACCAAACTGTAGATTTTGCCACTCCTAATATTGTAGCAATTTCTCATGGTTATTTTCTGTTTTTGCAGTTTAAGGATGGCTTGTTTCACCTGCATGGAGAGCTCCTTTGACTGCATGTTTTCTTCTCCAGGTCTTTTATCTGCTTAATTGAGAATGACATAACGAAGGGATTGCCCACACCTGTCCACGAAATAGCCTTTGAGTCAATTGTTCAATTACTTTTGGTCCCTTTAAAAACAGGGTGGCACATGTTAAGGAGCTGAAACTCCTAAGCCCTTCATCCAATTTTAATGTGGATACCCTAAAATGAAATCTGAATGTCTGGACTTTATGTCCATGTACATTATATAACTATAACTTGAATATGTTTCAGTAAACAGGTAAAAAGACAAAATTTGTGTCAGTGTCCAAATATATATGAACAACTGTATAATGAGAATAATATGTGGCCCAATACAGATCCTAGTGGGACGCCATATTTTTTTATGCATTCTGAGCATTCATTATTAACTAGTACAAATTGGTAAAGATCTGTTAGGTAAGATTTAAACCAGGAGAGTGCTTGACCTCTTATGCCAATGAGTGTCTCGATCCTATCCAGTAGAATGATGTGATCAATGGTGTCAAAAGCAGCACTAAGGTCTAACAGTAGAAGAAAAGAAAAGTGTCCTTTATCAGAGGATATTAAGAGATCATTTACTACTTTAGTCGGCGCAGTTTCAGTGCTGTGGTGGGGTCTAAATCCAGACTGAAATAACTCTAGGACATGTTCTCTCTGTAAAAAGGAAGAGAAAAAACTACTTTCTCTAGAACTTTGGAAATGAACAACAAATTAGAGATTGGCCTATAGTTGGACAGTTACTGGGGATTAAGACCAGTTTTTTTAATTAGTGGCTTAATGACTCTAAGTTTAATGATTTGGGGATGTAGCCTAGGCTCAGAGAAGAGTTAATTATAGTGAGCAAAGGTTCTATATTATTATGCAGTAGTTCTTAGAGTAGACGACTTGGTACGGCATCCAATATACATGTAGAGGGTTTGGAAGAATTTAACAAAGAAATAAGATCCTCATGGGGAAAAGAACTCTAAACAAGCATCAGAGCTGATCAGACTAGCTGCCAGAGTGTATCTGCAGATTGACAGGGTCTGAAAAAGCATGACAATTTTATCAATCTTAACATTTAAGAACTTCATAAAACTATTACAGATGCACTCCTGTGGGATTAGAGATTCAATTTAGGCATTTAGGCATAGACAACCTTGCCTAAGGCTGTACGGAAAGAATTCTCGACCTGCTCAGTATGTCAGATCCGGTAAAGTATCGAGTGGTCTGAATCGGCCTCACTTTGAGGAAGTACTACAAAACTGGTCTAATCAATATAATCCAATAAGACCAAGTCTAAAGTATGACTACAATTATGCATAGGACCCACCACATTCTGAGTGATACCCATAGAATCAAGAATTGCTTGAAAGTTTATTCTAAAAGAATCATGTAAAATTTCAAAGTGGATATTAAAAATAGCCAACTATAATCACCTTATCAGTTGATAGCACTATATTAGACAGGAAGTCCGAAAACTCTAAAGAGAGTAGAGAGACGGTAAAGAGTAATTAACATAAACGACCATTGCCACCACCTGTCATGTGGCCTCTATCCATCCATACAAAATTGACATTAGAATGGTGCTTAGACTTCAGTTCAGCAGTCTCAATCCCTTCAGACCATTTGACTGTATCACTGAAACTGCAGGGCAGGAACACCTCCCTCTACAACTAGAACCTGGGCGTGCTGATCAGATGGAGTATGTCCAGCACCACCGCAATGAGCACTAGACGCTCCCAGAGTCCACTGTTGTTTACTTTGCTGACACAACCTGAACCACTAGTTACCTGATGAAATGGCTATTGTGGGTCTCAATGTACTTGCTCAACAATCTGTCTATAAATATGGACAAAAGAGATGATTGTCAACTTCAGGAAAGTAAAAGGTGATTACTGTCCACTCAACATCAACATGCCCATTGTGGAAATTGTTCAATTTCATTTTGAAGTTCAATTAGTGGAGAATCTCACCTGGACTCTCAAAACCAGCTCCATAGTAAAACAAAAATTAGTAGCAATTCTACTTCCTGAGGAGGCTGAGGATGGCTCATTTCCCACAACCCTTGCCATGTTCTATGGGGGGGATTAAAGAGAACCTTCTGCCTTGTTTGGGAATTGCACTCATCTCAGACACAAGGCTCCCTGCAGCTACCCTGAAGCATTAATGTGGGCAGCCAAGTAGATCCCCAGGGGTTCTTTTACACTACATACTGCATCTTCAAAGGCTCAAGCATTGTGGATGATCCCACATACCCCATATATGAACTCTTCCTCTTGAGGGAAAAATACCAAAGCAACAGTTTCTTCCTCCAAGTCATCAGAGTCAACTCACAGAAACTGACTGAACTTCTTACTCCCTTGCTCTTTCTACTCATCTCTTAAGGTCATGTTGCCCTATGTGTTGTTTATTGGACCTGTATTCTGTATTCAGGTGCATGTACTTGGGTTCTTTTGTGTTACACCATGATCCTGAAAGAACATTATTGTGTCGATATGTGTGTCTGGAATGACAAAAGGCCTCTTGACTTATTTTTTGTTTAAAAATGTCTTTAAAAAATTAATGAGCAAATCATGAAGGATTGTAAAACTATATAATGGTGAGTAGCTTAAATCTATATTAAATAACATTTACTAAGGGTTCCTGCAAAATTATGTAAATTATTAAAATTGATCTCATGTTCCTAGCAGTCTCTTTGTTGATAAAACTGAATATTTTTATAAAAATAAGTAGAAAGCAAGAAACAGACTCGAAATACAACTGTACCTTGACCAAACCAAAGGTCTCAAGACAACATAGGCCAAAACACATGAGCTCTCTCAATGGTCTGAAGACAACAAGGGCAAACACATGGACATATGGACAAACATAAGAACTCTGCCTTTATTGTTTCTTAGCTTCTTTATACAAACTAATGAGTAAAAAATTTCATCCACAGTGAGTTCCATCTGCCACAAAAACACTGTCCTGGCAAATGTCACTGAAATGTGACAGCATACCTTATTAAGCAAGCTAATGTTCCTAGAAAACCTTGGGGTGTGACCTATACATGGCATCATCTGGTAGCTTTCCCATTCTCGTGTACATCTACCCTGAGGGGGGGAAAAGTAGGTTAGCAAGGAAAATCAACTCAAATGCATTTGTATCACAAAGTCACCAACTTATTAGAACTATTATAACATGAAAAGGTAACTAACCCATTCTCATCTTTCAAGTGCTGGTACAGTTCTGCCTTGTTGTTGACAGAGTTGATTCTTCCAGCAAACTCCTGATGCTTTCTGGAGTTGGCTTGGGTGATTCTATTGGTCCAAATACTAAGTAAAGAGACAGGACCTAGAAAACCAGAAAGCCATAAGTTTCTTATATTAGCAAGATATAAAACAATCTGGTTGAGACTTTCCAGAATGCCTCATGAAACAATGATCATCTTTAAATGGTAGAGCAAGTAACATGAGGACACACTCATGTCAGATGATCTTAACACACTGATCATTTTGGGAAACAGTGTCCTGATTGGTTGCTGTTTATCTTAGTACTACAGTTTGCAGTAATCAATTGATTAAACCAAAACTGAAATCAACATTCCCTTAGCACAAGCAAGAACTCAAAAGAGAGATCTGGACAATGTTTAATATTTCTCAGCAAAATCTCAACTATTGGCATTATGCTAATATTTGGACTATACATTTTTGATAAAATATTTCTTTGCATTTTCCCTTTTAGTGGTTGTGCGCTCTTTACATTCCTCCTTCCACCGACACTGAAATGTGTGATGTCATCAACTATTAAGCTATTGCGAGAGTGCAGAACCAAAGTCCGAGTGCATTCATTGCAGTGTCTGGTGGTTTCGTGTCTGTTTATGTTCACGTGAACAGCTGAGTGCAGTCATGAATGGGCGAATGAGTTGATCCAGGTCTTTCTGTTTGACAACTCTCCTGCCTATTGTCTCCAGTCATCTTGCATCTTAACACCTCTGCACAACAACAGCCATCACCATTCACAGTGCATACCTCCTCCATACCGATCATTCACTTCATCTGACATTAATGTTCCGCCTCCCAGTGGGACTAAATGACTACTGTCCTGTTACTCTGACCTCCCATCTGATGAAGACACTGGAAAGAATGATGCTTGGCCACCAGAGATCACTGGTGGGAGCTGCCATAGACCCCTTGCAGTTCCCATTTAAGGATGGCATTGGAGTGGATGATGCTGTTATCTACATGCTGAACACAGTGTACTCCTACCCGGATGCAACAACACTGTGAGAATCTTTTAACACCCTACAGTCTTACTAGAGGAGAAACTTTGGCAGATGCAGGTAGATGAATCCATCATCACATGGATAATGGACTACCAGACTGGTCAACCCCAGTTTGTATGGTTGCAGGGCGGTGTCTCAGACCAGGGCTCCTCAGGGGACTGTATTAACACTATTCCTGTTTAATATATACACCTCAGATTTCATATACAATTCCACAGATGCAATCTACAGATGTTCTCAGATGACACGGTCATCTTGGTGTGCATCAAGAATGGACAGGAAGCTGAATACAGGAAGCTGGTCTCAGACTTTGTTGACTGGTGCATACTGAACCACCAGCAGTTCCACATCATTAAAGTGGTGGACTTAAGGAAAAAACCATCCACTGTCGCCAGTTACCATCGGTGGAGTGAAGTGGAGGTGGTTGGGATTACAAGTACCTGGGTATGCACTTGGACAACAAATTGGAGTGGAACGCTTACACTTGTGCAGTCTACAAGAAAGGACAGAGCCATACATACTTTCTTAGGAAACTGAGGTTTGCACTAGTTTGTTTGTCGCTAGTGCAATATTAGCACTACTGAGCTGCTGTCTGAACTGTGTTGACTGTAGTTGTCACTGTGGCCCATAGTAATCTTTTTATTCACTGATAATTCTTTGTACTTCATTCTTTGTACAAAAACACTGATACTGCTCTCGCTAATGTCCGTAAATGCTCATTTATGCATATACACAAATCTCTGTTTTTACGCTGTGTTGTTTTCATTTATCTGATAATATGCATAGACTGCATACATGTGCACATTGCTTTTCACTTATCTGTGGTTGAGAGCATTTCTGTAATACCATCTGTATATTCTGTGATTATGTTCATACTTCATAGCACATACTTCATACATGTACATAGACTCATCTCACGTATTATGTGGTTAATAGCTCTTATGTAACAATATCTGTGTATACTGTAATAATGTATGTTTGTAGAACTGTGACAGTGTTCCTTTGGGATCAATAAACTGTTCTTATCTTAGGCTGCTACAACTAAATGGCAACGTTATACTGATCAGCAACAAATGTCTTTTTGCAATTATAAAAATTTATGTGGGATATATACTTCAGTGAGAGAGGAAAACAATTTGTGGAATATGGCATACAACCAATGTCTTAGGGAAACCAGAGTTCGATCCAGCTGATTTCCCTGCTCAAACACACAACAATCAACTTATCACTTATTTCCAAGGTTTAATAGGTGTGGTAAACCAGTTTTGTATTCATTTATATTTGGTTTGGTCTTTATATTTTTTTACATTCACCTTGATTTTAGAGATTTTATATTTATGGTACCTTTTTATACTTAAAAAGAAATCTTATTTTATTATGATTTATTTCCTATTTTTATTTCCTGTTCTTTTTCAGTTGTAAGAGCAGTCATCAAAATAAATAAAAGTTTGATTTGATTTTAGTAGGTAATCAAACTGTGTTCACTGTAGCGCATAAGGACCAAAGCTGGTCCAATATACCTTTTGATTTTTCCAGAGGCTGTATCTCTTCTGTGGCAAGCCGCGGTTTCTTATTGAAAGGCTCTGGAGAGTCAGGAGAATCCTTAATAACCTCAGACTCACTCTGATCCTCTTTTTCTCGATCCACTGCTCCCTTCAATCTAGAGGAAGAACTCCATATACATCAAAAATAGGCAGATAGACAATATTTATTAATCATAAAATGTACATTTCTGAAAATAATTGCCTAATATACTAAAGCATAGTCCAACATACTAAATATACATATACAGATAAATGTGAGAATTGTATATCTAATTTGTTAAAAGACAGCCTGAGAAATCCATCTATGATCAGGACAATTACAATCACATACACAAAAAGGCTTCTAACCTGTCTGAGTCTTGAGTCCACAGTTTCTCCTCCATCTCTTTACCATTCTTCTCTGTTTTATCCTCTTTGTCCTCCCTTTTCCTACCTCGTTTCTTTCTCTCTTCTTCTTCAGGAGGTTTGCTGCGGCAGGCACTTATGCATTCCAAAACTTGCTGGTGTCTCTCACTCGTTCCAACATGAGTTTTGACAAGTGTCTCCAACTCATTCCACATAATCCGGTACTGCTCGTCGCTACAACACAGCAAGGTCAGTTTATTGCAGTAAAAACTGTTCCATGCAAATGCTACATTTGCAACCACTCTTGTTCAGCAGGATGAGGGTGACACCAAATGCTATAATAATCAGCATGCTCTAAAGTAATCAATATAATTGAAGATGAGCTCTTCTTAAATGGATGGATGGATGAGAATGTAGACAATTGGACAGACAGAAATCAATACAGTATATAAGCTAAGCTAGCTAGTTTTCTTTAATTTTAGCTGAATTTTATTCAGCTAGCTTAAAGTACCCATAAAGGGTATTGCTAGATGCTTATTTATTTTGTTTGACAAGCTGCTGTAGTTAGCTAGCTAATACAGGCATTTTAGCTTATCTGACTGTTCCTGCTAGTATTTTAATGATTCTACAAAAATTAATTGTACAAAATGATATGTAACTACATACACATATCAGTGTGCTATATAAATAAATGCAAATAAATGCATTTATTGACTACAAATGACCAACACTGTCAATGTCAATTTTTAATAAAGCATTTAAAAACAACAGACACTGACCAAAGTGCTGTACAATGTATACACTACAATATATATTGTTCTGTCTAGGTTAAATGGCCTGCCAAGAACTTTCTGGAAAAATCTGAAGTCTACATGAATCACATGACCACCGAGTATTGTGTATTCCATTGACTCTCTTTCAACGGCTCTGGGAGAAGCAAGCTACAGATTGTGGATGTGTTTATCGGGCCTAACCAATGAGAATGTAGAGGAAAATAGGATGCTATACACCACCATACATCTGCCAGGTCACATCTAGAAATATATTTATGTACAAATACAAATTTTTACTGTTTTTACTATATATAACCCTCTAACCTGTTTATTTTAAGGCCTTGCTATTTATTTATCTTAAGTCTAGTTTCCTGTTCTGTGTACTGTCTCTATATCTGTGAACAGTCCAGTTTGTAACTATGTTTCCAAGTGTACTCACCAAGACAAACCTGTTAAGTAAAAGTGATTCTCACTCTGACTCTCATGATTCTCACCGTTTGGGACCTTTGCCCCTTGAGCCAACAGTAGAGATTGGTAAAGGATCGTTTTTCCTTTCCATATCCACTAGGTTGTATACCGTCTTCTGACATGTCAGAAGATCATCCTCGGTCATAGAATCCTTCACTATCAGGTTTGCCAAAGGCACCACCTGAGGAAGAGGCAAACACAAACAAGCACACATTCACACACACAATAAATGTAACTTTTCATACACAAATATGCCTCAATTTAAAATACTTCAGTACATTTTATTGAAATTCTAGTAATTAGCCCATCTGGTGACAAAAATAGTAGGAATAAAAAATGGAGTGGAGTGACATGAAGTTACAAAGAAGAACAAGAAGCACACAAAACTTACTGCCTGCATGTTGAAAATGGTGGTTTGGGAAATGATCATTGGCCAGTAACGGGTGTGGCGCTCCAGCTGAGCTTTGGCACGTTCAACTGGGGGTCTCCCAGCAGCATCCACTGACTTGTCCGCGAATGGAGTGAGTCGATTCTCCCTCATGAACTCCCCAAAGTCCTACAGAGAGAGAAAGGAGGGAGAAAAAGAAAAGGGCTTGTGCTCCACCATAAGACAAATGAAACTGGAATCATAGAGATGGCTAAATAGAGCTGGAGTTGGCCCCAAAAGCAGAGACACATTTAGACCCCTTAAAATGACTATATCATCACCACTTAAGGAGCACACTCATCAGTAAACATATTAGGACTATTATAACTATTGTAATTGTTAACATCTACTTTGCAATTTTATTTTATAAGAATCTTACTGCACACTGCCACCAATCTTTTAATGGCTGCTTTCCATCATATAGATTAATCTGCAACCAACTGAATATTGCTGGAACTGTTTGAATATTGTTATGCTCTCAATAGAGCATTAACACTGACATGGAAAGAACATGGGTGTTGAGCTGGTACAACCTCATCAGTCACAGCAGTTATGCAGTTGTACTGGGGTTTTTACACGTCATCAAAGTCAGCAGTGGGTTGTGTCATCCAGCACCCAAATATATACAGCCAACAACAGTTTTAAGGTCAGACAATGACTAAGACACTTTGGAACCGATGGGCTACAGGTTCTAGGTGTGCACCTACAAGGTGCGTCTATTAAACTGGCAAGTTTCCCTATAACATTTTTAGTGTAGTGTGCATAAATGCAGTGAGTGACTTACTGTGATGCGGTAGTCAGTAACACGACCTCCACAGCCCTCGCTGATAGATGGTGGATCCTCCAGTGTGGAGCGGGTGCTATTGAGCATGTGCAGAAATATTTCCCCACCATGGCAACTCAGCATGTGACTGATTACCTTTGACCCAGACTTGCGGGGCTGCTCTAGAAGCACAGAGCGACCTGAAAGGGGGACGGCCGTTGGAAGTACGTTGCTGTTGTCAATGTCTCATAGCCCTTATGTGCTTTTCATAAATCTTCCACTGATAACCAACTCTGATTTATGAAAGGAGTCTTTCTGATTTTATAAAAACATATTCAGATCAGACTACTAAAGATAAGAATAGTAATAAATATTAAAGTACCATTCAGCAGAAAGTTAGTGAGACATGAAGAGGGTCTGCTGTTCACCTCCACGGGAGATATCCGATATGCTCCTGTGCAGTAATGCAACTCTGAAAATGCAACAGCACAACTGCAAGTCAAAATGATGTACCATAGGCAGAACACAATATTCAGGACCTGATAGTTGAAATGTGCTGTACAAAAACAAACTTTTTTACTTTGGCACTACATGGTGAACACTTGTCTATCTTTATCCCATAACCACAATATTTTGAATAAGCATGCCCTTATGCACTTACTCATGACAAAGAACTAAAACAGCCATGAAAACCTGAGGAGTGAAATAGGTGAGAAGTTCAGATAATCCACTGAGAGTCTGAGGGTATCCAAACCAGCCAGTTTATTTATTTTAAATTGACTCGTTTTGAGTTCAGCCAATTCAAAAACTCTCTCTCATGGCTGACCATTGACTCAAAATGCCAACATAGTTCTGAGAATGGCCAGCTCCAGCCAACAGTGAGTGTGTAGCTGTGTAAGGTGAGTGTGTAGCTGTGTTAGAAGTACCCTAGTATAATACTGATTGGGCCCCAAATCAGTATGCTATATCCCCAATGCAGAATGCAACAAAAATAAATGTTTATGGTCCACAAAAGATATCAAGTTGACATACTACATTCAGGTACGCAACCAGAGTTATCTGGAAAATCTTTCCCAAGTGGAAGGAACCTTCATACATGTGACCCCATAGCATTTGGTTTGCGTTCTATACATACTGGATATTATACTGCATACTACTACAGGGACCAGAATCCAGTATGTTCCGAGTTCAGTATGCAGTATGTAGTAGTGTATTTTGAATACACTTTGTCCCTAACCTTACTCAGTATCATATTTGCTTCAACGCCAGCGCAAATTCTACCTTTTAGAAGTCTAAGACATAGAAAACAGAGTTTTAAAGAAACAGAAGTGTGATCAGCACTTCCAACTGCAGACATTTTCTGACTATCCAACTGCATTCATTCTATTGAATATTTGTTTTTCAGTTGTTTGCCTAAGCTATGTTGCTGCGACCATGCTTGTCCATGCTTGTTTCAGACTACAGAATTTGACTGGACTCTAGGCAGTCCGTTTCACTGACCTGGAGGAGTTCTGTTTTAGACAATAATATAAATTTAACAGTAAAAACGCATGTAGGAAACAATGAGAAACATCATTTGGAACATGTCAGCTGCTTTAGCATTTGATGTGAAACACTGAGGTAGCCAAGTAAAAATAATCTACAAAAATCTTCATATTTTTAAAGGACATGAAAAAAAAAAACTTAGCGATGATGTTAACGAGATGTTAACTCACTTAAATGTTTTACTGTTTACCTGTTTTACTGCCATAGATCAGACATGACACCTGTGATGTACTTTCTCACCTCAGCTGACTAATTCAGTCATATAAGATTATATCAAATGTTTTTGGCTGTAATTGTAAATAACTGCTGAAAGGTTTGTCTCAATTCAAATTGTGTAATAAACTCACAATGTTCAGTTAGCCTAAGGTAACCTTTGAATTATTAGCTGGGCCACCTAATAAAAGATGGGTGTCCCTTATGAGTCTTGGTCCTCGGTTTCTTCCTAAACCCTGCCTAGGGAGTCCTTGCCACTGTCGGCCCTGGCTTGCTCTTTAAGGATCTGGACCCATGCGCTTGTAAAGCTGCTTTGTGACATGTGTTGTATAAAGTGCTATATAAATAAATTTGACTTTGAATTACACTTTCATTTTGTTTGGAAAAGCTTTGTTTCTCTTTTTCTTCCTTTCCATTCATATTGCTGCCAAAACAGGTGACAGTTTCTAGTTGTGTTTACTACTAATTTACATAAACAATTCTGATGGAAATTTCATTTGATGTTATTATACTGTATCTTTCTCAGTTGAGAAATTATGTATTTAGAAATTTAATAAAAAAAAATTTAAAGAAAGTTAATATTCATGAGCCAATTGCATGCAAAGTATTGAGATCAACACCCTGTGAAAACCAAACAAGGTATCTCAGCCAAATCCAGTTTAGATTCACGGCAGTTAAGGAGAACCTCTCACACATCTTACAGCTGAATTCTGCATAAAGAAGTAGTGAAAGATTTCTCCCAATTGATGTCCGAGATTTGTAGACAACTATATGGTTGAAGTTGTTTCTATCAAATGAAAACAAAACCAGCTATTAATTACTTTTGTCCACAGAAGAAAATTGCATTTCTGATTTTTGGTTGAATAAACTATTGCTATGTAAGTTTTTCAATATTCTTTATATTATATACATTTTAGATATAAATACAATTACCACCTACAATGACCACCTACAACAACCTTCTTCCCTCAAGCTGTGCCAAATGAAGAATTCAGCCAAAATGTTCAGTCCTGGCACCTACCTACACTGTTGGTGCGAGGTGTGCACCATTTCAGAGTAACAGTCTCTTTTAACCCACTGTCCCTGCTGGTGCTCCCTGCCATGTGTAGATCACCTACAGAAACACAGGAAGCATGTGCCATGCTGATTTATTGTTTCTTGACCATTACAAAACCTCTAGAACAGAAACATATGTTTTTCATGTGCATAATAACTTTTGTGAAATATAAACATTTCATGACATTATTCACTGTAAAAACATTAGTGCCGAATAAAGCATCATAAGCCCTGGTACTTTTCGCATCTAGTGATTAAAAAAAAGTGTATTAAAAAGAAAATTGCTAAAGAAACTAGGTGAGTGATAAGTACAAACCACTTTTGATGAACTCCATGTGAGCATCTCTATGGTGGAGAAGCTCAACGTCGTAGTTAGCAGAGGTGTTGGCATGCTGCTCCTCCTTCATTTTGGCAAAGAGCAGACAGACATGTAAATGAAACCAGGTTAGTTCAGATTCTCACCACATGGTTAAGTTCACCGCTGCCTTGGCAACTGTATCATCCAGCGATCTGGGCTGAATTTCCCAAAAGCATCAATGTAGATATATTGTAAGATGCATCAAAGTGCTTGTGGAGGAAAGAAACAAAAACAAACAGACCTGGTGTCATTTCATTCTTGTCAAAGATAATAATATAGGTTACAGCATTTTTGGGAAATCAGCCCATGTAAGACGATACTGTTAAGGGCTTCTTCTGTATCTTTTCTATCTTGTTATTAGCAGGGGAAGAAAGGGAAACATGGTGAGAATCACAAATCACTCTGGAGTAATGACATATAATCCCTGGGGACACGCAGCTTCTGATCTACACACACGGTAAATATATTCATAGAGTTCAATAGTAACTTTTAAGTTCTCATACATCTATCTATTATAGTGAAGACTAACTGATATTTGGACAGATCTTCCATGACCCTCAGTAGGAGCAGGAGATAGAGAGTGTAAGAAAATAAGGGGACAGACTACAAGCACACAGCACAAAGAACCAGAGCACTGCAAGACACTAGCATCTCTAGGGAAAAAGATTGTATATGAAGAGAGGTTTGAGATGGGCAGTGAGGGAGTGCTTTCTTTTTCATCCAGCATCACACTAATCAGCTTGCTAAAGGACGGACACCAAATTATTTCAATAAAATCTACAGACTACCTGTCCTAGGTCCTAAAACATATCTAAATTTCCTCTTGCTATAAACCATATAGGGCTTCAATATTTTACTTTTTTTCCAGTGTCCCTATTTTCAGATTTCACTCAAAACATATAATCAACAATACTTTCTTATGCAATGAAACAGAAACAAATCAAGTAATTTTTTTGCCATGACTGGTAATCATCTGTGAAACTAAATTACTGCCCGTAATCTATACATATGGCAAGAATACCTTTACCTAGATTTGGTTCAAAAGTGGAGAATTCTCCATGTAATTTAAATTTACTACCTTAAACCAAAACTCTCCATTTGTCTCACAACTAACTCTACCTCCTTCCTAACAATTCCTTCTTATTGCTAACAATTACTGCAGCTCTACTTCTCATACCACAGAATCATTTTATTGTTTCTATGTGCATGATAGACCCCTGAGCTGCTAATGCTGAACACAGTTGCAATTGCACCAAAACAGACAAAACAAACTATACTTTTAGTAGCTGTGGACATTCATCTGCTGATTCCAGTAGTTCCCCTCATTCACCTCCATTTATTTTTACAACTTAGCCTTCCCCAGCCCATGAAAAATAAAGTTTATCCAAGCTGTAAATGTTTATGTAGAGGACAGCACATTAGGTCACAAGGAGAGCATTGTATACTGCATGAAAACCAACTGGAGAAACACAAAGATTGTGTGAGTGTAAGAGAAACACTGTGTGCACACATGTATATGTACTACTAAAGGTGTAAGATCGGAGTCATTGCACCAAGGCAGCCAATAATTACTGGTCTGGGCTAAGTAAAGTGAAAGATTATTTCCTTGGTGTGGTGTTTAAACTCACAGAAACTGGGGAACATAATGGTTAACTTATCAATAATTTGACAATGGGTAAAAATGCTCACACTTGGTTTCATGACTAGGAAATGCACCAATTTTCACTGCCCTTCACAAGTGATTTCTACTTTTTGCTGCTGTAAAATTAAGAAGGCTTGAACATATAATGTTCCTCGTATTTCTAGGTACATTGTTCTACTTATTACTTTTTTGGACTGTTGGCACTCCAGTATTACATGAATGTGAAAAAGGTGACAATCTTAAAAACTTTTGGAGAGTGATGGTTTTGCAATGCAGACTCTTCGGCTGTATTTTATTGAAAGACCACACCATCAGACAAATTCAGAATTCTGACACAAAACATATGGAAAGCTTTTGGTGTGAATGATAGTCAAATGATAGTTTAATGTAACGTCTATGTGACTTTATCAAGATGGAAGATTAGCACGAGCTGGATGACAGAGGAAAACACACATCCTGAGGGTTTGAGATTAACTCCAGAAGCATTAGAGTACTGACCTGCTCACAGACACTTAATGTAGGCTAGCAAAACAGAAAATATACCATGAAAACAGCAGCTGAGTGAAAATCCAGAAAAAATACATATGAAGACCAGACAGATTTAAAACCAGTAGGATGAAGACCGATAAAGAGAATAAAATTACTAGATAAGAACCAAGAGAGACAGAAAAGTAAATGGCGGTGAAAGTGGGGAGCACTCTTCGTAAAGCCCCTGTAGGTTTATGCCCATTTGTGAAGATTTATATAACTGTTTGGTAGGAATGGCAGTGTCATAGTTGAGTTGTGAAAATCACTTTAATGGAAGTTATGAAAGCTATGACCAGCCACAGAAGCTTTACCACACATTTGTGCAACATAATCCACAGCACACGTTAAAATTTTATTTTGAGATTTATGTACACCTGATTAAGAATTACCGGCTGTGGTCAATTAATGAAATTGCGCTTACTGGGTTTATCACTTACTATCACGCATGTATGTAAATTAAGGTGTCCATAGAGTGGTCAAAAAAGGATTTTATTTGCATTGGGAATTTTCCCCTCAACACATTTACATGTCTGAAGTCCATTCTTACTCTGAGAAACCCCAATCCTCAGATTGTCAACTGGAAATACAACTAAGTGTGCTGATATGGTTAATTTCATGCATTTTAGAATGTTCTAAGTCAAAAAACATCACCAGACCGACTTCCTGGATGGCCTGCTTGTAAATGCTTTATCTTATGGAAAATACTAATATAACAACAAAACATAATCATAGTCATTAACTAATAATTCAACTAATGCAGACAGTCTATGTGAACATGATGACAAAACTATAACAGCAACCTGGGGGAGAGGGAGGAGGTGAGGAACAGAAAACATTACAGTAAATAATGTAAAAAAAAAAATAAAAAGTTTTCTAGAGGAATGTCCTGTAAAGAGGAATATGTCAAGCCCAAGGACATAACTGAGGAGAAAATTGGGTAGTATTCTCATTATTAAATCCCCAGACAGTAGGAATGGGAGATCTCACCTTCATGGGGATGTTGGTGATGGTAGTGGAGGCCAGGTCAAAGTGCTGCTGCACCAGCACATTCAGTTTGGAGGCTAGGTGCCTCCCAGCACGCACACTGTGTACCTCACTGCTCAATACGGATGAGATCTGACAGAGATGCACAGTACAGTAAGTAGGCAGAAAACTGTGGTTGAAAATCATTGACCAAAAACAAGGCATATGGGAAATATTTAACCATTTGATAGTTGCTTTCCTTGAGATTTAATCACTGAAGAAATTTCTGCAAGCTTTTATTAGGCATCAACTTCTAGTTGCATTTAAATACCCAAATGTCCAGAAAAATAATAACCCATTTAGTATTTTACTGGACTACCTATAATAACCTATGTACCACTTTACTGGACATGTGTCAGGGCCTCTCACTTCAAAGAGTCAGCTACTGTCCTAACAACATGTGCCTGCTTTGTGACATGTGTTGTTGTAAAAAGCGCTATATATAAATTTAACAATGCAAACAATAGTGCTTCACATATTACCCAAGACTGATGGCTGGACATTCTTTATATTTGACTTGTCCAGTATAGTAGCACTTGTGAGCAGTTGGTAGTTACATTTATGCAGTTTAAACAAGAGGATTAAAAGACTAAAATCTAGACCTGCCTTCTTAACAAAAGCTATATCTGGTCCCAGTTGTTAAACTCACCTCTTTTTTTGGCCTGTCTGATACTAGGGTATCATCACCTTGTGGATATATATGGACTAGCACCAGCTCGCACTGCTGAATGGGCATAAGTCTGAACCAAGAAAATATTACCAAAAGCCAACAGAGAATTATGTCAGCCTTTGTAAGTGTTTAATACTTCTAATATAGCAAATACAAAAACAAATGCCAGCAAAAGTCAGTTAGCATCAAGCACATGAAAATTTACTGCCACCGACTTTCATTTACAGTTGGCCACCTAAGACATTTTATAAGTGCTTTGAAGCACTTTGGACATTTGAAGTACTAAACATACCTGTCAGATCCAGCAGCCAGCTTGTTCTGTTCCTGAATTGTTTCTAGCACACAGTCCTCCAGCATTCGTACATGTGTGTCACTGTGGAATACATACAAATCTATTCAAACATATCTTTAAATATGATTTTCATTTAACAATTGAATATTTTTTATTAAAAGTTTATTGATCATATATGAGCTACAGAGGTCAAAGTCAAATTTATTTATATAGCGCTTTTTACAAGTCACAAAGCAGCTTTACAATCGTATGGGTTCAGATCCCCAATGAGCAAGCCAGAGGAGACAGTGGCAAGGAAAAAACTCCCTAAGATTGCAGGAATTTAGGAAGAAACCTTGGGAGGACCAAGACTCAAAAGGGAACCCATCCTCCATTGGGCAGCCCGCTAGTAGAAGTCCGTATTTTTAGTCCAAATATAGTTCTGATTCCAGGCCGAATAGTCACAGTCCCTTCAAGCTTGCTGGATTTTCTAATTAGTGCACGCCAGGTAAAATTTGTGGAATCAACACAATCCAGGAAGCCTGAGCAAAATCTTGCTGCGGACTTTTAGTATCTGAACCTGGAATGTCCACCTCTGTTGAGCTGTATACATGGCATTTACAATTTTACATATTTGATTTCTGACATTTTGTTTATTTATCAAAAGCCAAGAAATATTCCAAAAGCACTAGAGAATCTGCAGTCCACTTACCTTTTTGCATTAGTGAGGCAGATGATGCGGCCGCGATTAGCCACTCTGTCAGCCAAGTCCACAAGCCCTGTCCGTGCCTCATGCTGGTACTCAGTAATTTTACAAAGTGACTCCACTGCTGCCACCAGTCCATGCAGGATGCTACAGCATTCTGGATCTTCCCTTGGGTTGGGAGGTCCAACAGCCGCCAGTGCTGTCATCAGCTGCATAAAGAGACAAGATTACAAGTACATAACATGGAGAAAAGTTAATTGCTACTGTTGTGAAAGTAAAGCATAGCCGAGACCCAACTGTTGCCACAAATCTCAGACAGTGTTTACCTCTTGAACACTCTGGTCCTCCTGTCTCCAGCTATTCAGGATGTGGAATTCCGAATCACTAACGATGTAGCTGATCTAGAAGAACAAACAGAATAAATCTGTGCTCACTAGATAATTAGGCTAACTGATTAAATATAAATATACATTAATTCAGAAAAACATGATCTATGAGTTATCTTACGAGTTTCTTAGCAGGGTAGATGTCATAGAGAATGCGACAGTACTCCATTGAGCACTCCACGGCACAGGTCCAGAGAGATTTTGAGACAGGAGCTAGAGGGATCACGCCCTGAGCTCTGCTCTTGGTCAGCATGTCACATTCAATTTGCTGTCTGCTTGATTCAGTCATATATGGGCAGTGATCGACCACAAAAACAGTCTTGTGAGAGACTGAAAACATCTTCATCTTGCTGGTACTGTACCAGTGGTGCACAAGGCCGATAACCTGTACAAAGGTAGACTCAGATTTTAAAAATCAGGTCTCTCATGATGGCATATGAAATATAGCATTCGGAGTGGAAAATTGCAAAACAATATTAGTAAATGAGATATTTCTAGCAAAAATGAAAAAAAAATGTGTTGGCTTGTGGCAAGAGATTTTTCAGTTCTGCATTGCAAGCTCTCTCAGAAAGGGCTAGTACTGGGGGGCATATCAAAATCCTCACCAACAGTAAAGTACATTAAAATAATACAGCCACAGAAAAAAAAACCTATCACGAATCACGAATTTGCTGGACACGAAATCAACTTCGATTTTTACATTTGCTAATTGTACAACTGAGGTAGTTAGCTAGCTAATTTGTTTGATATCCGTGAGAATCCAATTTTGTTACCTAATTATCGACGTAAATAGCTAGGTCAACAAATGGAGCAGACAAACAATAATTATACCTGAATATTTTTTGAACCAAGTCATCTTCAACCGAAAGCTAGCTTGCTAGCTACCTCAGCTAGTTTCTGACAAATGGCGAGCTCGCTGTTAGTCTTGGCAGCATAATGCTAGGAAATCACTGGTCGTTAAAAAAAACAGCTAATTCTAAAATTATGTCAGGTAGTACACATCTCCGTTAAAAGGTGAGCGTGCTGAGGATACCGTTTGATTTGGATGATGATGAATTCCAGTCGCAGAGCCACAAGACCCCTTATCTAGCTAGCAAATGAACCAGCTAGCTAGCTAGCTAGTTTTGCCAGTTTTCCATCTAGTGCGTTCCCCGTGAAGATGTACCCTATATAATCATGTTCTTGTTCGATCTTCCGTGTGGGGACAAGCATCAGTTGTCTCACGGACACACTTTTAATAATGCAAAAAAGTTTTTTTCACAAAGGAAATATCTCTCTTTGCTGCTTCAAACAGACATAGGACATAATATAATGTTGCGCAAGTCGGTCAGACAAGCCATTCCGTCCAAGTACAAGGACTGAATTCTAATGGTTCCAGTATAAGTTCATTTTTTTCAATAAAATAACGATTCCAAGTGCCATATCTCTACAGGTGCTGGCCATAAAATGAGAATATCATGAAAAAGTTGACTTCAGTAATTCCAACATGACACCTGTAAATTTACTCATTCATTACACACAGACTGATATGTTCCAAGTGTTTATTTCTTTTAATTTGATGATAACCGACAACTAATGAAAACCCCAAACTCAGTATCTAAGAAAATTAGAATATTACTTAAGACCAATACAAAAAAAAGCATTTTTAGAAATGCTGGCCAACTGAAAAGTGTGAACATGAAAAGTATGAGCAAGTACAGCACATGGCATGGAGTTAATCAGTCTGTGGCACTGCTCAGGTGTTATGAGAGCCCAGGTTGCTCTGATAGTGCTCTTCTGCATTTTTGGGTCTGGAATATTGCATCCTCCTCTTCACAATACTTCATTGATTTTCTATGGGGTTAAACCAGGTACTGGTAGCTTTGGCACAGTGTGCAGGTGCCAAGTCCTGTTGGAAAATGAAATCTGCATCTCCATAAAGTTGGTCATCAGCAGGAAGCATGAAATGCTCTAAAACTTCCTGGTAGACGGCTGCATTAACCTTGGACCAACAACAGCAGATGACAAGGCACCCCAAACCATCACTGACTGTGGAAACTTTACCCTGGACCTCAAGCAATATGTATTCTGTACCTGCCCTCTATTCCACCAGACTCAGGATGTTGACTTCAAAAGGAAATGCAAAATTTACTTTCATCATTGAACATAACTTTGGACATAACTGCTCATCAGCAGTCCAATCATTTTTGTCTTTATCCCAGGCGAGACGCTTCTGATGCTGTCTCTTGATCAAGAGTGGCTTGACACAAGGAATGCAACAGCTGAAACCTATGTCTTGCATATGTCTGTGCGTGGTCTGCAGTCCAGTCTTTGTGAATCTACCCCCACATTTTTGAATGGGTTTTGCTTCACAATCCTTTGCAGGGTGCGGTTATCCCTATTGCTTGTAAACTTTTTCTACCACGTTTTCCTTCCCTTCGGTTCTCTGTTAAGGTGCTTGGACACTGATACCGAAGCTTCGGAGCTTGTGTTGAAAAATCCAGGAAGTCGTTTATGAAGCATGTATCGAGGCTTGCGTCATTTAGGTTGAGTGATGTCACTGATGACGTCTCAAGGCTCGCTCGTTCAGGATGTGATTCGAGTATTGGCATGATTTTTTAACATATATAAAATTAAATGGATCCCCGCAAAATTTGCATGTTAGTGTTCATGTTGGAGTTTCTCCAATGTGACTGTGACATAGAGAAACTTGTTTTCATGGAGCCTGGTAAGAGGAGAGGAATTTCCCCTGTATGGAAACACTTATTGGGAGCAGATCTCTCCCAATAAGGTATTACACATAATATGTCTGAATATAATGAAATGTGTTACTACTATAATATTCACAAGTCATTTTTTTTATTCCAAGGTGAAGTGTTGCAACTGGGGTACAACAACTGCTGAGGCATGAAAATAATGAGGGGAATGGAATTGGACCAGCCAAGATGGGTTTGCTTTTCCATTTTTCATATTTGTTAATCAACCATGATAATAATGACATTGACAATTCTAATTCTTAAATTTATCATACGCATATCACAAAATAAAAGCAAACGAAAACAAACCATTGCACATGTGCATGTTTATCAATTACTTATAACATTCAAATACTGTAATTAAACCACAAATTTTATTCTTGTGCTGTTAACATTATGCACATGTAAAATGTGTATATACTGTACATATTTATATATTGCATTATTCTTTGTTCCTTACATGCTGTTTGCAATTCAGATTGGACGCTTACATAAACTTTATTGGTGAGTACTGTTGTCACGGTCTGCCCCGCCCCCTCCTGTCCTCGTGTCTGTGTTTTTGTAGCCATGTGTTTCGTAGCCCCGCCTCGTGGTTTGTATGCACTGCCCCTCGTAAATTAGTTCAGGTGTTTCATGTTAGTCCGGTTCTATTTATATCCCCTGTCTGGTTTGTTACGTTGTTGGTTATTTTGTGCATTGCCTGGTATGTCGTGTTGCGTGTTACTTCGCTCGGTTTCATTTGTCTGCAGCCCTTGTCGTCACACTGTCGTAGTCCATTGTATATAAGCTCAGTCGTTTTCATGTACTTCACGTTTAGTCGATGTCTCGTTCATGTTTCTAGTTCTCCCTCGTGTTTAAATCAAGTAAGGTTTCCCTATCGTGTTTCTACGTTAGTTGGCTAGGATTCCCCTGTTTGAGTATGTCGCTTCATGTTGGTTTTGTCTCGTGTACTAGTCCGCCTGTCAATAAATCTCCCTCTCCTCAGCGATTGCGTCCGCCCCTTAAACCTGCGCCGGGCACGGCGTTACATAATAACCAACCTTTAAAAATGACGCAGCAGGAGAGGGTTCGGCAGGACCTGCCCTCTACAAAGAACCAGGGTAAGGTGGAGGACCTGGCTGACCTCTTCTCGCCCTTTTTTGAAAAGGATGAGATAGGGAACCCCAGGGGCTTACCATCCCTCACTCGGTGCCCTGATAGTTATGAGGGAGTGGGTGAAAGTGCAGATGGTTTCGCTCTACAGTGCAGGGCCTACTTTCAATTTATTGTTGGCCCTACACCCCCTCATGCGATCTCTGCTCACTGGAAAGGCGTTGGAGTGGGCAGACATCATTTTGGCGTTGCAGGGCTGAGGAAGCCTGGACGGTGCCCGGCTTTCTGAAACTACTGACGCCCAGGTTTTCGGGACCACAGCCGGACTCCCAAAGAAGTTTTTGGGGGGGGGGTAGTACGGTAGAGGTCCAGGAGCGGCCTGCGCGAGCGCATGAGGTCCAGGAGCGGCCTGCGCGAGCGCATGAGGTCCAGGAGCGGCCTGCGCGAGCGCATGAGGTCCAGGAGCGGCCTGCACGAGCGCATGAGGTCCGGGAGCGGCCTGCACGAGCGCATGAGGTCCGGGAGCGGCCTGCACGAGCGCATGAGGTCCGGGAGCGGCCTGCACGAGCGCATGAGGTCCAGGAGCGGCCTGCACGAGCGCATGAGGTCCAGGAGCGGCCTGCACGAGCGCAACGACGGCCCAGGAGCGGCCTGCACGAGCGCAACGACGGCCCTGCCTGCACGAGCGCAACGACGGCCCGGGAGCGGCCTGCACGAGCGCAACGACGAGCGGCCTGCACGAAGCGCAACGACGGCCGGGAGCGCCTGCACGAGCGCAACGACGCCCGGAGCGGCCTGCACGAGCGCAACGACGGCCCGGAGCGGCCTGCACGAGCGCAACGACGCCCGGAGCGGCCTGCACGAGCGCAACGACGCCCGGAGCGGCCTGCACGAGCGCAACGACGGCCCGGAGCGGCCTGCACGAGCGCAACGACGCCCGGAGCGGCCTGCACGAGCGCAACGACGGCCCGGAGCGGCCTGCACGAGCGCAACGACGGCCCGGAGCGGCCTGCACGAGCGCAACGACGCCCCGGAGCGCCTGCACGAGCGCAACGACGGCCCAGGAGCGGCCTGCACGAGCGCAACGACGCCCAGGAGCGGCCTGCAACGACGCCCAGGAGCGCCAAGCGCAACGACGGCCCAGGAGCGGCCTGCGAGCGCAACGACGGCCCAGGAGCGGCCTGCACGAGCGCAACGACGGCCCAGGAGCGGCCTGCACGAGCGCAACGACGGCCCAGGAGGGGCCTGTGAGCGCAACGACGGCCCAGGAGGGGCCTTCCACGTCTGCTGAGACCCAGGGGGGGTCTTCCACGTCTGCTGAGACCCAGGGGGGGTCTTCCACGTCTGCTGAGACCCAGGGGGGGTCTTCCACGTCCGCTGCGACCCCGGGGGGGTCTTCCACGTCGCCTGACTTTACGCCCCTGGGTACCACTGGCCTGCCGCGGCTGGACGTCCCCGCAGCGCCGCCTGTGGACCCGGGTCTACCTGTGTGTTCGTCTTCCTTGTTTCTGCCCTCTAGTGTTCCTGGTGTGGTTTATGCTCGTGTTGTGTTGCCCGTGTGTGTTCCTGTTTCTGTCCCGTTTTTGCCTGTGCCTCTGCCTGTATTTGTTTCTGTTTCTGTTCCAGTTCCTGTGTTTGTGCCGGTCCCCCTGGCGGTTGCCTGGACTGTGTTGGGTTTTCGTTTGCCGTTGTCTTTTGTTTCTGTGTCTGGTTGATGTTTTTGTTTGGTGCGCTCCGGGTGGATGCGCTTTTGGGGGGGAGTTCTGTCACGGTCTGCCCCGCCCCCTCCTGTCCTCGTGTCTGTGTTTTTGTAGCCATGTGTTTCGTAGCCCCGCCTCGTGGTTTGTATGCACTGCCCCTCGTAAATTAGTTCAGGTGTTTCATGTTAGTCCGGTTCTATTTATATCCCCTGTCTGGTTTGTTACGTTGTTGGTTATTTTGTGCATTGCCTGGTATGTCGTGTTGCGTGTTACTTCGCTCGGTTTCATTTGTCTGCAGCCCTTGTCACACTGTCGTAGTCCATTGTATATAAGCTCAGTCGTTTTCATGTACTTCACGTTTAGTCGATGTCTCGTTCATGTTTCTAGTTCTCCCTCGTGTTTAAATCAAGTAAGGTTTCCCTATCGTGTTTCTACGTTAGTTGGCTAGGATTCCCCTGTTTGAGTATGTCGCTTCATGTTGGTTTTGTCTCGTGTACTAGTCCGCCTGTCAATAAATCTCCCTCTCCTCAGCGATTGCGTCCGCCCCTTAAACCTGCGCCGGGCACGGCGTTACAACTGTACTTTTCTATGACAAAGTTTAATCTAATCTTATATTTACAAGGCAGTGACCAGAACTGTGACCAGGAAGCAAACTGTGGTTTCATTTATATACCATGGTCATGGAGTGCAGAAGAATTCACAATGTCACTGCTGATGCCACAGTTGAAATGCAGAGATACCTAGCAGAACAGAACATTGACGGAACAGAGAACCCCTTCAATATATCTGAGACAGAGGTGCATATATCCAAGCCAATACAGGCTTGCTGTGGGATACGTCTGCACCCCTGCCTCCTCAGTACCATGTGAAAGGGTTTTCTCCAAAGCTGGAGAGGTTATTTCCAAAAAAAGAAACTGACTGAGTCCAAGCACTGTGGAAAAAATATTCTTTCTTAATAAAAATGGATAGAGTAAATTATTATACAATCACTGTCTCATCTCTTGAAAGCACTGCAACAGTTTTAACACAAACATCTCATGTCCTATTGGATTTATTTATTGACTGAAATCATACTGGCAAGTCAGTACATTAACAGACCTCTATTAGCATTTCCCAGACATTAATCAAACACAAATTAAATGTTTTTTATACAATGTAGGAGACGAACACAGGATATGCTATTGTATGACGGTCCATCCGAAAAGAATAATTAGGATGTGGAAATAGCTCTGCATCTTTTAATATTTAAGGATTTCCAAGAGTCATTGGCTGCATGGATGGAACCCACATACCAATATAACGCCGTATGTATCAAATATAATGCATGGTATTTGGACCCACCTCTTTCAAAAGCTAACACATAAAAATGACCAAAAGGAACGTACATCTCTTCCAACAAGAGTTTGGAGCCCCCTAATGGACAATGAGTGAAGTACAAGTGCTTCCATAGGCCGCGTCCACTAAGGGATAGAAAGAGTCAGTTGTAGCTGTGGACGCACCAGGGAGAGCTAGTGCCTCCGCGACTCCGGTGTTAGAGCTCTCACAGCGGGGCGCATGGGTGACGTCTCGGCGGCATAGTCGGAGAGCGAGGGCTGCAGCTAACGCTAACGCCAATGCTAGCCCACCAGAACACCACTCCCCAGTTCACATGTCCAACAGGTTTGCCCCGCTCAGTGAAATACCCACTGAGGAACCTGTCTCATGAACTCTGGTCATAGGCGATTCTTGTCGTTCGGCACGTGAAAGTAGCTAATCCTTTAGGGGCTCCAGCGGTTTAACATAAATCATTACACATTGATACTTATACATGATAGTTATACATGGATCTAAAATAATACTACATCAGGATACAGGGGTATCTATATGTTTAAAATAGTGGAACACACAGGAGTATATAGATGTGTATGTATTTCAGATATTACAGTCCAATGATATGGGGGCAAGCATGTCTAAACTAGTGAAACACACAGAAAAACATAGATATGTGTATGTTTGTAGCAACACAACCCAAGAATACATGGACATGTATATTTAGAATATTAGAACACATAAGAGCACATAGGTATATGTATGAATATACGGACTGGTGCTAACGGGCCGCCCAATGGAGGATGGGTTCCCTTTTGAGTCTTGGTCCTCCCAAGGTTTCTTCCTATTCCCCGCCATCTTAGGGAGTTTTTCCTTGCCACTGTCGCCTTTGGCTTGCTCATTAGGGATCTGGACCCATACAATTTGTAAAGCTGCTTTGAGACAACATGTGTTGTAAAAAGCGCTATATAAATAAAATTGACTTGACTTGACTTGAATGTGGGATGATTATACAATAAAGGTGCTATGATAGCACCAATTACAGATGAGGGATCCTAAGTCTTGCATTTATATCAGTCACAGATCATTTAATGCCTGGATGTTTTAGGCACAGAATTCATGATCTTCATTTTAGAGTTAAAAGAACTAAAAATAAGTAACAAACAAAATTAAGTAAAAGTAAGCAAAACCCCCACACTACAAAAGTTAATTGTGAACTGTTTCAAAGGCCTGAGAATAAAAATGGGTTTTCAACAGTTTTTTAAATGATGATCTGGAATCTACAAATCTGATGTTTACAGGAAGACTATTCCAGAGTTTAGGTGCATAGCAAATGCACAGTCACCCTTTTGCTTAAGTTTTGTTCTCGGCACCATCAGAAGCCCTTTGTCAGTACATCTCAGTGACCTTGAAATGGAAAGGGGAACTAATAACTCACAAATATGCTCTGGCATCTCAGCATGTAAAGCCTTAAAACAAAAAAGCTTGTTAAAACAAGCACCTTAAAATCCACTCTCCACTTCACTGGCAACCAGTGAAGGGAGGCCAACACTGGAGTGATATGTTCCCTGTGTTGTTCTGGCCATCTGTACCATCTGCACCATCTGTAGCTTTGCCAAAGATCCTTGGCTAAGGCAGGTGTACAATGCATTGCAATAGTCTATGCGCGAAGACACAAAAGTATGTATCCAAGTCCTGAAATGATAAAATATGTTTCTTTTTGTAATGTTCCTGAAAAAAATGATAAAATATTTTTGATGTGTTCAGCTAGGGTTCCTAAGATTTCTATGAAAACATGAATTAATAAGCTTTTTGATGTGTTCAGTGAGTTTTATCAGAACCCACAACCTCAGTTTTATCTTGGTTCAACTTAAGAAAGTTTCAGTTCATCCAGATTTTTATTGTGTCTAAGCACTCAGTTAAAATGGCTAATTTACTGAAATAATTTTTGCAAAAAGAGAAATACAACTGTGTGTCATCTGTATAAACATCTCCCGAGTGCTGTTTCAGTGCTATGCTTCTTTCGAAAACCTGACTGGAACTTTTCGAAAATATTGTTCATCTCCAATGCCTGGATGAGTTGCCCTGCGACCACCTTCTCCAAAACTTTAGCCATGAAGCAAAGTTTAGAGATGGGTCTGTAGCTAGAGCAAACATTGGGATCAAGGCTCTGTTTCTTCAGAAGAGGCTGTACACTTGCCACTTTAAAACAATCAGGAACACACCCAGAACTAAGAGAAAGATTAACCACATTCAGCAGATAAGGATCCACAGATTCTAAAACGTTTTAAAGAAATATAGGAGGAAGAATATCAAGTGGGCTAGAGGATGGTCGCAAGTGCTGCACAGTCTCTGTTAACTCACCCAGAGAAATTTGTGTTAATTGAGTTAAAATGTCCCTGTTACAGCAGACAGGAGCAACATCCATGCACCTGGATGACAGGGGAATATCAGCTCTGATATCAGTGATTTTATTTGTAAAGTATTTTAAAAACTGTTCACAACAAATAGCAGAAGGCTGGATTGCCAAAGTTGCACCGTTCAAAAGGGAATCAATTGTAGAAAACAAAAACCTTGGATTATGTTTATTAGACATAATTAAAGTGTTAAAATAAGCAGCTCTTGCATCCCTGGCCACATTGTTGTATTGCAACATCAAGTCCTTCATGTAGAGGAAATTAACCTGAAGTTGAGACCATTTCCATTTACGCTCTGCCTGTCTATATTTTCTTCTGAGATCTATAACATCACCATTTAGCCATGGTGTGACATTGGATAAGGGTTTTGATCTGGTCTTATATGGAGCCATGTCATCTAAAATGTCTACACATAACATATTAAAATTATTTACCAAATCATTTAACTCAGTATACTGAAGTAGTTGTGTAGATAGACTGTTAAAAGAAGTTGTGAATCTAGCAGCTGACCTCATTTAAAACCCAAGAGCTTATAATATGTTTAGAGTACTCAGTTTTAGATAGAAAAACAGACTTGAACGTAATGGCTACACTGATGGCTAAGCACGTTCAGAGTCTTAGCCATCAGTGTAGCCATACGTGTCCCAACCACCAGCTTGCAAACCATGCCAATCGACAGCGAAGCAATAAGCATGGTGACAGGGTTAGCCGTCAGGACGCTAACCATGTTAGCCATCACCATGCGGCTTGTGTTAGCCGCCGCGGCATGACCGGTGAAAGGAGACGAAGACCACCTCCGCAGCCCAAAACTCTGTTGATTGGGGACTCAGTCGTCAGAGATGTTTGGAGCAAGAATATTAAGACCTTTTAGCTTTCCTCGTATTACTGTCTGTGAAGTGATACCCATGATTCCACACATACTGCAGGATCATCCAGCTATGGAGCGCCTGATTGTGCATGTCGGCTCTAGCGATGTCTACAAACAACAGTCTGAGATTCTGAAACAGGATTTTAAACATCTGCTCGACATTCTGGAGTTTTCCCAGTCTGAAGTGTTAATTTCCGGGCCGATACCAACTGCACGCCTGGGCAGTGGTCATTTTACCAGACTGCTGGCTCTAAACAGCTGGCTCGCGACAGCCTGTGCACATCGGAGGGTAAACTTCATTGACAATTTCAACATCTTTTGGAGACGTCCTGAACTTTTTTAACCTGATCGGCTTCACCCTAACAAAGCCGGGACTCGAATGCTTGTGGATAATCTACTGTATGGAATCACTCACATGCGGAACTTGCACCCATCCACCAGCAATGATGTCAGTCACAGGAGCTCACCATCTCCTGTCAGGGAATCTGTTCACTGTCTCAGAGGTAAACTCCAAGAGACTGATGAGGTTCTGCAACACTACAGTCCACGGTCTTGCAGGAACAGCCCACAGTCTTGTAGGAACTCACCTACCTCTCCTGTACACTCAGTGAATCCTCAGGTCTGACACACTGGAATCCATGCTCCTAGTCAGTTACATTCCAGTTCTTTTTAAATAGCCGGTGGCATGGCTCTCAGAATCAGAACAAAAAAATGTTATCAGAAGAAAAACAAGACATTGTAACAAACAAAATTTGATCCCAGTAAAATGTACAAGTAATGTAAGCTTTGTTAATCAACCACATCAGGTCTTCAAAGTCTCCCAACTTAATGTCCGCTCACTCACAAACAAGTCTTTTATAATAGCTAAACTAATTGAAGATTATTGTCTGGACTTTCTTTTTCTAACAGAGACTTGGCTTGATAGCAATGGAGCAGTGGTGCTAAATGAAGCTTCTCCCCCAAATTTTAACTATTTTAATGTCTCTAGAGAAAATAAGAGAGGTGGTGGTGTTGCATGTTTTTATCATAAAGCATTCAGCTGTAAGCAGATTTCATTAGGGGAATATCCTACGTTTGAGTATCTGGCAGTACAACTGAACAGTACTCATACAGTTCTATTAATTGTTATCTATCATCCTCCCAGACTACATACAGACTTTCTTGAAGATTTTGCTGAAATGCTTTGTAGGATTTTAGTTGATTTTGATTATGTTTTAATCACTGGGGATTTTAACATCCACATGGATATACCCACAAATCAAATCACCTCTGAGGTCATGAGGATGCTTAACTCTTTTGATCTCATGCAACATGTATCAGGTCCAACTCATAGGCATGGCCACACGTTAGATTTGATTATTTCTAAATGCATAGATGTTAATAATACTGAAATTACTGATGTTGCAATCTCGGATCATTTTGGTGTATTTTTCAACGCGTCATTACCTATTAGAACACTCAGTGAAAAGCGCACAATAATCAAGCGTTATCTCAGTGCTGGCAGTGCAGTGGCCTTCACGGACATGAAACAGTCCCTCCCTCCCCTCTTAGAAACAGGGAGTGAACTAGTTGAAACATTCACTCACAGAGTTAGGAACTGTATTGATGTTGTGGCACCGCAGGTAATTAAAACTATTTCTGGTAGAATTAAGATGCCCTGGAGAAACACTCCATCTATTGTAAAACTTAGGCAAGATTGCAGGCAGGCTGAGAGACGCTGGGGAAGGTCAAAATTGGAAGTACATTTTGATATTTATAAAACAACATTGAATAATTATAACAGTGAAGTAAAATCAGCATGGAAAAACTACTTCTCTACTTTGATCGATTCATCCAAAAATTCAGCTGTCTTATTCAGAAGTATAGTAAACCCCACTTCCCGTGTCTTCCCTGAATCTGTCTCAGTTGAAAAATGTGACGAGTTTGCAATATTTTTTAGAGACAAGATAACTAGTATAAGGCAGAACATAGCAACAAGCACAAATACACCATCAACCTTGGTACCAGTTACGCAACCTAACTGTTATATGTCTGATTTCCAAGAAGTTGACATGATAACACTAATTGATGTGATTCATCACTAAAATCTTCTACATGTGAACTGGATCCTTTACCAACATACTTTTTCAAACAGGTTCTGAGCTCATTATCTAATGATGTTCTAATGATTGTTAATCAGTCTCTACAACTGGGACATTTCCCTAATATTCTTAAAACTGCAGTGGTTAAACCACTACTAAAGAATAGAAATCTTGATCCCACAATTCTCAATAATTATCGACCTATATCTAACCTTCCTTTTCTTAGCAAAATCACTGAAAATGTTGTGTCAACCCAGTTGAATGATTATGTTAAAATAAACCAAATAAATTACACTTTTCAGTCTGGTTTCAGAGCTCTCCACAGCACTGAAACAACACTAGTTAAGGTAGTAAATGACCTGAGATTGAATAAAGATGCAGGTAAACTCTCAGTCCTTTTTCTGCTAGATTTAAGTGCCGCTTTTGATACTGTTGATCATGAAATACTTCTTGATCGACTACAGAGCTGGGTAGGCCTTAGTGGCTTAGTTTTAGAATGGTTTAGATCGTATCTAACTGGGCGCGAGTACTATGTTGCATTAGGTACTTCTTCCTCCACACATCAAAAATAACTTGTGGGGTACCCCAAGGATCAATTCTTGGGCCTTTACTGTTCAACCTATATATGCTTCCATTACCACATATCATTAACAAACATGGCATTAGTTATCATCAATATGCGGATGACACTCAACTTTACATTTCTCTAGAACCTAAAGCCCTAAAATCAATTAGCTCACTGTTTGAGTGCATAGGTGATATACAGACATGGATGTCTGACAATTTTCTGCAATTAAATAAAGAGAAGACAGAGGTTCTTGTTCTTGGTAGTGACTCACAAAGGGAAGATGTTCAGACCTATTTAAATCAAATTAATCTGAAAGCCAAACAATATGTTAAGAACTTGGGCGTCACTTTTGATAATGAGCTAAGCTTTAAATCACACATCATGACCACATGCAAGACAGCTTATTTTCACCTCCGAAACATCGCTAAGGTCCGAGATATGCTCTCTCCTGCTGATAGTGAAAAACTTGTCCATGCATTTATCACATCAAGGCTTGATTATTGTAACGCTGTCTTATCTGCTCTCCCAAAGAGCTCGATTTCTCAGCTACAGCGAGTTCAGAATGCTGCTGCAAGGGTCCTGACCCACACGAGAAAGAGGGATCATATTACACCTGCGCTCCACTCACTGCACTGGCTACCTGTCAGCTTTAGAATAGATTTTAAGGTTCTGGTGATGGTTTTTAAATGTCTTCATGGTCTTGCTCCTCTTTACCTCAGTGAAATGATAGTTAGATATGTTCCAGTCAGGTCTCTCAGGTCGTCAAACAGTAATCTACTGGTGATTCCTAAAAGCCGATTAAAGATTGGTGAGGGTGCCTTCAGCCGTTATGGCCCAAAACTCTGGAACTCTCTTCCTGAGGAGCTCAGAGACATTTCATCCCTGCATAGCTTCAAGAGGAGTCTTAAAACCTTCTTGTTTAGATCTGCTTTTAGTTAATCTATGTCTGTTGTACTAGGTTTCCATTTTATTTACTTTCTTCATCATTTTATTTAGTTACATTTTATGTTTGTTTATTAGCTTTATTTTATTACCTGTTATTACCTGTTTGTTTATTTTGTTTATTTTACTTCATTTCATTTTATTTATTTTTTATTATTTCTTTTAATCTTTGCTTCATTTTAATGTTTTGATTTATTTAATCTGTAAAGTAATTTGAGTTGCATGTATGCATGAAAGGTGCTATACAAATAAATATTATTATTATTATTATTATAATGGCTTTGTGGTCAGAAACACATAAGTCTTCCAGCATGAGAGAATCCAGGCTAAGCCCAAGAGTAAAAACTAAATCCAACATATGACC
The DNA here is from genome assembly GCA_020368025.1 of Brachyhypopomus occidentalis. Classification (NCBI taxonomy): domain Eukaryota; kingdom Metazoa; phylum Chordata; class Actinopteri; order Gymnotiformes; family Hypopomidae; genus Brachyhypopomus; species Brachyhypopomus occidentalis. Next base: position 693,323 of record JAGXOD010000122.1, read on the forward strand.
ATGAATATAAGTGGGTCCAGAAATATTTATAGTTGCACAAAATTAAAAGATTCAACCATATTTAAAATATCTGTTGCAAATCCAGCAATCCTTATCATCAATACGGAAGTTCCCCACAATCAACACTTTGTCAAGTCAATGACAATAGAAGCTAACAGCTCTGATAGTTCTGATAAAAAAGCATCCACATGAGGCGGTCTATATAAAACAATACCAAGCACAGGTGTCTCGCTCAGAACTTTAAAGGCTAGCAACTCAAAACTTTCATATATACCCAGGGACACACTGGAGCATTTAAAACTGTACTTAAAAACAACAGGAAGCCCCCCACTTCGCCCACTCCGTCTCGGACAATTTAAATATTCATAGTCTGCAGGACACAATTCACAAAGTTGGGAGTTCTCCCCCGGTTTAAGACAGGTATCTACTAAAAACATGAAGTCCAACTCATTTGTAGAAATAAAGTCATTTAGCAGAAATGTTTTATTTGAAAGTGATAGAGCATTCATTAGTGCCAGATTCCCAGCAGAATTTTTATTTATCTCCAACTGACTCAAACAGGAGATACTCCGTAGATTGTTTGTGTTGATACCTCGGGACCTAAAGACGGGTCTCGCTGTAGCAGAGCAGGAAAAAGGGTCGGAATGAATAGGACGCAGCCAAGCATACCACACCTCCAGCAAGCGTTGGGCCATAGACCGGCCGAGTTGCTTAAGCATGCCGGCAGATATAGCAGGACAGCCCGATACACAAAGCGACCATGCCTGCGGATTACACCTGTTTCAGCCAGACCAGATAGCCTCCTCTTTTCCCACGTGTCTGCCTCCATCGGATAGATTGCCACTCACGGCAAATCTCGCCAGGAACGGTCGCGCAAATTTTTGTGAACCAAACGCTGGATCAGATGGAGTTAGCACACACTCACGTATATACAACAGGGTTTCACGATCATAAGAAAGCGACGCATGTCCATGGGATAACATCGCCTCTGTTGGGAATTATATTTTAATCCTTTATATTTTGCTAGCATTATATTACATTACTAATCAACTGCGTAGTATTAGGCATTATATTTTACTATTACATTATTAAACAAGCATATTCTCAACGTGTCTGACAAGCATATTGTCAAGAGTGTCTGACAAGCATATTCTCCAAAGTGTATGTGTTCGATATCTGTAACCCTTGTGTAATTCCACGGTGGGAAACTGTTTGAGGAGGAAAGCATCTGTGGCATCGAAAGCTGATAACTGCTATAGTATAGTATAATGAGCTCAGTTATTGCGAAGTAACAAAATGTGGGACATGGCGGTAGCCCCTTGTAGTGGAGGTCTGGGAAACCGTGCACAAGGTTACCGTACTTTCGATAAGAACAGAATGAGCTCACTCGGTGCAAGAACAAAGGTAAGCAGTTTTTAGACGAACAGACAGACAGTTACAGAGGTGGTTTCCAGCGAGGGTGGGGGCTACACTCACGTTTAGCTATTTAATTCAGGCCTATTTTGTTAGTCTCTCAGAGCTACACACGAAGCTGCACAAATAACTCGGAGTAGTTTAGTTCAGGCTTTTGCTGTGTACTCTCCGGACATGTCTGTATTCAACCTGCTTCAATAAAAGGTCAATTGACATAAGACTGGTGACATATTCTTTTGCATCAAAGAACAGAAGGTAGAAGGAGAACAAGCGCAACAATTTGGTGACCCCGACGTGATGCAAGAGACGATTTGGAATGTTTTGGAACCATCGTCGTCAAAAGACTGTTGGTTCATCTGAGCTGGCTCAATTCAAAGGTGAGCAGAAACCTGTTACAACTAATTCTGCACATTGAATATGACTAAATTGTGATGAACTGGCAGTACTTGGGCGATACTAAATTAAATCCAGTCTTTTGGTTAAATGGTATAAAAGGAAAAATGAAGGTAAAATATATGGTTTAAAAGGAATAAAGGAATATATGGTTTAAGGAAAACCACAAATACTAAAAGGTGGTTTGGTTTCCTGGGTGTGGCAACCCCCCCGTTTGTCTGACGAGGCAACGGTAATGCGAGGCGGCGACCCGCAAAGCCAGGTGGAAGGCCTTTGGGAATTGAGGAACCCCTAAATACCGCGTTTAGGACATAAAAATACAGAGTTTTGGATATAAGGTATAAGAATACTAAAATTGGTTTCCTGGGTGTGGCAACCCCCCCGTTTGTCTGACGAGGCGACGGTAACCGAGGCGCCGACCTGCGGAAAAGCTGGGTTGGAGGCCCTGGGGACCTCAGGTACCCCTAAATACCAGTTTCGACCAAAAGAGACCTGAATTGATTGAGGGTGGTAAACAGCACGGTGACAACTGAGCCCTTAAATCGTTAATAAGGTTGAAGACGGCAATACGTGAGTACCGATGATTTTTTTTTGGCATTTTGCAACATGTCTGGTGAGGAAGTGCCAACAATTTATAAACTGCTTGACATAATACAAGTAATTGGGAATGGATGACATTAAAGGAACAGGTTGAGCAAATGACCGCTATGTTGTATATGATAAATGACAATCAAAAAAAAAGGGGAAAATGATAAAAAGGAATGTAAAGAAAATTATGTAAAGTATGGGTGACGAAGGGAGGCAGACAGGCTACTGACCATGAGTGTTTGGGGAAAATTATGAATCAGAAAATAAAAGAGAGTGAAGATAAATTGATTAAATTAAAGGAAAAATACAAACAGGCAGATTGAGGAAGGGGAGAGCAGAGCAACATGTGATTAAAGCTGAGAGCTGGCAAAAATACAAGTGCTGTTTGTCAGGGTTGGCTCCAGGTCCACTCCCCCGGCCACCTCTAGAGGGGGAGCGCGAGCTAAATCCTAATTACTCCTTGGTAATTAATTACTCCTGGTTAATTAGTGCAATCAGCGGTGACGACCTGCAGCCGTCCACCTGCCTACTTTAGGTGGATGACTGCAGGCTCTCACTGCTGAGTCGTTAGTTGTCCTTTACACTTGCTTCCAGCCTCTTCGGAAAACGTGTGGCGTTTAATGGTGCTTCTTCACCATTTCCTCTGCTCTTTTCGAGTTCTCTACTCCTGCGCCCTTACCTGGCCCATCTCAAGTTTTCTTTGTTCTGCCGTTATTCCTATCGGTTGTTATTTTCGGTTGCCTCGTTTTGAGCCCTGGGTTTAGTAAGGTTTTTGGACACGTTGAGTTTTCTCCGTGTAGTTTTTGTTTCCCTTTATTCCCTGTTTTACACGCTTGGTAATCTGCGTGTTTATTGGTTGGTTTATTTATTTCCTTTTGTAACGTTTCCCGTCGTTGTTACGGAGGTCTCAGTTTATTGTTTGTGTTGTGGCACTTGCGTCCTCTATTCCCCAAAACCCCCGTGAGTAGTCCTCCCCGGACTACCCGCGTTACACTGTTGGGCCGGTAAAATAGCAGGGAAGGAGAAAGAAGAAATAAATAAATGAGGAAAGGAGTTAAGAAAATAAAGAGAATGGATAAGAGTAGAAAAGGGAAACTAGCCCGCCCAGTAAGGGTTAACTGCGAATTACAGGGGACTTGGATGAAGTCAGATGCTGAGAGTGATTGCAGTGAAGGAAGTGGCAACAGTGGAAGAGACGAGACGGCCGGGGATTGGAAAGTAGAGGGAGACTCCCTTGTACACCAAATAATAGGAACCAGGGAGGACCTGCACCACATAGTAGATTAGCTTCTCTCCCCACAGCATTTTGAGTTAAAATCCCCAATAATTATGTAAACTGAGTGTGAGCTAAAGCAGACAGGGGCGTCTGCAGGCCCTCATAAGAGCACCAGATCTAAAAAAAAAAAAGGGAGCCACAGTCATGCCACTCGTGCCCAGACCCACTGGCCTTCGTGAATACCAGCCTCCACCTCCGACTGACGTCACAGCCCTGACTGACCAACTCCCCCTCTCACAGAGGGAGGCACATGGCTAGCTAAACTTGACGAACTGACTGAGACTCAGATATCAGGAACAAACACCTCATTCAACATTTAGAAAAGGCCCTAGATAAAGCGGAAGAGCAGAAAGACTAAAGAGACCAGCCCCCTCAGCAACCCCATGCAGCTCTTGGAGTGACGGAAGTGGTGTATCCATACGGAGCTCCGCCCCAGAAGCCACAGTATGTTCCCCCACCAAAACAGGCATGGCAACCATACCCTACCGACGGGTATTACCCATATTGTAGAGGAAGGGGTCGGGGCAGGGTAAAGGAGACACGTGGTTCCACCTCAGCCAGTGCACAGCATCAGAGCCACCCATCAAGAGTGCAGAGAGGAAGGAGCTCCCAAACAACGGGAGCAGAGGCACGTCAGGGAAAGTCTACCCTGCCTCCCACGAAAATATATACTTTTTTTTAAGAAAATTTTTAATTCAATAGATTCATTTAATAGATTAGTGTTAAGACTTGGCTTTGTAGAACATATAGGCATATAGACATATAGGGACATAGGGACTGTGGTAAACATTGTAAACATTATTGTAAACATTGATTGCATTTTAGTAAAGGGGCAAATAAATATAAGTCAGTACTACAGCAGAAAGCCCACATGAATGAGTGGGATCATGGGCTAGAGCAGGTTTGTATTATAATAATAATAATAATAATAATAATAATAATCTTTATTTGTATAGCACCTTTCATGCTCTTTCTGCTCTTCCGCTCCGTATGGATACACCACTACATGCAACTCAAAGTGCTTTACATATTAAATACAACAAAACATTAAAATGAAGCAAAGATTAAAAAAATAAAAATATAAATAAAGTAAACAAATAGGTAATAAAATAAAGGTAATAAAATGACAAATTCCTAAAATAATAAATAATGTAATAAAGTAACTTAGTAAATAGAATAGGAAATAGAATAGGAAACTATTAAAATAATTAGAACAACATAAAATGTAACTAATGTAGAAAGTAAATAAAATGGAAAACTAGTAGAATCACAACAGACATAGCTTAACTAAAAGCAGATCTAGACAGGAAGGTTTTGAGACTCTTCTTGAAGCTGTGCAGGAATGAAATGTCTCTGAGCTCCTCGGGAAGAGAGTTCCAGAGTTTTGGGCCATAGCGGCTAAAGGCACCCTCACCACTCTTTAATTGGCTTTTAGGAATCACCAGTAGATTACTGTTTGACAACCTGAGAGACCTGACTGGAACATATCTATCATTTCACTGAGGTCAGGACCCTTGGAGCAGCATTCTGAACTCGCTGTAGCTGAGAAATCGAGTTCTTTGGGAGAGCAGATAAGACAGCGTTACAATAATCAGGCCTTGATGTGATAAATGCATTGACAAGTTTTTCACTATCAGCAGGAGAGAGCACATCTCGGACTGTAGCGATGTTTCGGAGGTGAAAATAAGCTGTCTTGCGTGTAGTCATGATGTGTGAATTAAAGCTTAGCTTATCAAAAGTGACGCCCAAGTTCTTAACATATTGTTTGGCTTTCCACTGCTGCGCTCCCTTCACTGGCTTCCTGTGGCTGCTCGCATTCAGTTTAAAATTCTGCCTACAAAGCCAAAAATGGACCAGCTCCTCCATACCTTATGGCAATGGTCAAAAGTCAATCCGCACCTCGATCCCTTCGCGCTTCAAGTACGGCTCGGCTTGACCCGCCATCCCTCAAGATTCATGGAAGACATGCGACAAGATGCTTCTCTGTCCTGGCACCCAGATGGTGGAACGAACTCCCACTGGCTGTCTGAATAGCGAACTCTCTCGCGGTTTTCAAACGCAGACTGAAGACCCATCTCTTTGTAAAGCACTTATAAGCACTATTCCACTGAAGCATTGGTATAAAGCGTAATTGCACTTTATCTTTAGGAACACTTGCTAAGTATTGCACTTATACTGTATGTAGTCTTGTAGGTATTTCAGTCTTGCTAGGTATTGCACTGTGTCTAATCTTGTATTTTGTTGTCTTCTTTCTAGTCATCAGCACTGGCAACTGTTTATGGCAGTGCTTGAGCTTGAGTAGTTTGGACTTAAATCTGTTTAGGGGCAGTCATGGTCTGGTGGTTAGGGAACCAGTCTTGTGACTGGAGGGTCGTGGGTTCGATTCCCAGGCCTGAGGCCATGACTGAGGTGCCCTTGAGCAAGGCACCTAACCCCAACTGCTCCCCGGGTGCCGGGCTAGGGCTGCCCACCGCTCTGGGCACGTGTGTACCACAGCCCCCTAGTTATCACTAGTGTGTGTGTTCTGACTGCACAGATGGGTAAATGTGGAAGACAAATTTCGATTGGGGTGAAATTGACAATGTAGCTTGTTTATACTAGATAGAGATGCATATTCTGACTGAACACATAGTACTTTTGTAAGTCGCTCTGGATAAGAGCGTCTGCTAAATGCCGTAAATGTCTCGACGGATTGCTCTGTGTCACTTCCTGAGGGAACTTCCTCTCTTTCGCTGCCACAGTCAACTTCCTTTTTTTTTTCACTGTCACAGTCGACTTCCTGTGTATCGACTCTATGCCATCCTTCCTGTCACGCTCTTACGTCATCATCAAACGGTTTGACTTCTAGTCGTTCGCCGTTTTTTTTTTTGTGGCAGTATATCTGATGATTGATCGTGGTTTGTTTTTCTGTAGGTCGTCTTTCTCCTTTGTTTTGCTCTGCTATTTTAACAGCCCAACAGGTCTTGTATTTTTGCCTGAGAGCCAGCTAACTCTCAGCTTTGATTACATGTCGCTCTGCTCTCCCCTTCCTCAATCTGCCTATTTGTATTTTTCCTTTAATTTACTCAATTTATCTTCACTTTTATTTTCTGATTTATAATTTCCCCAAAACACGCGCGGTCAGTAGCCTGTCTGCCTGCCTTAGTCACCCATACTTGTAAATTTTCTTTACATTCCTTTTCCATCATTTTCCTTTTTTTTTTTGATTGTCAATTATCAACTACAACATAGCGGTCATTTGCTCAACCTGTTCCTTTAATGTCATCCATTCCCAATTACTTGTACCCCATTTTATGTCAAGCTGTTTATAAATCGTTTGCATTTCCTCACCAGACATGTTGCAAAATGCCAAAAAATTACCGGTACTCACGTATTGCCGTCTTCAACCTTACTAATGATTTAAGGGCTCAGTTGCTACCATGCGGTTTATCACCCTCAATCACTTTCAGGTTCTTTGGGGATGCCCCAGGTCCCCGGGCCTCCAACCCAAATCTTCTTTCTTTTATATGCCCAAACTCGGTATTTAGGGATTCCTCATGTCCCAGGGCCTCCAACCCAGCAGCGGAACGCCGCCTCGCGTTACCATTGCCTCGTCAGACGAACGACACCCAGGAAACCAAACCACCTTTTAGTATTTGTGGTTTTCCTTAAACCATATATTCCTTTATTCCTTTTAAACCATATATTTTACCTTCGTTTTTCCTTTTATACCATTTAACCAAAAGACTGGATTTAATTTAGTATCGCCCAAGTACTGCCAGTTCATCACAATTTAGTCATATTCAATGTGCAGAATTAGTTGTAACAGATTTCTGCTCACCTTTGAATTGAGCCAGCTCAGATGAACCAACAGTCTTTTGACGACGATGGTTCCAAAACATTCCAAATCGTCTCTTGCATCACGTCGGGGTCACCAAATTCTTGCGCTCTGTCTTTTTCATTGATGCAAAAGAAAACTAATGACCAGTACCAGTCTTGTCGCTCTTAACCTTTTATTAAAGCAAGACATCTTGGGAGATCTCACAGCACAACGCAGTGTGCTCCTCTAGCAGGTAGTAAGATCTCAAAACTAACAGTCTGAACAGTCACTTGATATCTTTGTCACTCCACCCAGAACAGGAGTCACTCGTTACTGTGTCCAATCTTCTTCTAATACCACCCATGGAATCATTTTGCACATTCTACAGTTTGTTTTGCCAATCTTCTAAGTTTGTCCTATCCTGTACATGTTGCAAGTACAGACCTTAGTTCATATTTTGCAAGTAACTACCTTATCTTCTAGAACAGAACATCCAGTGTCTATGCTACAGGTATCTCTCACAAAACCTAACTGAAGGTGTCACTGACTGTGAGAGATCGCAGACAGTGCACCGAAACTGACCTTCACAACTAGGAATAAAACCTAAGTGTATTTAATATGTATTGAAATCATTTTGTTTTCTGTAGAATATTTTAATTCAAAGCAGTTCATTACCAGTATAATAGAATAAGTTCCAGAACACTCTTCAATACTACGGCTACGTCTACTGCTTTATTTAGACAAAGCCAGTAGTCCATAGCAGTTTCACCAACATGAGGAACTGTATTATAGAAGTCTGCGAGTGGCATGGAAGAATAAGTCACCTCACTGTAGCTCCTTCAAGTCCGTAGCCATTATTTGACTCCTGTCATATTTAGCTCAGTGGGCGTCTGGCTTAATTCTAGAGCACCCTCCTTGTATCTGAGACGCAATACTCTGCCCAATCTGTTGAGGTAAATGGGTTATGAGACTCTCTAGGTCTGTCCCATGTGTAATGTGACCAGTGGATGGGGTGTCGGAACATAATTTAGTGGAACAGAAACCAGGTTGACCCGGTGAATGTGCACCCCTAACTGAAGTCTGGTCAAACCTCCCTCTCCCTAACCCAGTAGCAGAATCATCAATGACAGGTAACCCACTCACATCCTTTCCAGTATAATGCATCATAGTGACGAAGTCGGTTTCCACTTGAAGCAAAAATCTAACAGTGGAAGAACTGATACTCTGTCCGTCAAACACGAATATTAAATATGGTAACCGTCTGCGATCACTCTGGCGATGATCTGAAGCAAAGAGATCCTGGTCACGGCACCAATGTAGCTGGTCTACATGCCCTGCTACCCTTCAATCTGCGTTGTGTGGTTTGCGTCGAAATAAAGCTCAGGACACCAGAATCAGCTTCGGAGTGGGTGTATTTTTTCTGCACATAAAATAATCGAAATAAAGCAGAACAATTTGTTGGCAGTGATAGCTTCTCAAAGGATGCCTGTCAGTCAAGCTTTCAGCAGACTGACTTAATTACATATGCAAAATAAACAATATATGTAGGCTACATCTGTAATAAAAACACCATACCTATATAATATCAGGGTTCCAAAAAAAAATAACCAGAGATGTCCAGTGCATACCAATAAAATAAATTTAAACCAAACGTAAATACACTCTTACGCAAATTCGCCTTTACTCATGTAATGTATAATGGAAAAGAAAAACAAAATGGCGGGCATCCAGCACGTCTACTGAAAATAACTGAAACAACTCAGAATGACTACAGGAGTACTCACCTGCACATAAAATAATCAAAATAAAGCAGAACAATTTGTTGGCAGCTATAGCTTCCCAAAGGATGCCTACCACAGGGAAAAGAACCAATATGAACTTTATAGTCACGAAGGCCAAGAAGCTACTTCGTTAACCAACCCGCGGTAAAAAGCTAACGGCCCGCAGGATACTTGCTGCCTTACTCAATTACTAACTCAAAAGTCATCTACTTCAATTCATAGTATCTTTTTCCATACTCACAGTGACAAAATAGGGAAACCCGCTCACGAAATAAAATGAGCCATTTGTGAGGAGCGCCACACAGCCGTAACTCTGTCAGAGGAGCTCTCAGCAGACTGACGCAAAATCTGTATCCCGCCGACGATAGGGGGGGACAAAATGCCTGCGTACTCCCATAGGTCATACGAGTCACTAATAACTGTCAAAATACGATGGCAATAGAAAAAAATAAATAATCATATCTGTTACACTCAGCGCTACGGCTATGCCGCCGAGACGTCACCCATTCGCCCCGCTGCGAGGGCACTAATGCCGTGGCTGGGGGGTCGCTAACTACGGCTTTGGCAACCGGGCCTGCTACGCTAGATGCTGCTAACTCTCTTGGGCTCTGGTCGAAATAGCCTACTACATACTACTGGCGTACTGCTTGGGCCCCAAATCAGTATGCAGTATGCGAATAAAAAGATTTGTTCCAGTACGCGAAACATACCCAGATGACATACTACTTCTGCAAAAAAATATTCCAGTACGCGAACAGAGCTATCTTCGTGGTGTACTGCATCCCATCATGCAATGTGGCCACTTTCATACCCTCCATAAAAAAAAGAAAACATGGCGGACAATGCGGAGCGAGAGTGCGAGCATAAATGTAAATATATTTTCATAAATATCTGCTAGAGAATACATTTTCTACTGCTCACTGTTTTAAAATGAGAAAATGCACTAAACAACAGGAAGGTAATAATCAATCCTTATTTATCTAGTTAGTTAGTGTTATCTTTGCAGCCTCTAAATATAGCTTTGAAACCTGTTAGCTAAATTCCCTACCAGACGCTATCGTAAAATTAATAATCTGTATTCATATCTGTAATGATTTTACATTTTATTTTACATTTTATTTTACGATAGTCTGACATTTTGAGACAGTGCTAATCTCTGGTGGCTATACGTTCACGTACCCCCGTAGTATGCTTTACTTTTGTCGCATACTGGAAACTGTACTGGATACTACTACGAGGACCAGTATTCAGTATCCAGTATATACTGAGTGCAGTATGCAGTATGCCGTATGCAGTAGGCTATTTCGAACAGACCCTAGGACTTTCTAGAGCCCGGATGCGCTCCTCTAAACACGAAATCGTCTCCGTCAGGCCAATGATTAAGCTACACTTTTCACAAACAAAATTACCACTACTGACGGACGAAGGGAACTATACATGCCACACTCAGCACAAGCAACAAGTGACTCATACATGATTAAATACTTAGCTTCGGTTATGTTGTACGTCGATGTTTTTGAAGGTGGCAAAGATCTTCCGTTGGCTCGTGGAGGTTGCTGGTATCGGAGTTGTGTAGATATATCCGAAATTAACTCGTTTAGTAGTATGGCAAACAGTGGCGTTTGCATTATAGAGCGTATTATAGAGCGCATGTATGGCTAATACTACAAATCCCAGAATGCTCTGCTGATGTTTTGGCACATCAATCAGGACAGGACCCATATTATACTGGATTATACTTTCGCGTCCAACCGTAGTACTCGACTCCGAATTAGTGAATTAATCATTGAGAGTGTGTATTTGTATAAATACGTAATTTACTACAACTGTAAGGTGTTGAAAAATATTGAAAATTGACCTTAAAAGTGCTTGAATTCGACCATTGAAAAGGTGTATGACTTTGATCATTCCGCTGAAGTGCGGCACGCGCAAAGTTACAAATATCAAGAGGTGCACGAACTCGCACCGTGGTAAATCTAGCTCACCCCCTCCTCTGTTGACAATAGTCATAGCAACCTCTTGCTACTACTGGCACCATGCTACCCTCCCAAATATGTCGAAAAGACAGGCAGAAAACAGGAGCTTTCTGGACAGGTGGGCAGTAGAATACATGTTAAAGACCATATGAATGGTCTGTATGTACTTTTTCATATGGACCCAAACATATGGTCCATTGTTATATCTGGAGGAAGATTATTTTTTCAATAAATATCAATGTTGGCATGTGACTATGTTCAGGTTTTAAATGTTGGCCCACTGTGCATTGACTTCGACACCCCCTTCATAGTCTGCAGTCTGTATCCAAAACTATCAGCTGTCAATGTAATAAAAAACAGGCCATTTGTAAACAGAATTTAGAAGCTCCTAATTCTCACAAAGACTTCAATCGTTGGTAGTAGCCTATATAACATCACAATTATAACAAAAGATGAATTTTTTTTATACTTTAGATACAAAATGATTTCTTTCTGTCAATCTGAAAGTTTTAAGAAACCCTCCTGATGTAAATTCACCCTTCACCCTGTAAATCTGTTTTGAGTTTGACAGCAGCAGTCACTGCAGCTGAGACTTCAGCAGGGAGGTCCAGAGGTGTACAAACCGGTTGCTTTCAAGCACTCAGATTTATCTTGGTAAAGTCATTTTCATTTATTTCTTTTGAACTGTTCAACAGGTGCTCAAACGCACAACTTATCAAATTACAGTTTTCATTCCCAGACACTGACCCGGTGATCGGACAGCATGAAGAAGAGCTCAGACAGACTTTGGGTGGAGAGGTTAGGCGTTTTAGGAGATGCTTCATTGCAATAAGTAAGTTACACATGCATGTGCTCAAAGGAAAAAAATGTGCAGGACAAACAGTTGTGTTTAAAACAAGAACAAAAAAAAAAAAAACACGCTTCCCCCATCCCAGCAAACAAATAAAAAACATCAGCATTGTAATTCAGTTACGATCCCACTAAGGATAGTGAATGAATGCACAGAAGAATCTATCATTGCTGTCCATGTCCAGAATAGCAAACATTTTCATTGAAGGGGTAAAAAGATATGGCCCAGTATAGATCAAAATACAAGGTGCCTCAAGATGTAAAGGTATTTGTTTCCATAGTGTCAAAACTCAGGTTGTTAAAGTTTTATTTATTTATTTATTTTTACAAAAGATACAAAGTCACAAATGGAGATGGAATTTTTTTTAAGGAAGGCAGCATGACACTGCTCTAACTTGCATACATCCTTCTATCCACTCACCTACATCCTTGTTTCTTATCCAGTGTAGTCCTTAGGACCCGCCTGTCATTCCATATATTTGCTCCAACCCAGATCCCAGTACACCTATAAAAGTACTGTGTACTTAATGGCTTGGTACAGATGGGCTGGGAAATAGAATAGAGCAACAGTGGGGGCAGTCTGGCATGCCCTAAGGGCTAGGTAAAGGAACACTGGCCATGTCTGAAAGAGTGTACTAGAAACATAACTATACTTACTAGCATAGTCCATGTTTCACCATTTTTTATTGCAAACAGTATGTTTACACTAATAACAATCTTAAATGTATATAGCATATTCAAGGTTGCTTTACATAATCCATACATGAAATACTGCTAAAACACTATAATTAAAAGATACTTGAAAATAATTGAGACGTTGTATTAAATTTGCCAGAAAAGCTAATGCGCTACAAAGGACACATCACAGCATTTTCATTTTCAGTTTGTATCAATTTAACTCAAACGAGCTAGTCTGATTAGTTCACATTTGAAATGCATCATCTAATGGTGGCCAAGTTACCAAAAGGATTAGGTGTTTTATGATCTCTCTGTATCCTTTAAATGTGTTTCAGTAATATGGAATTTACCCAGACACTTAACAGTGCTAATAATACTTCAGAGATCACAGAGGGTTACACTGACTGTACATAGTACACCATTTCAAACACAGCTACTGTTCTAAACTACCACATGTGAACCGGTTTCTCTACCTTGAGCTGCAGTAGTTTGCTCCAGAGCCAGAACGTAATTATTTTTCTCCATTAAAGCCCCACTGCACACCACTCTTGTAGAATATCATGGCAACAGGGCTGCACAATTAATCACATATTAAAGCTTCGATTTCGGCACAGTTCATTATTTGTGAATAATCACAATGAAAGTGTATAAGGACCATTCAGAAGCTCAGGTTGTATGTTCACTCCTCCTCTCTCAGGCCTTTATGAGCAGTACTGATCAAATGATGACTCTAAAAGTTCATGTAGAGTACTGTACATGTTCTCTTAGTGTACTCTTCAATATTCTGTCCAATTGTAGCATGTCTGTATTGTGTATTGTGAAAAGTAAACCAATTAAAACTATTAGTATAATAAATGAGTAAATCAATTAAAAACACTTGTCACAACCTCCACATATCTGACTAACAACAGTTACATTAGTCATTCTTGTGCATCCCTGTGTGGCAGTAAAAGAGGCTTATATCAGCTGACAAACCTCAGATTTCATACTCTAGAAATCTATTTTACTTTAAGACATAAGGTGTCTATGGTATAGAAAATGGCTGTCTCATGGAATGCTTTATTCATACAAAAGAACACGTCTCACTGTGTGAGGGGCCGGGGGTTGGGGGGTGCAGTTTCTCAGTTTAACGTGGAGTAGAATGTTACTGGTAGGATTCTGTGCAGAATATAGACATATTACTGGAATACTTTGCCAGTCCCCCTTTCAAAGTGCATAATGTTCATTACATATACATACATACATACATATATATATATATATATATATATATATATATATATATATATATATATATATATATGTATGTGTGTGTGTGTGTGTGTGTGTGTGTAACCATCTAGGGCATTGATTAACACAACAAATTGACAGTACTGAGGAAGACAAGGGAGCCAGCCATTCTGTACTACTTATGGCATCTATGTACTTTTTTTTTGTTAGTAATGAATAACAGTAGAGATAACCACCTGACAATGGTAAACAGACACTTTGTTTTAAAGCAATTAGCATCAAAAATCTAAAAATGCATTTTTGGCAACTCACCACCAGAGGGCAGTCTTGCAGCAAGAGTAAACAAGACAGTGTTTTCCACCTGCTGTTTTCAGTTTGTTATTAAGGGACATCAGACCATACCACAAGTATCGCTTTTTGGGGTAAATGACTCCTAAGCTGACAAAACAGATCCTCAAACAAATCATGCAAGGAGCATGAACGCAAATGTGTTTAACATTTGATATTGGTTTATGTAAATTGCATGTATGCATGCCATCTGTTTATGGAGACAACTGATTTCTGCAGGAGAACAATAAAGCCTCAAAGCTTGCAACTTTTGCGTAATAATTGGAACAATGTCAGATCATAATCAAATTATGGCTGTCAGTGAGAAAATTTGAAATGAGTAAAGAATCGGAAAGCCACAATCATACTGCTCAAACAGCCAAACCCACCCAGTGTCACCACTGGAAACACTGGTGCTCTCAGTCCGCCTCAAGCCATCCCGCACGCACATCTGCTTCATGCAGCGTTAGGCGCAGGAACAGCTCCCTGTGAATCATGCAGCCTTAGCACATGACACTGGCGGGGCGTTAAAATAGTGCACAGCCGCACACCGATTTGGTAGTGGCGGACTTGTCTTTTCTCTCAAATCAAGCAGTGCAAAAGTTTGCAATTGTTGCCTGCTCAGGAGTGGAGCTGACTAGTAAATATCCAAATAAAAAACAACCGGGGGAAAGAAAAAAAATATATAAGGGGGGGTGGGGTGGGGGGAGTGGTTGGGGGTGTTAGAAAAACACAAAGAATGCTATGCCACATATAATCTGTCCATTACCATATACATTTGTACATTTTTGGTACGTATGCATTACTCAAACTATTTAATTGATACAGACTACATAATTAGCAACCCCCAGAGAAAGTCATGAACTGAGTACAGACCGCTTTATGAACAAGCAGAAAGCGAAGACGGCTAAAGGGACGATCTGAACGATGCTCATTACAGACAGACGGGTATCTGAACAGTTGTGCTAGTCCTGAAGCAACCGCAGTGTCCTGCAGTTTTAATGCTGCATATCCACCTGTTCATTCAGATGAGAAAGCAGATACTGACCAAACCAAAGAGGTCACATTTTAGCCATGACATCAGGTGGTCAGAGGCTGCCACAGATATCCTCCCAGAATCTCACTTCTCAGGACTGCATAACTGCATCTGATTTACTTGGGGGGGCTGAACAATGTTCGCAGCCAAACATCAGCTTTTCCTTTTTCTAAAGTGATGGTTTTGTCTAAGTAACAAACTGTATCTGAGCTGTAATGTCAAAACCAGTTGATGGCAGTTGCAGATTAACTTTGTGTGTAACTACATTTTCTCTCCACAGCATCATCGGCAAACATGTGGATACTTCAGGATACAGAGGCATGCCCAGCACGGGACCAGTGACAGGGTCATCACACAGACAGATGCTTCAAAATGAAGCCACAACAATGGACAGAAAATATGAGGAGCATGTATGAGACGATGGTCCATAGGGACTTCTGCATTTATATACATGTTAAAACGTTAAATTATCATTACTGCTTCAGTGCTTTGAGACCCTCACAGTCTGGCTGACAGCCAGAACTTATCTGCTAAAGCTTAGCTGATATCTGGCAGCATTCTTCTCCCTACCCAAACATGAAGGGTGGGATCTGGATTACCGCAGACAACACTGCACTGGAAAACTCGTACTCAGACATTACAATACATCGCATTGGTTAGAAAAACAGCCACACGAACACACACCCGCACACAGACAGATAAAGTTTTTTGAATGACAACCATGAAAACCTTGATATTCAACTGATAATTTTGTTTGCGCAGAACACTGATGTGATTAAAGAAGTCTAAAGTCATGGCTGTAATCATCATAAAAAAAATAAAATAAAAAAAAAAAAGTCAAGGCCTTGTTTGGAGACACTTGGACTGAAAGCACTAACAGGGTTGTTGCATATATAATCTTTCTTTTAAAGACATTCATTAAAGAAAAAAGAAAGCTCTAAAAACAGTGAGGGCATCTCACCGCTGAGTGATCAGGATGAGCACTGCTGGCGTGGATGGTGATATTAGCGAAAGAGACGTCTGTTGTGAAGGGGCAAGGCTTAATGGCTGGACCATACCTCCCTCCTCACCTCCTGGCTCTTGCATTCTATCCTTTAGCCCAGGAGAAGCCAGTGAAACACTGCCGTCAGTTGGTCAGGGTGCTGGAGGCTCGGAAGTAGGACAGGAACTTGAAGCATAAACTCACGACAAAGTACCAGATGTTTCTGGCCATCTGAGAGCGAGCGATGAAGACACGCCAGATGAACACCAGCAGCAGGGTGTTAAAGGTGTAACGGATGTTTCTCAACCTGACAGTGAGTGGGAGAGAAGGGCAGATACGGGCTGTGACAGAGGTAAACAATAGGTCAAATAAAAAAGTATAAAAAGAGAACAAGGCTGGAAAAATGAAAAGAAGACCAACAGTCACTGTAAGAAAATGCCAAACTAATGTCATCACACTCAGATTGTGTAACTCAAACAAAAACATGGAACAGGAGACAAAGACATGTGTCTGGGTATGTGTGGACATTTTGGCATCAGTCAAAAGCTGGTCTTACTTGCGAAGGTGTTGTCTGGCAGCAGGTATGTCAGACATGTCCTCATTCAGGACATATTTCTTAGTGCCAATGCAGTAGTTCTCAATGTACTCAGGCCAGTTCAGCTGACGCACATCAAAGTTAAACGTCTGCAAAACATAACACTGACCTTTGGGAAACTTGAAAGTAGGATTACACAAGGTTGAGCAAATACTGTGTGTATGTTCATTCATACGTGAGCAAGCAGTTAATTTTATGTGAATCTGAAGCTACGTGGATGCATGTGTGTGTGTGTGTACCCTCCTATCCTCGGCGCTGAGCTGGTTCATCAGCATGTTCATGTTGTCAGAGTTCCACTCCCAGTCCTGACTGCTAAAATACTCCAACAGGCCAATGGCTTTGTGTAGCCGGTTAAAGATCCGCATCATCCTGCACAGAACACTCACATTCAGCTCTGCATGTGTGTGATACAGGAGCATACACATCCCGGATTCAACTGTGTGTACTGTGTTAACAAGACAATCCCATCCCTACTCTACAGAATAACTACTAAAAAAATTATTTTTTGTCTTTAACTGGCAACGGTTACAGCAAGTTTACAAAATTTTTGATAAACAATATCCATGACCTGGGTTATTAATTAAGACCTCTCTGTTTGGAGTGTATAAACATGTATAAGCTCCAGAGAGCATCAGCATTCTCACTGGGGTTTGTGGCCAGAAAGACGCAGAAAGAGGTCATAGATGAGGGCAGGGAACTTGTGGCTGACCAAGATCCAGTACTGGTTGATCAGGTAGTTGGAGGTGATGTTGGCATTTGGCCGACGAAACGCCTGTTCCAGAGGATTTCTCTTAAATGTGGACATCACGTGGTGCTCTGAAAAATGAGGGGGTGTACATAAATTATTACGTTTTTGGAAATGTTACATTTCAGCCAGCTGCTGAAACCAGTGGACACAAGGAAAAATGTCTGTTGCCATGGCAATGCTGATAAGATTGGTGCTGCAAACCAGATGTGGCTCAGAAACACCCTCCCAAACCACTCCTACTGTTGCCATGGTGCCACCAGACTAACTCACTGAGAGGTCAGGAGTCTTCACACACACTCGCACACCCACGCACTCCCATACCCACGCGTGAGCACACCCACAACTCCTCTTTCAGTAGGTCAGTGAGCTAAGTGATGGAGACCTTCAAGTCGTTGTTGGAGGTTTTAAGGTCTTCACAGCTTCAGGCCATGATTCTGAACAAAATGTCATATCATTCGAGGAATGCAATGACATGACTCTCCTCAGTTTTGGCCAACAATGTTTCCATGGTGATTCATTTCATTGTTCAACTGTTCCCAAACAAAAACACCAAATAAAAGCTAAAATAAAAGATCTAAAACTTTTCCTGAACTTGCCAAGCGTATGACTGCACATTTTAATACAACAATTAAATTAAGCAAACTAGATTTATATACTATACTATAGATATTGTACTAGAAATATACATGCACACTTGCATATATGCACATATACCCAGAGAAGTACAATTAATGCAGTGCAGTTCATACCGATTTCTCCCCAGTGGAAGGGGTTAATGCCTCCTGTTGTGCAGTTGTAGACCAGCGCAGATTTCGGTCTGAAAAATGAATGAGAAACTGGAGACTACAATAAAAGCTAAACAATAAAAGACAAACAATACAATAGAAGGATTGACCTGTAATAACTAATAATCACATGATCCAAATGATGCACAAAACGTCATTGTGTCTGTGGGCATGTGTATCTGTGTCAGTGAGGGAGTGTTTATTAGTGAGTGGTTGTGTGTGTGTCAGATGATCAAAAGTCGCAAAATACAAGTCCAAGTAATGTCACGTGACTTTGGCTAGACTCCAAGTCAATACCACGATCAGCTTACAGACAGGAGATGGAAAATAACCATTTTATATATCAGCTGTATTGACAGCTAAGTGGCTACCGTAAACGAAACCTATCCTGGTGTGTTTTCAGGTGCCTTATAAAGTTTGATGTGGTCGTTTCAGTGCCTTTGTTTTCAACATTCTTTACATGTCCAAGGATTTTACACTCCGTATAGGCAAAGCCTACCATGTACGATACTCCACCCGAAGTCATGCCTTTTCTAGGAGACTTGAGTGAGGGACTCTGTCGAAGTCCATCTCTGGTGTGCGTGAGTGAGGGGAGGGTTTGCGTAATTGACTGTGTGTGTGTGACAGTGAAGGTGTGTTTTCACACCTGTGCACTGCTGTGTACCAGCCTGCAGCCAGTGTCAGATTGATCACCACATCTACTGGGATTAAATCCGCCACTGCATCGTTATTTGCTCTCATGGTCCTCAGGATACCTTTCCCAGCCTGCAATGACACACACACTCACTGATTCTGCTGAATGAATTTGCAAGCACTTGGACTACCAATATAACTGCCTCACCATTAATTAAAATGAAGCTCAGCACCTGACCTACCCAGCTTCATACACTTTTCATGGATGTTAAAGACCCACATGCACTCACTGCATTAAAACCAAGTGTGCATCTAGATAACCTATCTGGTTAAGGAAAGCTCATGCTAATTCAAGGTTAAATGCTCAGCATGCATGACAATCGAAATGTGACTGCATGAGACATTAAGGTCTGGCTCACACAGTGATCTCAAGCAGCTAGAAACCCAATCCTAACTGTGTGATCAAATTGGCACATTCAGCATTGTTTCTACATGCAACTCGTATCAAGCAATGGCTACACCCTGTTTTCTAATCAATGCACAACGCCATCTACTCATCCAGAGGCAAAACAGTCCACATTACCGCAATGAAGACACCACTTGGCCCATTGAAGTTGTCGATCCAGCCCTGTGGGGAGAGGGACAGTGAAAGAGCAATAAAATTTGATGCAAAAAAGTTCACATTGCCTCAGACAGACGCACTATTCAACATTGTTGACTCGATGGGTGGGTTAAGGAGCAGATTGACAGGCAAAGATTAAAGTCAACCAAAGACGAAAAAGCCTTCCAGAGTCAACATCAGTGGTGCAGCTGCCATGAAATATGACCTCGGCACTCAGAACTGCAAGCCCTCAGTGGACTACTGCATCAGACTCATCTCAGAGCAGGGAGGCTGTTAAAATGTATAGCAGTGTACCCCTTATCTAAAGTAAAATGTGCTGCTTAAAAATTGTGCATTTTACATGTTCCCCACAGGCAAGAGAAACTATTAAAATAAATTGTGGAATTCTTCAATCACTTCAAATGCTGTTTAACTACAGATGTGTTTATCTGGCTGGCTTTTTCTGGTCCCAAAGTTAAGCTCTGCAGCAACACAAAAGATCAAGCAGCTGAAGCAGCAAGCAGGGTGTGAGAAACTCACAGGGAAGGGCTCCTGCCAACTGGCGCCCACAATGGAGGGGCGGATGATACCGACGTTCACCTTCCCACTCTCCTGCTGCACCACGCACTCCGCCAGCGCTTTGGTGTAGGTGTAGGTGTTGGGCCGGTCACCTATCAACCTTGGCGTGATGTCACGGACAATGGCATCATCCATCCACCTGAAGCACAGAACACTGCATGGAACACCACTGAATAGGATCTAATATGGTCGGCTCCGTCAAACAGAGCATCGTCATGCATCAGACTCCAGTGCTCACAACCCACACATTTCCTTGTGGAGGAATTTCAGGCAGAAATTGCAGTTCTTGAGAGGAGAGTGTGAACTCAATCCAGCCCCTTCTGCTCTACAGGGAAGCTGGCAGATGCTTGATCTCACACTCACTCGACTGAGTCGATGAGCTTCTTGGGCTCAACGGGTGGAGGGTAGATGACCTCGTCAATGTGATGGCGATTGCAGTTGGCGTAAGCCGTGGAGATGTGGATGAAGGCATAGAGGTGCTGCATCTGCTGCGCCAAGGCCAGGAGCTGCTGTGTTGCAATCACGTTCAGTTGCAGGGCATGCCTGTCACAGACAGACACACACACACACAAGCTCAGATAAGTGCACACACGTGTGCTCACACACACACACACAAATCAGGACTGTGGTTGATTAGGAATACCTATGCCAATGAGTCAGCTCCACTCAATTTTCAGAAAGCCATGCAAACATTTATAGATAACCAAAAACACAAAGGCTCTATACTGTTTGTCATATACACCCACCCATGCTATAAAGATAAAACACTGTCTCCTGGAGCACTCTACCACAACAGTCTGCAGCCCTTACATTAGAAACCAGGTAGCTTTGCTGTTGTGGTTCAGAGAAACCGTAATGCAACGTTAACAATGTTAGCCACATTACCCTCCACTCTGGCCACCGTAAAAGAGCATACATCATTTTCACAGACCAACTTAGTCTCTGGAAGCCACATGGAAGGAATTTATGGCCTTTAAAAACGTCGGCCAGGCTGTCAGCTCAGCACGAGAAACTGGTGGCAAGAATTCAAGAGCAAGTCTCTAAGGGTTTAAACCAAACACTTTTCTTTCTTTAGCTTCTCCTGACAGCAGTTTCCATTGCGTTTTACCTGCATGCGTCAGCGCATTGTCCGCAGGTAGAACAGGACGCAGCAACAATGCTCTCTCAACACGCCAGCTAAGTCTGTGCCCCCGAAACCCCCGTCTCCACTACACCACCCCACAGCTCCACCAAGGGTGCTGGCACGTGCTGATGGATGCATCGTGCTCTCCCTTCTTCAGTCTGGTCAGTTGTGTGCCTTTTCTTTCTGTCAGTGAGGGCATGCTTTTGTGGGGTCAAGGGTATGTGTGTGTGCATGTGTGTCTCTTTAATAGGAAGTTAATCTAACCACACTCTATCTAAACACATATAGGGTGACAACTACACACCTCAGGGAGTTTTTATATCAGTTGCTTGAACAATTTGTTAAAACAAATTCAAACAAAGCACCGGCCCCCTACTCCCATTAGACTCCAATCAACTGCAACATCCATGTTACATACATTGCACTAAGCTGCTAGACACAAATGATGTAATGATGTCACAGACTTTCTAGGTCATGAAAAGGGGTTTAAGGAGGCTATAGTGTTGTGTTGTTTGAACTTTGCATGCTTGAATTATACAAATGTATTCATGTGCCAGAACGATAACTGGAAGCACTGTACTAAGCTAAATACACTCAAACAGCTTAATGATGTTAGTCCAGAACAAAGATAACTCCAGAGGCTCTGTGCCTCAAGGTGGTCAGTGCAGACTCACAATGCATTTTGTCTTATTAGCTCGATATCTGCACCATGGCCATATTCAGGAGCTGTATTGGTTGCTCAGTGGAGCATTTCCACAGTCAACAACAACGCACCTCATGTTACTGTAACCGAATGAGCCCAAAACAAAGAAAGCTTCCAGTGTTTTCGTGTGACTTTTTTTTAACCAATCAAAAACTGCAGCACCAGCACCACCTAAGAGTCTACCCAAGAGAAAACCTATTCATTGAATTCATTGACTACAGCAATGAAAAACAGGGCTTTGTTTTTTTTGTTTGTTGGTTATTGCTGAATTAGTTGGTTATTAGAAATCATACTATACATGTGAAAAAAGGTGAACATCCCCTTTAGATATCGTGTGTGTGTGTACGATGAGCCAGTACACTCTCTTACTTGAGTGGTTCATCGAATCGAATGGTGGCAGCGCAGTGGAAGACGATGTTGATGCAGGAGGTAAGCTTCTCAACGTCGGCTGGACTGAGGGCCAAACTAGGCTGCATCAGCTCACTGCTAATGGGGATTATCTTCTGATGAAAATTTGGGTCATCCTCACGGACACGGTCAAACAGCTGCAGGACACACACAGGCCAAATAAATTATACAGAGGGCAGAACTACACTATATTGCCAAAAGTATTCTCTCACCTTTCTTGACTCACATATGACCTTAAGTGGCATCCCATTCCTAATCCATGGGGTTCAATAGGACATGGGTCCACCCTTTGCAGCTAGAACAGCTTCAACTCTATTGGGAAGGCTGTCCACAAGGTTTAGGAGTGTGTTTATAGGGATTTTTGACCATTCATCTAGATGGGCATTTGTGAGGTCACATACTGATGTTGGATGAGAAGGCCTGGCTCTCAGTCTCCGCTCAAATTCATCCCAAAGGTGTTCTATCGGGTTGAGGTCAGGACTCTGTGCAGGCCAGTCAAGTTCATCCACACCAGACTCTGCCATCCATGTGTTTATGGACCTTGCTTTGTGTCATGTTGGAAGAGGAAGGGGCCATATCCAAACTTTTCCCACAAAGTTGAGAGCATGGAATTGTCCAAAATGTCTTGGTATGCTGAAGCATTCAGAGTTCCTTTCATTAGAACAAAGGGGCCAAGCCCAGCTCCTGAAAAACAACCCCACACCATAATCCCCCCTCCACTAAAATTTACACTTGGCACAATGCACTCAAACAAGTACCGTTCTCCTGGCAACCGCCAAATCCAGACTCGTCCATCAGATTGCCAGATGGAGAAGCGCGATTAGTCACTCCAGAGAACGCACCTCCACTGCCCTAGAGTCCAGTGGCGGTGTGCTTTACACCACTGCATCCGACGCTTTGCATTGCACTTGGTGATGTATTGCTTGAATGCAGATGCTCGACCATGGAAACCCGTTCCACAAAGTTCTCTGGGCACTGTTCTTGAGCTAATATGAAGGCCACATGAAGTTTGGATGTCTGTAGTGATTGACTCTAGAATCAGAAGAATCAGTGTGGCATCCACACTGGAATTCACTGAGCTCCTGAGACTGACCCATTCTTTCACAAATGTTAGGAGGAGGGAGAAGGACATTGTGTAATGTTAGGATAAAGGAGGGAGATGGACACTGTGCAGTGCACAGGAGTCAAGTGTCACTGAGGTCAAATACTATAAACGTGCATTGTCTCACTGGTGGAAAAAGCAAAGTGCGTTATGGGATAGCAGGATCTCTGTGCCAGTCTACTCCCAGGCCTTATGGAACAACTAACTAACTGTTGTGTGAGCACATGTGTGTGTGTGTGTGTGTGTGCGTGCGCACGCACAAGAGAGAGAAGGGTGTGCTGCCAAAAACAATGCAGTCTCTATCTAAAACACACATCCATTTGCACGTGCACACACATGCTCACACACACAAGCTCATACAGCTGCTTATCTGTGCAGACAGTTGACTTTATGGTTGTGTAGCAGTAAGGAACAGTGATCTCTCTAATCACGATGAACATGATCCAGTAGAACAGGGAAGCCTGAGCTCATCCTCCTCCTCTCTGGGAAATGAGAGAGCTGCTCTAGCACTGAGGGATCAATATCCTGCCTTCCCTCCATCTCCGTCTCTCGCATCTCTCACAGACTGAATTATTTAATTCAGCAGCCAGCATACTCTGATCAGACACAACAGAGGGTCTGATCTGGACTTTTCTCTCCACGCCTCACACAGAGGGTGTGCGTATCATGTTATCATGTACATCACCATGTGGATGACAAGAGGAAGAGCAGGAGCAGGACAAGAGGAAGAGCAGGATAAAGATCCATGTAAACAACATCAGGAGAAGATCGTGTATAAGATTTTGCGGTTATGACATGTATGTTGTTATGGCTTATGCACACCAACTTTGGTATTGTTGTTCTTTTAATAAACACCAACATGCTCGCATGGACACACAGTGCCGATCTGTGTGTGTACGGAGGTAGGTGGCAAACATCCAGTGTTCTCTGTTCTTCTGCTACACCCATAGAACAGATGGAGAACAAAACTGCACTGTCTGCTACAGGGCTGATGTGGAACAATGGATTCCCAATGCTTATAAAAAAAACGAGAGAAAATAAAAGAAAAAGAAACTTGAACTCTGTGTCCCTGCTTTCACTTTCACAAACGCACACAAACCTGCAGCAGGTTAGCAGAAGGAGTGCTGAGGGGATCTGGAACTAAGGATGGAAGGACATTTTAAAACAACCAGACTCTAGGACACAATCACCCCTGACATCTTCAGATGGTGAGAGGCTTCTCGATTTGTTTTGTCAGATCACTCCACCATTCTGTCAGGCCATTCGGACAGGTTACAGAGCTGTATCAGGGGCAGCTGGATTCTAAAAACTAGCAGCTGAAAGTCACCAGTGACAAAATAAGAACTAGAGCACAGGTGTGCAACTCAGGCCCTCTCCAGCACACACACTCTAACTCTTGCTCAAAGGACTCAGACATGTTCAAATAGTATCTGTGGTCATAGCCTTTAGATTAATAACATTTTACAGCTTTGTTTTTCTCCCACACAGGACTTCAGCTAGACAGGTTTGCCCATAGCTGTAGAGCCTCATTAACCCTGAACAACTGTACTGGCAGAAAAGCTTCGTCTGCCTCTGCTCAAACCCCTCACTGTGGACTAGTTCTCAGCACAATCAAAGTACTTGTACTTGGTCAGCACCCTGGAAGGAGCAATTGTGGTGGTTATCCTGGACCAATCCTACAATTTCAACGTTCCGACACACTTGCGGAAAGCTTGCTAATGGGCTGATGGGCGTTGGAAAAGGCAAAACGTTGAAATGCGTGGTGCACAGTTGCGGTTTTGGGATAAATTAAACCCCTTGCACTTTCAAAGTGCATGTTATATTCATAGCTGGAAACAAATAGAAGAAAACAAGAGAAAGAACAGCACAGTTATGAACACTTGTGAAGTAGGACAAGACAGGACAGGTATAATTATGAGCTAAAGGAATGTGTTTGGTGTCCTATTTCTCAAAACCTGAAATACCAATACAATTTTTCAAATTTTCACTCAACTTGACTAAGAAATCCTACAATACTGAGAAATTTACAGGCATTTAAATGGAAACTGATTTAAATGGTTTCAGAGAATAAAATTCACTCTCATTTGTATTTGCCAAACTTATTTTGACAAAGCCTGAAATAGATTGTACATTAACTTTGAAGGCTCTAATAACGATAACAGTGCAAATTCCACATACAGAAGAGTTAGAAATGAAATAAACCAATACAGTGAAGTGTTGTGGTGATGACCAGAATAAATTAGCTTCATTGTTGGACACACGCACGCACACAGATCATGTTACTGCATGCAACACACCCCCACTAGCATGACAGCAGTAGTTGTCCACTCACTTTACACTTCAGCATGTCGTGGACGCGCTGCTGCATGGACTGGCCAGCCTTGGGCCGGACGAACAGGTAGAGGGCGTTGACCCCAGGGCAGGAGCGCAGCAGCTTTTCCACCAGCACCTTCCCCATGAATCCCGTAGCACCCGTGATCAGCACGTTCTTCCCCACATACCACTCCGAGATTGACGACATGATGGAGACCACTAGCTCTGATCCGCCCAATCCCAACCTGTGCCACACACACAGACAGTGAGAGAGAGAGCGAGACAGAGAGAGAAGGGGGTGGAGGGAAGGAATGAGAGATGAGGGGAAAAAAGAAATGAGGGTGAGGAAGAGAACAAAAAGAAGCTTCTTACATGCCTCCTGTTACTAAGGTCTGTGTTCCTATGCCCTCTTACTGAGGGAACTAGATTACTGTGTGGTAATAAGAATTACAACATAAGCAATGAAAATGAATCAAAACACTCTAAATTAAGCATTAAACATTAAACAAAGTATTATTACAAAGAAGGGGAGTTTTTGGTGGGGTTTAAAATAGAAAACAGGAAAAAAAGAAATGTAGAAAGAAAAATAGCTCCAAACATTTAGCATATGACCAGACAGTGGTTCTACCACACCACCATCGGTCTCAGTTGTCTGGGGACGGCTGGAGTTTGGCAGATCAGAGTCACGCTGAGGCAGATCACAAGTCCCTCACTCCGTTGGCACACTGCCAGCGACTCCAGGAAGACAAGGCTAAAATGACGACCCCCCAGGCTGAGAAAGACCCAGATAACACGGTTACTCACTCCCCATCAAACATGCTCATCCACACGTGTGCACCAATGCCTTACTCACTCAGCAGTTCCCTCAGCCCAGTTCAGTGGTGTGGAAAGAACCAGGTCTTAGAGGGCTCATTCTAGACTAGGCTTCAGGGCAGGACAACGGCAGCATCTTGAGGGCATTGGCCAGACATGGTGCTCAACTCACCACAGTACCATGACTGTACATCACCTGTCACCCTGCAGCTCCCAGTGCATCATGGGTGACGGGATAAACCCAGCTGCTGCTCTCACATTCTCTTGCTTATTGTGCGGTCATGCACTCTCTCACACACACAGTCCAAACATCTGTACGCTAACGGCTATACAGTATAGCAGAATCATTCAAGGCTTTAGAGCACATGATTTAAATAACAGTATCTGTAATTCAGCAAGGAATTAGTCAAGGTTTCCTACTCTGCAAAAGTTGTAAAAGTATTACATCAAGCATAAATTTCCTCATTTTCCTCCTCTCATAGGTTATTTCTGGAAGGTCTAGAATTCCACAGAGGGGAACAAAGAATGAGTGAGGTGGGGGAGAGAAATAAAAGAGACATAGAGGGACAAATGGGCAAAAGTTACAAGAAAAACTGCCTGACAGCGAAAGCGTGCCTCAAAGTGGAAAAGCAGTACACACACACACATTCTTAGTGTCACTCAGTGCCATCTCTATTTTGTCTCTCTCACTCACATGTTCCTCTCAGGTCACAGGCGTTACAAATTCAACATGTGCAGGGTGCGCTGGACCAGTACAGTAACATGACCAGGGAAAGGGGGGGGCGACGACAACACTGCTTTTGTGGGAATGCTTGCTCTACTGTTGCAGTTGAAAAAACACAATGAGTGGAGCTCAGTGAAGGTGACTGTGCATGTAGAGTTAGAGATGTAACAGATAGATACACACACACACACTTTATGACACAAACTTAGCCACAATTCTAGATTCTGGCACTGTTTAGTGCCAGGACATGTATATCAACGTGACCACCCCACCCCACCCCACCCACACACAAACATACACATTCTGAAAAACTCCCACCAAATCCAATCCCAGCAGCTTCTTGAATATTTCATGCTTTCCAGGGTAGCTTGCAGCATCAGGACACTATATTATAGCAGTGCAGTTTAAGCAATGCAATTTCTTTCAATTTTAACATGCAAATCTTACATTTTCCAGTTTTACCATCCATAAATTACAGCTTTTAAAAACTATGAATCTTATATTTGTCAGTATTATTTGGGAAAGTGAGTGTGTGTGTGTGTGTGAGACAGTAACAGACAAAAATTCATTGTTTGCCTTCTTTTTGGGGACTACAAACGTTCTTTTATTCTCCACTGTACCAAGTGCCATGGGTTTCATGGCTCTTGAAACTTTGAATCAGATTGGACCAATTGATTCATTTATTCATATTTATCTCCAGCGCTCTTTGAATAATACAACATTTTCAATATTGATAAGTTTTTGAATAATCCAAGCTCTGCCTTTTATGCCCAATGACTGGTCATTAGGGTAGCCAGAGGAAGAACACAGACCTAGTGTCCAGACCAGGAACCAGTTTACCTAGTTATTGACTACATTAGATTGACAATAATGAATCCCTGGTAATTATTTTTAGTCTAGGCTTATAATTCATATGGGACACTTAAATTGACTACTGGATTGACTACTGCAAATATGAGTTTGGAAGGAACTGGCTCCAACATAGAGGCCTTCTAGAATCTACCACAAATTGTCAGTTAGGTTCTCCACAGCAACTTAGGGTGGATTAGGCTAAATGTTATTCCATTCTATTAAGGACAGTGACATGCGGTCTCTATACCAGGGTCGTGGACACGTGCAGAAGAACAGGTTATTCTTAAGTGTGAGAAGATCTATATGAGGGGATCGGATTGCAAGATAACATTACTGATGTTTACTGTATGTAAACAGATGAATTGGTAGACAGTGGATGCCTTTACTGGTGGAACTGGATGCATCATAGCTTTACAGGAAGCTCACCAGACCATCAGGCTGTGGCTCCCAGTGGCAAACAGAAGGAAAACAACCTCCACCCAAAATGCATTTGACACATCACAGGAAATTATTTACAACAAACAGAACATCACACAGGAAATGGGTTTGGCCCAGCATGTTGTTTATATATACAAGAAAAAAAGTACTATTCAGCTTGAACACAATGAGTAATTTGGCAGAGTATGCATGTCCCAGATAACCCAATCAATACTCCAGCGCAATTGTGGCCTTCTTTCTCTCTCCAGCTTTGGCCCACCCCTTATATTGTTTGGTGAGTCAGACAGAAAGGTGCCAAGAAACAATAGTAAATCTAAGTGACTAAATGTGGAAAGTGGAAGACATCACATTCTCGCATCTGTTTTCTCCTTAATCTTCAAACAATTGTCATGCCACTGCATAGGTGTAGATGGGAGGTAGGGCGAGACAGTGAGGGTAGGAACACAGGGTTCATGCCCCCCAAATAATTCCTCCTCACACTACTTATATAAGGTGTTAGGTTGAGTGGTGTGAGCAGTATGCCATCCCCCCCCAAAGCTGAAATGAATCCTACATGTTCACTGTCTTGCGTGCTGGACTTTTTGGTAGAGTGATTGAAAAATATCATTATGAAGCAGAATAAATTTAAATTTGAAGTATTACACTGTAGTTCATCGCTACCAATATTTACGTTCAGCAAAAGCTGCACAGACTGATGGTTAAAATAGCCAAGCAAAAATGAATGTATAATTACATTTTTATACAAATACAAGCTAGTTGCTGCTGTCTAACAGGGTTATAATTTGTTCATTTTATATTTCAGCAATAGCAATGTTTAGAATACTGCAACAATTGATTTGTTTTTCAAGCCACCACAATCCAAACTTGCAGAAGTGAGAATTCAGTAGAAAAATAGTCTTTGTATACTGCTGTCCTTGCTCAACTTTCACTAAAGTAGAATTCTTTAGGTTTTTAATTGTTAAACATTGTTTAGAAGTGCCATTGATTTGAATAAATGTTCTTTTTCCTCTGTTCATTCCCCTACTGCAATCCAGCCTCAGCCTCAGAGAAAAAACCCTGGTGTGGGTATGGGTGTGTGCGTTATCGATTTGCCCTACATCATGACTGTGTAACCACTCCTGGGGCTGAGACAGACTGCAATCAGTTACAGTACTGCTGGCTAATGCAACTCTCAACATTGCCCTGAGGGCATTAACAATCACTCACAATACCCACATACTTCACTGGCTTTATAATAATGACATATATTTACAATATTCATTTTCATACACTTTATGCTTCGACTAACTACTTTTAACAGCCCAACATTATTGAGTGAATAATGACTACTGCTGTAAAATTGTGTCTCTTTTGGAAGCTATGATAAGACTAAAACGGTGCTTTGTAAAAAGCAGCTCACTTGCAGTTTTAGTTTAGAAACACTGGCAGCCTTTGGTCCTTCTGCCTGCACTTGAGAGTTAGACCAAATACGAGTCTGATAAGAAGGGATAACCTCAGCAAATCTCTCACATTCTGCTACCAACAACCAAAAAACTAATCACACGCCCTCACCTGTTTGAGCAGTGTAGTGTCTACAAGCTAGACATGAGCCAGGACCAGGAAGAGTATGCAACTGGAAACATAATTAAACATCTGAGAAACCTCATTACAGCAGTGCCTTGTGCATCTGAGCCAACAAGAACACAGCCTTGAACAGTCTGGAAGAGGCCTGTGGTGGGAGCGAACGTGTTGCAGGCTTCTTGGTCTGTGCATATTTGCTGGTACATGTGGATCTGAAGAAAAAAAAAAGCTTAGCCACTACTGTTAACACTGTGCTATAGACCGCAACTGCCTCAGTATAAGACAGCACTCCATTGGTATAATTTGTTTCCTGTGCATTTCAACACCAAATCACCCTATAACACATACAGAACCATACATCAAGCCAGCACTGTCTACCAGCCAGAGAAGCAGAGTTAAAAGAAACCTTAGAAGCCAAACTGAAGCAGCTAGCAGATGACGGATGGAGCATACAAGGCCTGTGAGAACCAGATACCCATTCCTTTGCTCACTTTGTGACTAAACATCATGATCTTGCAGCTTAAATGTTATCTGTAATGTACCAAAGCAGTGACCTCAGATCCTGTGAATCTCAGATTTCTCATGCTTTACACTTTCCCTTACCTTTATTTGATTTGACACTAGTAACACACAAACCTCACTTTTTGCCTGAGTGACATCAACGCAAAAAACTTTCATAAGCTAATATTTTGGCTTTAATCTTTTCTGCCTGTCATGTCTATTTTTCCTCAAATGTGTAAGATAACCATCTTTGTAGCACTTCCAGGCTTGTTTGGGCTATTTCAAAACACTGTACATTACTAACACAGTGGAGGAGCAGTTACTGTAGGACATAGGTTTCATTTTTAGGAAGTTATTACTATAGAGCAGTAAAGGCAGGGGAATAGAATAGTGGTAAAGCATGGTTTGATCTAATTAGGCTCAGGATATAAATAGATGCAGAAGTAAGTCATATTAATCATATTCCAGTCCATAAAAATACAGATGAAACAGTATATTGTTGCAAAGGGAACAAAATAATGCAACAAACAAATCCCTCAAACCTTTGGACCTACAAACCCTATGGTCCTGTATGTATCTAGAGGAAACCTCCTACTGTTTGAGGGAAGCCTCACTAGGGTAATTATGCCCATTGACAAAGTAAAATAGAACCACAAAGCTGGAAACTGAAGAAACAGATTGAAGGACGGTGGTTATGCAAGAGGCAATAAAATAAGACATACTACAGTCCTCATGGAAGGGTTAGAACTAGGATTTAGAAACAGATCTCACATGGACAAATGATCTAATCTTACTCATACTGAAACACGCCGAGGGGTAGACAAACATTCAAGCATACAAATGAACACACGCCGACATTGAGCGAGGCATGTAAGAATTGACACGCAAAGGGCACGTCTGACTTCAATCACAGGAACACAGCCGAAAAAGCCTTTCAGAGTGCAACTGAGCGCTCGAATGCGCGCGCGCACACAGAAAATGATTAATGCTGTCCTTACCGTGCCTAAATGAACACGGTGCTGCTACAAGCACTGAAGCTTTTTCACTCCTATCCTCAGACATTAGAGCTAGCTCCTCTGGCTGACTTACCTTAGAAACCTTTAAACTGAGCCATGGGAGCTCTTCTCTGGTCCCTTCTTTACATATAGCCCTGTCTGGCTCTTGCAGAACTAAAGCTATAGTCAGGAAAATACGCAAGGTTACTTCAGCTACCGTGCAACGAGTAAGAGAAAACTGCATTTACAAACTTACATGCATGTGCTCTTTAAATATTTAGACATTGGATAATAGGGTCAAGCTAAAACAGAACAAATAATTCGAATGACCATAGAGTGACTAGCCACGGCCGCTACCAGTTTCCATTCAATATATATTTTAAAAATCGTTACGTACATAAGCTTTCCTGGCATGACCGTGGTCAAGTCCTGTACTAGCAAAGCATGCTCAAACCAACAAATAAATTTCGCATATTTAAAATCTCGATTTAATAATCATGAAATACAGCATAACTGCTGAACTATAGGCAGTAAAATAAGAGGGGGTAATGTATAATCGGGTTGATACTTTTTTAATAATTTGTTACGGTTTATGAATCACACCCTTTCCTAATTCTTATAAAGCCTAATGGTTTCATATTTAACGCATTTTTTCTCTGATGCCTCAACTTAGACAAACTGCATATCCGTGTGCAAAGTTACGTTCTTATGAGAGGTTATCTATCCCGTAGAGTACTGCCAGCCACACGGAGACCAACATTTATGACAGTTCTCTCCAACCTACAAGCAATCGTGTCTTACTACTGACCGTTTAACGGTTTAAGAAAATATGTTAGAGTGAACAGTCTTATGAAATGTCATAGTGTAGCTACTTGTCTAGATAGCTGGAATTACCGGTTGCTATAGCCAAAAATCTCTAGCTGTCTCGCAGCTGCCATGGCCTTCATAAGGTCGTGAAGAGTGATGTCTGACACATGGAAGGACGCGTCTCCAGTGAGTGAACACCAGCCCGCAGGAAAAATCAGGTCCCGGCTTTTTAAGTCGCGGCGTTCATTTTCTCTTTTACCGAAGTGCCGAATCCCTACGATAGTCGGACCAATCACCATCCACACACACGGCAGTGGTTTTGATGTTGATTCTCAGCTAGAAACGTGGTCATCATTCTCCTAACATTTAACGTTAGCTAGGTTAGCCGCGGACTGCTTGCCTGCTGTTAGCCAACATATCGTATCCATCGATTCGGCATAACCAAAAAAGGAACAGATAGGTTAGGTAGCTAGCACTTGTTAAATACACATTTTACTTTAGCTAGCTACCGAAATGTACATAAGCTCAGAACCCAATAAATCATCAAACTAGGCTAAGGGCGGAATGTAGTTATGTTAACTCACACCAGCCAACGCGTGTCTATTACAACATTTAGCGTTAAGCAAGGAGGATGCATCATTAAACCGCAACGATTTTAAACTGCCAAGGCGTCAACACCAAAGTAACCTTTTATAGCAACAGAAAATAATTATCCATACCTTGACCATGAATCTGTTCTTGTTGTGCCGAGGTTTCAATTTTGCTGTTCGGCAGTTGCAACGCCTACCTACATAGAAGCCCGGCAGCCCTCTACACTCATTCCTCGCTTCGCTGTCAAGACTGCGCGCGCGTGCACGTTCCCCTGTGCTCGTCTGTTAGTTCACCACTCCTACTCATCATCACGGGAGTGTGCTCGCCTTACATGAGGAAGAGATCAATACTGTCCACTACGTTGCAGTGACACTTTTTTAGACCGAACATTCGAGATATGTCGGAACGGGAACAGACTAGTATCCGAGTTGTTGTATTGTTCATTCACAGGATATTTTTTTAATTTCTTTACATTTTACTCGAAATTGAACAGAACCAATGACAACGAAACAACGAACCATGACTGTCTGACCCTCTCCGTAGAGACGCTCTGGCATATTACATTTCTTAGGTTCAGGGAGTTGAGTTGGTTTGCAGTGGTTTCTGCATTTCTTGGGGTAAACTACATAACTTACTGCAGCGCGTGCACTATATATGGGCCACGACTAACTGGGAAGAGGAACGTCATTCTGTGAAATTCCACTTTGGATATTCGATCCATACATTTTATAGAAAAACTGAAATGGTTCTGTAGAATGGAAAGCACCTAGATCACGTGTAGATTAAGCATTCTAATGCATTTAAAGACAGAAATGTAAAGGAATATTGCTTCTCTTCCAAACCTCTGATTCATTTTTGTAGTGTATGGCCAACTACCTCAGACAATTCCAACATGATTTCTTGCACTTTGAAAAGAACTGGAAATCTTTGGATTAAAAACAATGGTATTGAAAGCCAGAGGGCATACTGAAAAATACAGGAATATTACTTTATGAATTTACAATATAAAAAACATTCTGAAATCAGAACCAAGTATTAAACAAGAAAGGACAGAAAATAAAAGTTTCTACAATGAACAACAAAGTTAAAACATAGCTAATGAATGAATCAGTCAGAAATATAGTCAAAGCTTCTGCTCAGTTTTTAAAAACCACATATCCAAGCAGAAGGTATGGAGTGATTTTACTAAACATGGAGTGTGTTCTATGTAAGCATTATTAGATTGAAAAGACAACATTACAGTAGTAATTACAGTTAGACTTACTGTTCCAGTAAATTATATTTTCATTGTTCTTTCTTAAGAGGCAACCATATTCATTTAAAGCCATTCTGAACATAAAGTAAACATCTCTGTAATCATCCTTCAAACACATCTCCGTGCCTGCAGTTACAAAGGAACTGCGATGACTTAACTGAGATCTTTTTTAACTATGGAAAGAGAAAACTGAAGTAGATATGCCCCTGGTGGTGTGTTTATTTCTCCTATTGGATTCTTGCATAAACATTGGGTGGCTCAGAACAGCATGACATGCAAAACATTTAACTCCAAATACAAACACTGTCATTGCACAGTGTTGCTCTATCACAATGGGAAAAAAGCTTATCCCTTGTTACATGCACTTGTCAGGTCACTGACAACACTAAAAACCAAACCAAACGCCCCACAGCAAATTCTGAAGGTAGTTTCCCATAATACAGTGTACTGACTGCGTCAGAGGCATGCTCACTCAAGGCCTTTCTTACATTGATACCACACCCTTGTCCACATTAGACCAGTCACTATTTTCTGACAGCATTTCTTCAAATATAAACATTATTATGCCATAGTTTAAACAGTAACTAAATACAGCACAAAGTACATGTAAATTACCCACAGTTATGCTTTTCACTGTAAATGGAAGCAAAAGAAAATTGGACCAGATCCAGAAAACCTGTGTCAAATCACTGCACACGGCAAAGCTGGATGAGGAGAAGGTTACAATAAAACGTTGCACAATGAAATATATGCAGACAGACCAGAAGAGTATTTACAACTAAGGTTGGCTCAATATAATACAGATTGTAGACAGACACTCTCAGGGGAACAGTTCACCACACAAAGTATACTTAAACAATGTAAACATACACAAACACTGCATCCACTGTGATCATTCGTGTACTATGCAAAGTTTGCACTGGTAGGATGCATGTTCGATAAATCGATAGATCGATGATAGTTGTTTGTTAGTAGTGCAGTCTCATTCTATCGGTAATATACATTAAAAGTTTAAAAGACATTTAAACAATAGTTTATTTCTCTGGGAAATATGAAAATTCATAATGTAAGAATTAAAGAATTTTGGGTGTATAACCAAAATTAAAGTTTTGAACTAAACACAAATAATTTCACAATATGGTGAAAATTTCAGAAAACACTGCAATACATTTTTGTACCCATAATTAAAATAGGCTGCAAGAACTAGATAGATTGAGCCTGTTACGCCACATACTAAACTAATCTTGGAACACGAATGCACAGCCTGCATGGCGTACACATGGCAGGTATTGCAAGCTGTTTCTGAGGGCAGAAAGTCGGCTAGGCTAAAGGGTTAACGCTGGGTATACACTGCGATTATATTGATGCATACGACTGTCGTAGTTCGTGAAATATTTTATTCGTGAGATAAAAATCTTTAGTCTTTTAAACGTGTAATGTTAAATGCTATACGGCGGTCGATTTAGTGCCTCTGCCTACGGAATTTGACAAATCCAGAAGCGTGACCGCCAATAATTAAGGAGCGACCTGGAATTATGGACAAACCACACATCAAACTAACGGCCGTATAGTGAAACGAACATTAGGAATGTGGGACACAGAATGTGATTTTGTGGAATTCTGACAGCAATGAAAAATTGTTTTACTATATATCCTTTCGCATATGGCTGACAAAAGCAGAATATCGTGATTTTCGAACATCGCCGGTTTATCGCCAGATAAAATCCTTCGTGTCGGATGGTATCACTTTCAGCACCTTGTTCAAGCTCGTGAAAAAAGATTTCAGCAGAAGCATCTCGTACAAATCTCCACGTCCCTGGAGCTCCTACTAGAGTCAGATTGCTACGAATAACACTAGGTGGAGGGCTTAGTCCGAGACAGATCACAGCTTTAAAATAACTCCTATTCGCAGTTAACACGTGCTTCTAATGCGGTGTGCCATAATTGCACGTCCATGAACATATGAAAAAAATACACAATTTCCTTCCTCCATTTCAAAGATGGGCTTTTACTTTTCGTTTGCTATTGTAACTACGGACTGAAATCGTGCTATATATTCAACAAACCTAGCTACACCAAAAGCGCCAGAATGGCACGTTAGTGCTTGGCCTGGGTGTGAGGAACTTACTCAGACACAGCAACTGGAGTTTCTTTACTTTGTTGATACGTTAAATGTGAGGTTTAATCATGGAGTTAAAGCGCTAGACTCACAAAATCTCCTACACATTAAACCAATAACACCCAGCTCCCCACTTCACTTAAGTTCTACAAAAAACAAAGCTGTAGATATAATTTTCCTTCTCGACATCCTTCACTCATACTGAAGTTAACAATACTGCCCTCGCATGACAAGACAGAGCATTAACTGATTTACACTGACGTCTTCTGGGAACAAAATGTGTTTCTAACTCGCACATTCACATTATTATCTTGGCATGCACATCACCCCGTTTCGGCAGCACTCAATTATGACCACTTACATTAAGTTTTGTTACCTCATTGGCGTAAATGACCAGACATTCTGGTGAGACACGTGAAGCAGCTAAATGTGCCTTAATTTTGTTTTAGATGGCATTAAAAATGTACAAATCAAAACAGAAATCAAACGGCTTTGGAAAAATTTATTGATGAATTGTCAAAACAGCCACAGAAGCAAATGATAAGTTCTCAGATGAACCTGTGGACACCTAATTGTGTACATTATGCCACATTTATTTATTTTTTTCCCAGCCTAACGAATCTATAAATTACAGACTAGGCTGAATCAGAGCTTTTTGTTAACAAATTCAGCATTGCAGAAGAGATAAACAGAGACCATGGTTCAAATGCATCAGCACTGATATACCATGACAAGCTACCATAACCTCCATCATACTACTCATTTCCAAAGTGGGGAAAAACAAAGCACCAAAACACTCACTGTTAAGTTTCGCATGCATCCCTCTAGGTGCCAATGACCCCAAAGACGTTTTCCTGAGAACATCACTAATATAGTGAAAAAACTGTAGTTTTCAACTGATTATTAGTTGTTTTTCTGAAGTCTATTTAAAATGAAAACATTACTTTGTAAATTACAAAAAAAAAAGAGTACTACTAAAAGATGTGTATATGATGACCATTATATGAAGCTTTAACTTCAGAAGTATTATAATCCTAAGTGTACGTAACATCAACTTACCTTATACACCCAGGAAAGGAAGGGAAAGGAGAATCTGACCGCTGTGGCTTCAACTGACGATCAAACAAATGGTCTCAACATCCTCAGTGCAACCAAAAATCTACCAGTTTACCAACTGAATGTTATACATCCATTCAGAGGTGAAAATACCACTAAATCAGTAGGAAATTCACCTAAAATTCATATTGTCATAAGTGGCTTGACTATCGTTTGCAAGAGAATGGTTTTGCTGCATGGTCCCCAAGATAGGATATTTAAAAAGGTAGTATAAACACTAAGTGCAATTTCTAAACAGTGCTTTAAACTATTTATATGGCAAGTGTTTGGTGTTGTAAAGTATGTAATGGTAAATGTAAAAAGGTTTTTGTTAGTGATATAACTGGAGTAAATATGAAGATATGAATTTTTAGGTGAATTTTTAGTTTCCAAGACAGGAAACAACTGTTATAAACAAAAACACAGCTTTTGTAAATTCTCATCCAAATTTTCTTTTTAAGTATTAAACCCTCACATCTGTGTAATGTTACAAAGTAAAAATATCTGAGATCTCACTATGTATTTCATGCCTCATTATAAAAATCCAGCTATTTGCAATAGAAATCCATACACATATTGGGTACACAGGCTTTTAGAACCGGATGTGCCGGATGCATTGCAGCTTAACAGCTAGGTACAGCTCAAGATTTTTTTTTTAATTAAATCACACTTAATCAAATGTCTAGTAGCCAGCCACATTGTTTTTGCAGGACATGTCCCCTAGAGTACACAGCTGGGACACTGAAATGGAAACTACATAAAGACGGTTATGCATATCCTCAGACATTTAGATGTTTGCCATAATGAGTATATGCAAAGGTAGGTGACAACCAATCTTAGCATGCTTTCCCAAAACATACAACACCTACAATTACATTTGAAGACTGTAAGTTATCTAGTATTGCTGGTGTAATACAGAGATTCAAATACATTAATGAAAGCAAAGAAAAAATAGGGAAAAAAAGTAATTATTTCTTAATATGGCAAGGTTTGTAAATAATTTCTTTAAATGTATAGCTTGGTAGCACATATTACATGTGGTTCAGATTTCAAAGTCTATTTTTCAATAAAGCCACTTTCAATGCTAGCTACTTAGGCTAACTGCCAAAAAAAAAAAAAAATAAAAAAAAAACCCCAAAAAAAAAAAAAAAAAAAAAAAACCACTAGAATGTTTTGTGCTTAAAGGGTTAAAATGTACACTTCATTTCTAAATACATTACCATTGAACAAATCCTGAATTATTCTTGTAAGTGGGAAGGCATCATGGCACAGCCAGACGTGTTTCTCTGTAGCACAGAATTTAAACACCACCACCCAGGTAGAATCCTGATGAGCCAATGTATGTAATATGAAACAACTGAATGCATAATGCATCAAGGAATTCAAAGTATAAACAAGTGGCAACCCCAGTAAACACTTTATTACAACACAGTCTATTTAATAATTCAAGGCAGAGACAAACATTATGTAGATAAAGGAAAAAGAGGGACAGGGAATGAAACCAAAAGTTCCCTATAAAAACACATCTATCTGACAATTTACACATTATTAGCAGTCAAAGGGTTTTTGTTTTTCAGTTGAGAACAGAGCAAGCAAGATATTCACTTGTCGCAAAAGGTTGAACTTACTTTTTCAGTTACACAGGTATCTCGCCAAATAAAATGTAAGAAATAAAAAAAGCTGGTGGGAATTAAGAGTGAGTATATATATTTTACAAATCTGTACTGGAGCGTGGTGAAGCATCAGCCGAGTCTATGCCTCTCTGAAAGAGGGATGAAGTGTGCTGAGGGACGAGTGTAAGCTGCATGTGGTGCTCCTCCTACTCCTCCTCTTCCGTTCAGCTGAAAGGTGTCAGAACGGAGGGGGCAGTTTGGTTTGGGGGGTCAAACCCATTAGCACAGACAAAACCCCTTTCTTATCACTCACTCACTCACTCACACACACACACACACACACACACACACACACACACACAACCAGCCGAGAGAAGCTCAGAACTATATTTAAAACTTAAATTATTCAAGTAGCTCAAACAATCTACAACTAATATAGACCGATATGAAAAAAACAACGAATGAAGTTATAAATTTTCTACAATACAGAGAAATTAAATCACTTGATGTATCAAGTGTTGATATTTACACCGAATCCGGGCAGGGACAAAAAAGCCTGACAAGACACTCCAGAATGACGCATCATATACACATCAAGCAGAATTAAATTAGAATTACACTAATTCTTTATCATTCTGTATGTCAGAACAAGACACTCTGAATGGTACTGATTTTTCAGGTTTCATCACTTTAAAGAGTAAGACAATATGAAATATTCTTCAGGCTCTGCAGAACTATAATGGCTAAAAACTGATGATTCAGTTCTTGAGTTTGCACAATGTCAAAACTTATTTTAGCCAATTTCTGAATGAATTTACAGGGATTTCAACACACTCAAATTTTAATTTCTCAATATACTTACATCATACTATTTTTAGAACATTACAAATTAGATGCATTAATATTTATGCTTATGTATATTGCTAATTATTGTGTATGCTGACATGGTAACTATTAGAGCACTGCAAAATACCTCTTCACCAAAAACCATTGTCTTTTGCTGTTTTAACACATCCATTTAAAGTAGATGGAGATAACAAAACCTTTAAAAATTCTCACCTGTTGTACAATGACACCATGAGTCATGATAATTCCCTATGAACTATGAAATGTTGCACAGCAATGGAATCAAGGTCTCATTGTGGTTTCTTAAAAACTCAGGTTTAAATAGGGACAATCAGGACATTTTTAGAGGTAAAGTACATTTGAATTGTCTGTTCTGAACTTGCTTTGACATTTGTTGAATGACACAGTCAAATTAAAATTCAAATTTTGTCCAAAGCAAAATTTCTAATCCAAAATGTCCTGGTTATTCCCTTACTAGATTTAAGGATTATCAATACTTTGTAATTACTCACCAATTGGTATGAAATTATGACATACTTGAGAAAAGATGGTGTGACAAACTGAAAAGCCTGATGCTAGTGACAAATTCAACACCAGAGTAAGACAGAGACAAGGGCTGGACAAATCCCCCACAAGCAGATTACTAATACTGTCCTTTCACTTCATATTAAAATCCAATTTCCTCCAACAATGGGCCAACAACAATAGATAAAGACTGCAGTTATTATGCCAAGATGGCATCATTAAGTTATTCTTCATTATCTATTGGATGCATTAAAAATAAATAAACGTAGATTTTATCTCTACAAAATATAGGTTTGGAATAGTAGCTATATTGTAGTTATAGTTCATTTAAATGACCTAACACGGTTATTCACTGGTCAGCAATTAAAATAATTTGTCCAACCCTGTAACATAATACTCAGAGGGATAGAGAAAGAGAAATAATAAAAAGTAGTGCATGACATGTTAAGTCAGCTAACCTCCATTAGAGAAACCTATACAAATAAATGTCCTGGCCTAGCTACAGGATAAATATTCTCAACAGGCTAAATTAAAATATATGCATTAAAAGCAACCAAACCTGCAATTGTTGTGTAGTGCAGAAGAACGTTTCAAAAACATGAAAGGGAAGGGATGAGTTTAAAAATAAAAAAAGTATAATTAATTTAAAAAAAAAAAAAAAAAAAAAAAAAAAAAAAAAAAAAAGTGGGAACTGGACTTAACATTACTTTGCAATACTAACAACCAATTATGAACTGTGTAAAATGAGCAAGTGTAAAGCCTATTGATCAATACATGAGAAAAATGTTTAAGAAAGATCTGAGGCCACTGGGGTTCAGCATAAAATGGTGTGCGATATTTTAACCTTATTGCAACCAGCTAGTTTTAACATTTACCCTTTCGAGTCCTTTTCACATTTTGCAACTTTTCTTGTAAAGTTGTCTAATGGAATAATTTTAAAGTTAACGGTTATAGCTTAAATGGGTTTATGTGCATTTAACAGTAAAAGTGCTGCCAAACAATGTTTTAGCCATTTTACTAATGCACAGAGTTCACTAAAGTTTATACACTGACTAAAGTGCAATATCAAAACACTTTACAGTGTGTTAGATGAATTGTGATTATGCTATTTGGGATTACTGTTCCTGTCAAACATAAGGCTCGCATTCATTTAAATTAAGGATGCTTTAAGCAGCTGCCACATTTTAGATATGGATTTTTAACCTAAACCAATGGCCTCTAAACGTGACCTACCTTCATGCACGTTACCGTCTTAAAAGAAAAACATGACAATATCAATTATACAAAACTACCAAGATCTTTTCCTAGCAGTGTACAGCTAAAACATTAGCAATTTTTATTATCATATCAATGGTGTAATGACAAACTGAATTCCATAATGGAATTGCTCAGGGTAGCTAGTGTATTGCAACGACATTATTTCAATTTCTGGGGGAAAAATAATGACCTCTATGAAAGTGCATCCATCCAAACAAATAGCACTCCCAACCCCCTCCCCCAAAAAGACTCTGAGGGTATAAGCCCTCAGTTTAAAAAATCTCATATGGGGCAGATTTATCAAGCTCTATTGCTGGCATTATGCCCTGAGCAAAAGCAAAGCATAGTAACATTGCATCCTTTGGCATTTATATTGTAATACATAAAGGACCTTGTGGTATTGCACTTTAGAACCAGTTATAGCTGTTTGCATAGGGAATGCATGGTCTGTGTTCATGTGCAAAACACTGCGAATTATGCTTAAAAACAATAAAACAGACAAAAACAACAACAAAAAAAATCTGATCACATTGAGAGGCCATTATACGATTCTGCTTTTCCAGAGACGCACAAATCAAGCATTGCTGAAGGACAGTCAAATACACTATTTATACTTCTTAAGGTAATCAATTTTGAGAAGATGAAGCAGATCATTGTTAGATGGTAGCTACATTGAGGTAGTAAGC
Organism: Brachyhypopomus occidentalis; assembly: GCA_020368025.1. Classification (NCBI taxonomy): domain Eukaryota; kingdom Metazoa; phylum Chordata; class Actinopteri; order Gymnotiformes; family Hypopomidae; genus Brachyhypopomus; species Brachyhypopomus occidentalis. Next base: position 735,918 of record JAGXOD010000122.1, read on the forward strand.
ATTTACAGTCAAATACAAAAAGTACCACGAAGGTTAAGTAGCAAGAGGACATGGTACTGTTTTAGGTAAGTGTGGAAATCATAAAAGCTTGTTTGTGGTAAAAAGGGACACAATACCTTAAAAATGAAATAGAGGGTAACCTGTTACTTTACAAATATGCTCCCATATCTAAAAACTGCAATTTACATGATATTAGAAGAACCTTGTTCATCCCAGGTTTGTCTCAAGTGTACCACATATTTAAAGAGAATGTAAATGGTTTGGAGTATAAGGCTGTGCGTTATGGCTGGCATTCTAACAACAGTAAGATCATGCTAAAAAAATAATTAAGATTTGACAATAGAGGGGAAACATTTTTAGATGCCTCACCTTTCAGCAATAGGGTCATGTCAATGTTTTAAAAAAAACACCACACCACACGAAATAATCATCATTAGCGAAATATCAGCAATCTCAATTTTGCGAACTAAATCTGTATTACATTGAACTTGCATAGTATTCTGACTACTACTATAGTGCTCAGAAAACAAAATAAAAGGGGAAAATAAGCAAAGAACCTGAGGGTCACATGAAAACATTTTAAAAGTGAATTTTAAATTACTTAAACTAATATAGCAATTCCACTCCATTTACACTTGAACATGACCACCATTGGAGCTGGTTTTAGCACTTTCAAACAATGTAGTTTTAATTCCCTTTTTGTTACCATTGTTCAATAACTGTAAGCAATAGCTATGTATTAAGTAGTACATTTTGGACATTGCACCCCACTCTTACTGTAATTAATATTTCCATAATGAAAATGGAGGACAATTGCCATATTTAAACATCTGTAATCACTTCTAGCGTATTTCAAAGATTACGATAAATTTCCTACAAAATGTTGTATTTACCATTACATTTTAATGAGCAATTTGACATCTTAAATTTAAGAGCTGACAAAAATCTGATTTCTGAAGATTTTCAGTTCAAGTTAGAGAACGCCAAATACGGGGGAAATAATATATTCATATATTGACCTACAGAAAACCTCTCCTAACAAAATCAGCTGTTTAGCCATATACTTTTCATAAAGCAATAAGAATTTTTTCAACCTTTCACAGCTATCATAGCAAAGTACAACATCGACCCAGCAAACACCAATCACAGCAAAACATCTTCCAAATACACATCATTTCTAATTTGTGTAACTGTACTTAAACTTAAGATGTATAGAATACCAGTTTCAAAGGAATTATTTTAGGTAGTTGGCAGCTATGCCACATTTAGAAAAATCAGCAGGGAACAAATATAGTCCCAACAACAAAACTAAAACTAGCATCTCAAGAGATTTTGCAATTTTTTTTTTTTTATATTTTCAATGGAGAACAATTTAGGACCATACAAATCTGTTAATTTCCAATTAAACTAACAATGTGGATTTTTATTACCATTTCAACACACACTACATCGACAAGTTTCTAATATGCTAAGTGGGAAAGGCTAAAAACTTTCCAGAAATGGGGGAATGAGGCATTTATTGAAAAAGATAAAATTGCTATATAAAAACTGACTTCCTTAGATTCTAAAATGATTCCAGTTCTACATTTATATTAAAGTTTCAATAAAAAACACATTAATTCATAACTGTCTACCTTTCTATCTGACTCCATTTCTACAGTAATACCTTTACTGTCAGAATATGGGAATTATCACATTAAAAATAAACAGTTGATGGTTTTGTAAAACGTTACAGCCAATCTGATATGGTGAGACACAAAAAATGGAAATATTTGCACAAAACAACAAACCAAAATTATTAAATGTCTGTTAATACCTTCTGGCGTTCTAACTGACTACAGATAATTTGAACCAAGATTAAGGCCTACAGAAAAACAGTATTAACAAAGTGATAACAGTTTGTGATTAAAAATACAAACATTCAGTGATGCCAGGTTAAATACAGCTTACTTGCTCTAAGGTCTGAAAACATGCCATTTCAAGGAATAGAACTAGCACAGGCTTCAAAAGCCTTCTGAGCCCTAATATCCCAAATGTTTTACAGCATACAGTTTATTAATGTATAGATTAGTAGTGGTATAACAAAAACAGATGTTCTTGGCACTGTATGGTTATAGTAAATGTAATGCTTAAATATAATTATGTGAAATTCCGAATAAAATTTAAACTCTATATGGAATAACGAAGTAGACAATTTTCGTAAATTGAAATCAACGCACGCATGCATGCGCTCATGCATGCGTGCGCACACATACAAAAGATGGAAAAAAGTGAACAATCCATTTTGTTTGTGTTTGTGCATGCACTCACCTTTTCATATGTACTTACCTGGTATCTCTTTTGAATTCCTAAGGAGTGCAATTGTTAGGACCAGAGATAAAGAGAAAGAGAAAAACAAGACGGAAAACACACACCTTTCTTCTAACGGTGGCGGTATTCCCTCTCTCGGTCACGGTCTCTCTCACGATCACGGTCTCTCTCTCTGTGTCGGTCTCGTTCACGGCTGCGCTCCCGGTAGTAGTCCTCGTGGCGGTCACGGCTACGTGACTTGTGTCGGCGGCTTTTCTCACGAGAACGACTGTGGTCTCTCTCCCTAGACCTCTCTCGTCTACAGAGAAAATTTTTCACTCAACAATGGCTTCAAACAGGCACATTTTTTTAAGTTAGCAAAAACAGCAAACTAGAAACAGTTTTATGTTTTGCAAGTGACAAGATAAGTACAGATTACAGCTGAAACTTCTAGTAAAGCAGTTCTTAATACAACAAGTTGTCTTAACACTGTATCTGAAGGCAAGTGGCAGGCACTGCAAGAAACTAGTACCTCTTCTGCATACCTCCCAGCCCAAAAAAAGCAGTAAAAACCACAAATTTCATTGATCAGGCTGTGTGCCATTTTGCTAATAGACTTACAGAATCTTTGAAAATATCACCAGCAGGGGCTGTTATCCCTTCCCTGAAGGGTTAGAAGGACATGACTGCACACCAATACTGAAATTAACACTGGACCACTGCTGGCTGGATATTTTTATATTGCTAACTTCAATGTCTAGCTAGCTACTCTAGTCTTGTACCCATGTCCACAAAGGGTCCTCAGTCAGTCAGTGAAGAGTAAAGCAGGTGTACTGCACCAGTTTACCTGGAGGCTGACCCGTAGGACTTGGATTCAATGCCATGCAGGCAGTCCTGCAGGGAACTGATGAGAACTTTGCAGCGGTCATCAGCAGAGACTTTCGATTGCTTGATTAAGGAAATGGCAGTCACCAGAGTCTCAATGGCACTGCCATAGTCCGCTGCAGACAGACAGACATTTTCACTACCTACACCATCATCAGCTTTGAAAAATATGAAGATCCGTAAAGTAAGTCTTCAAATGCAGTAAATGCAAGATTGATGTGCAAACCTGCACTGGCATCTGACACAGCACGGGATATAGCACTGCTGGAAATAGCTCTGTTCCGGTTCATTATTTCCTCAAACTCTGCCTCACTCAGAGGGGTCCGAGCTGCATCCATCTCCCTGAAAAGTATGGAGGTATGTATGTAAGCATGTGTGTGGTGAGAAAGAGAGAGCGCGCAAACTAGAATATTTGTCAGTAGTCCAATTAAAACACAGACTACAACTGAGGGCAGTCCTACATATTCTCAGACAACTGAATTAGGGGTGTGCACCACACAGCAAACCATTAGTGTGATTTATCATCCATCACAAAATCATAAAACCTGATTCACAGCAACAATAAGAACACACACTCGGTTTTGGTTCAGTATCCTGTTCTCAGCTGGACCAGATGCTCTACTAACCCTTGATCACTTGAATTGTGCAAGTGCTGGCCACCGTTTTTCAGATCAACCAAGCCCTCATTAATCCAGGGGTCAAACCCACACACTACAGGGGCTCTGAGGTGACTAAAGGTCAAAGGAGGAGATTCATGGTCACTCAGGGGTTTCCCCATAGTAATTCTGTTGTAGCATTTTACCATAGAACCCAAACTCTTATCACAAACACTTATCTTTTGTACCCCTCAAACTATTGCTGCAACTGAACACATTTAAACAGGATATGAAATGAACAAGTCTTCAGTAAACAAACCATGTAATCTACAGTATTTGTATAATCAGTCGGTATTTCAGTGTGACATTTAGACATTAAAAGTTAAACAAAGCTTGATTTTGCTTTGTGCCTTTCTGTTTCTAATTAGTCTTGACCTGAAAGACATAGAACATAACCAGTCTGGCAGAGACAAGAGTGAAAGAATTTCTGACTCAATATTCATGAGATCTGTATTCATATTAAGAGATAACAGGTGAGTTGTAGAAGGTTGTGTTACCTGCCAGGGCCATAATCTCCTCTGTCATATGGTGGTGGGCGGCCATATGGATCATTTGGAGGTGGACCTCTGCTATCTGATGAGGGCATGTTGTTGTTTCCCGGAGGAGGGAAGAAGGCAGGATTGACGTGGGGTGCTGGGGGTGGACCACCAGGAGGAGGACCCTGCATGTGAGGGGGTGGAGCTAGAGCCAAAGGTGGACCTATAGGACCAGGGGGGCGAGGTGGAAATGGGCCTGGGGGAGGAGGGCCTTGTTGTGGGGGAGGTGGTCCAGGAGGTGGTCCATAGCCTGGTGGGGGAGGGCCAGGAGGCATAGGACCCATTGGAGGTTGACCAAACTGACCAGGAAAAATTACAGGGGGAGGTGGCCGGTCTCCTCTATTGGGTGGGCCGCTAAGGGGAGGGGGCAGAGCTTGCCCTGGGGGAGGAGGACCAGGAGGGCCAGGAGGACCAGGAGGACCAGGGGGAGGGCGAGGAGGGCCCTGCATACCACCTTAAAATAAATAAACAAACAGATAAACAGAAAAACAAGAAATCAGAAACCCTGCCACAGAAGTGGACCCTATTCAAACAAATGCATGCAATAGCAATCTCAATTGTAACCACTTCAAAAAATATCCCAGTATCATACCCCATACTCCAGCTGCATGGAGTATGACTGTGACAATACCCACTCTTGTTCATAGTAATGTCAAAAATATGTTTGCAGTGGACTAACCCCAGACCACCAAGGAAGTGAAAAAGTTATCTGGTCTGATTCAACCTGGTTGCAAGTACACCAATAAAGTACACAAGTAAAACCAAGCAAGGCAAGCATTTGGGGGCAATTTTTGTGCATCACAAATGATTTTGGGGGTAATTTTGCTTTAGTGTAGTGATTTGAGGTGGCTCTTGCAAAAAATCAGGAACTCACTAGATCAATAACTTTTCCTGGATATTTAAATATAAAGTCGTCCCATGTTTGCTGTAAACTATAGAATGTTAGTAGAAACAAGGCTATTACAGCTTTATTACAAATAAAAAATATCCACCAAGAAAAACAGTTGAACTAATAGTCCACCACCCCAGGATCTGACTGAGCACTGATTTCAGTAAGCTCATATGTGCAGAGCAGCAATGCATGAGGCAGGGTTAGAGAAAACCCAGGTGTTTCACTGTGTGTCAGCCAAGCTTCCAAATGAAACTGCTGGTGGTCTGGGAGTGACATGATACTGTCCAGTGACTCCTTGAAATACATTAGTCAGGACAAAGGCACAAGCCTCAATAGGGGCCATAACTTATGGAAAATAATTTGAATGAGTGATGGAGAAGGAACAAAAAGACTGACCCACCCCCCTCACAGCTATCAAAAAAGACTATAAAGAACTACGCAATAAACTGCATGTATGCACAATTGGACAAGTACAAAGGAGAATGTCCTTCTACATGCATAATCTGAGCTGCCCTGAGGAGAGGGAAAGAGAAACTCTTGCCTGGAAAGTGTGGTGGAGGGGCTCCAGGTCCAACTGGCCCAGGGAAACGGTCACCTCCAGGACCCGCAGGGCCTGGAAAGCGCCCTCGACCTCTGCCTAGGGGGAAACCACCACGAGGGCCCACGCCTGGGGGCCCAGCCTTACCCTCCCCCGACATCTGCCCAGACTGTGTGCCTGTAGAGGTGACCAAAATGACTAAGTAGCAAAAGAGCACTGCATGTATACTCAAAGCAAAGGACACATGAATTCAAAGATAATATATGTAAAAAATAAATAATAATCAGATTTTGCTTATGATGCAAAACATAGGATGGTCCTTACTTTTTCGCGACTGTAGCTCAAACTGGCTGAGTGACTGTTTGTTACAGGGGGTGACAATGGGGTTCTGGCCATGAAGCTCCCGCTTAGATAGCAGGTCCAGCAGCTTCCTGGAGGAGGCATCAGAGCCCACACACACCAGAGCAAACCTACATGGCACAGAGTCACAGCTCTCCTCAAGCATTCCTGGAGCTCTGCGAGCCCATCACTTCAGCATAATATCAATGAAACCTGTTCAAAGAGCTCGCCTCGAACCCCTCTTCTCCAACCACCTCCCCACTGTAGGGACTACTGCTGCTTTCCAAATCATCAATACAAAATATTTTAGTTTACTTAATTTTCACTAATGGTACATAAAAGGTTTGGTCTTGAAGTTTGGATCTTGAAAACCAAGCAAGACAAATATAGCACTGCTCCAAAATCTAAAGCACTCAACAAATATTGGAATCATGTTGCATTTTGTAGGCTTTTTTACATTGTGAATGGAGGGGCTCTCTTTTGTCCATTTTCTGAGTGGACATAGGGCTGGGCGATATGGGAAAAAAAATCTTATCACGATATATTTTTTCATATCATTCAATATCGATATATATCACGATATAAATTAAATCATTATTTCCTTTATATTTTAAGTGAGAAGTGAAGAGAAGTGAAAAATTTTTTATTTTATTTATTTTCTAACAAAAGACAGACAAATGTATTATAGAACATTATATAATAGAATCTTTGGTCAACCCCAAATAAATAAAAGTAGATATTAATATAAAATGCAATCTTAAAAAAATACCTCTGTACCAAGTCCTTTTCCTTGTACAGACTTAAACTCACACAAATAAATAAAAAATAACATTCTCAGTTAAATCCTCAGCATGAATTCAAACAGGTTTAAACAAACAAAGCTTCCTCTACACGGTGTATAGCTGCGGAAGAGCCGTTTGAGAGAAATGTTTACGGCCAGGTAGTTGGTAACGAGGATCAATTACTTTAATTAGCCGATTAAATCTGACATTTTCTACAGTATTTAGTGGCATCATGTATTTTAGGATAAAATATGCTATTGCATTAGTGATGTCACTGTGTCTCTTCGTTTTTTTGGCATAAGGTGTGGCTCTGGAGAAGCTAGACAATATGGTCTGTTGTTGCGCCGGTAAAACACTGGTCGTTTTATATGGATCACCAGTACTTGTTTTCATCTGGGATTGTAGAGTTTTACATTGTGTGTGTTGTAACACTGTGTTGACACTGCTTCAAATGGTAAAAGAGATTTGTTGTATTACCGGTCTTTGTCCGAATATTTTTTCGACATAGTTTGCAGTGGACGCTACTCTGCTCCTTGTCCGACTTTAACCCCTTTGTGCAGCGGCCATTTTGAGTAGATATCTAAACAATTTGTACTAATACGTTTTAACACTAGTTATCTCAAGGTGTACATATAGCAAAATGATAATTCAGGATTCAAACTGAAGTAGACAGTTGAGCCAACAAATTGATTCACTTCCAGGCTTATATTTCCATAATTCTGGCTCCATGAGAGCCTCTAAAACAGAAAAAAGTAAAAAAAAAACAGTTTTGATTCTTACTAAAACAAAAGTTCTAATACTTCTAATGTTCTAATACTGCTTATATTCTAATATTTAGTATGCATTCTTATTCACAACTGTTTATTCATACTTACAAACGCAACTGCGTCCTTCGTAGCTCTTCTTAGCCGTTCTTAGCTTCCGGTTTAGCATTCTACCCAAACAATTCGGCATAACTCCAGCTAAATTAAACATTTTATTTTTCCATGATGTCCAAAAGTATATGCAATCAAATTATTCACTAACAAAATAATGTACGACTGGTTCAGTTTCGCCAAACAGAGTCGATCACGTGTGCTCTGGAGAGTTTATCTTAATTTAGCTTAGCCTAGCTTAGGTCAGCATGTTTACTACCGAAATGTCTTGATGTGTTGCGCATGAAGTTCCCAAAGACAAGCAATCACGGATCACGGCAAGTGAGGTGTTAATCTTTTCAGCTTCGAATGAGCTATTGGCTAGAACAGCTATCAATCACTTCGAAGGAGTCTGCTTGTCGCTTTTGCAGTTACTTGATAGCCACCCCTCTCCCTTCCCACTTTACACCTCGCCAGGCAGAGGTGTAAAAGGCTGTCATTCAAAACCACCACCCCCTCCAGACCAATAAAACCTAAGCAATTCAAAAGTAAACAGATGTAGCTTTGCAATTGGAGATCAGACTACTTAAAACGACGATCCGATGTCACTGATGGGTCAAGAATTTTTTGTTGTTCTCAGCAAAGGAAAGGATTACGCGTTTGTATAAGATGTCGTGAGCAAGCAAATAAAGGTATTTACCAACATTCCATACGCTGTTTGAAAGTGTCATACTGGTGCTTTGATACTAAATGAATTTTAGGTGACAAAACGAAGTCATCTTACTTCGTAGACTTTTTAAAAGGACGAGTCAAGTTGCATGTGTAAACCACATGGTGTAAACACGGTGTGTTCAGAATGGGATTTCTCGCGAACAGTTGCATGTAGATGGCTGAAAATCGGTATGCAGTAAGTTATACTAGTTCTAAAAAAATTAATTTAGTGTGATGGGCTTGTGTTTTAAGAACTTTCGATATTATTAGTTATTTTTATGCGGAAAACTGATTTTGCCCGGCGACAGGACAACTAGAGGGCGCAACTCCACAAAGAGGTTAAGAAGTCAAAGTATTACCACACAACCGAATTCATCTGACCCTTTTTTTCAACTATGTTTTCATTTAAGTTTTGGACTGTGTTCGTTTGTTCTGTATTGGTGTCACTTTATGCTGTTCTGCCATTTTCTCTTTCAGTACCACTGCTCGAGTCCTGATGTGCTCGCCTGCAGTAACGAAAATATTAGCACGTGCGCTAAGCCGCCGCCACGCCTACATTCAGTGCTGTGTGCTTCAACCAACCCTGAAATGGCTGGAACTCTAGTTCATCCGCTTGATTGGTCTGGGCGGCGCTATTGTCATTGACTATTCATGTTGTCCGTCAAAACATGGCAGGAATTACATTTTATCGGTTTCTATCGAATGCATCTTATATTTCTATCGAGACAGCGTTATATCGATATAATATAAGTGAACATAGACAGATCTTAATGGAGTTTCAGTGTTGCTCAAGTTCTTTCTCTACAGCCCAATCTATAGAAGAGTAAGGAAAATGTGAGAGCAGTTTAACTCACCCTTTAGACTGGCCATTGGCCCTGTTTTCAAAAAACTTGATCTCCAGGACATCATTAATGCCTATGGAGCGAATGGCCTCTGTCAGATCCTCGTCTGTGGTCCACTGTATACAGAAGAAGGTGCATGACTCAAGTTTCTATCATTCCCAGTGATAGAACTGAAACAAGTGAAGCTGTACATAAGATTTAGAAATCAGTATTTACCCAAGTGAGATTGCCTATGTACAGAGCAATCCGTTTGCCTGTGTAGGTATAGACAACATTGGGTGGAGCCCCTTTGTTCCCCTCTGAGCCTCCAGGAGCGGGAAGACTGTCCAGGTAGTCTCGGTCTTCAGGGGCATCCCCATTATTGGCAGATGGTGAAATGACATCATCATACAGGTCTATCTGTTCATGAACAGGGTAATCTGTTTCCTATACAAAAAAGAAACATCCAAGACAGGTCAAAGTCAGTAGTTTGTGTAAAGCAAATAATAAACACATACATTTTCTGAGAACAAAAACTTGACCGTTTTGTCAGGCTTAACTGTTGCGCAAACTGGCCACAGGAATATTTTTTAATTTTATCATACTGAAGAACATGCCTCTTGATTTTTGTAATAATCCAGTTCACTTCTACAGGCAGTAAGCACCTTTATAATTTAATTTCCAAGGATGTATAGCCATGAATGATTGCACAACCATTGTTCACAATTTATTAAAGTAGATCTATTTAGACACATGAATTAATGTAAAGAGCATCTCGGGATGCTCTATTTGTACTATAAAATCATATTTAGGTCTGCATAGAATCTATTAATCCAAGACAGCCAGTATTATTGTTTTACAGAACACTAATACATAAACTCAGAAGAAACAGTATTAAAAGGAGCAAATTACACTGTACATCTGACTAAAGCGTTTGTTCAGAAGATAGCTTTCTGTAGATTGCCAAAATAAAGCCTCTTTCAGGGCTCCAGACTGCGACTAAAATAGTTGCAATCGCGACCATAAATATTAATTTGCGAGAAATATAATTATTTCACTCGCGAGTGGCAACAGGTGATACAACAGTATTACTTTTTATGGGTAAGGATTTTTTGTAATTGGAAAACATATCCACCATTTTCTTTTGAGTTGGTATTTTAAAAAAGTTAAACAATAGGCTACTTTAGATCCCACTCACATGGACGTCTCTGCGGGAATTCCATCAACAGCTTGATTCGCAAAGCAGTGTAGCCGAGCTGAAACTTCAGCACTAAGCTCTAGTTTGTCAAAAATGGCAAAGCGAAAAATATCAGATTTTGCCCCCACAATCTGCATCTCTGACGGACCCTAAGAGGCCACACTTCTTTATAACTATACATAGTTCATTTTAATGGGATCAAGTCACTCATATGCATACTAGGAAACTTCAGTAAAGTTGGTTTCAGGTTTGCATATTCGGAATTCTTTCTTCAATAACTTTAAGTCAGTATTAGCAAAAGTGCCAAAATCTGCAAATTCTTATTTCTGGCAACCAAGACAAACACCTACGACTTTGTTTATATCAGGAATAGACATTTTAAATTGTAGACAAGTTGTTTTGAAATAAATTGAAATAATTAGGCACAAACTGACCACCACAAATTGGTGCAAGGTATAAATACCCATCCGAGTTGTAGGTTGTTGTTTAGGATGCACTTAACCTCTTTGTGCACTTGCACCCCTAGTGGTACCGTCGCCGGTAAAATCTGTTTGTCCGCATAAAAATAACTAATAATATCGAAAGTTCTTAAAACACAAGCCCATCACACTAAATGTATTTTTTAGAACTAGTATAACTTGCTGCATACCGATTTTCAGCCATCTACACACAGGTGTTCGCAAGAAATCCCATTCTGAACACACCGTGTTTACACCATGTGGTTTACACGTGCAACTTGACTTGCCCTTTAAATTGTCCTTTTAAAAACTCTATGAAGTAAGATGCCTTAATGTTTTGTTACCTAAAATTTATTTACTATCAAAAATCAGTATCACACTTTCAAACAGTGTATGGAATGTTGGTAAATACCTGTATTTGCTTGCTCACATCTTATACAAATGCGCACTCCTTTCCTTTGAGAACAACAAACAATTCTCGACCTATCAGCAACATCGGAGCGTCGTTTTAAGTAGTCTGCTCTCCAACTGCAAAGCTACATCTGTTTACTTATGAATTCCGTAGTTTTTATTGGTCTGGAGGGTGGTGGTGGTTTTGAATGACAGCCTTTCACACCTCTGCCTGGCGAGGTGTAAAGGGGGAAGGGCGGGGGGGTGGGCTAACAAGTAACTGCAAAAGCGACAAGCTGACGCCTTCGAAGTGATTGATAGCTGTTCTAGCCAATAGCTCATTCGAAGCTGAAAAGACTAATACCTCACTTGCAGTTAAGCCATTTGTGTGTATATGTATATACACACACAGTAGTATATTTAAAAGAACATGTCCAATTCCGAATATGTGAATGTGACCCTCCGATAGCCTCAAAAGTAAGCCTGTTTGTATAGTTTTTATATTCTTATTAAATAGACAAATATTAGCAGACTGACTTCCATGATAAATTCTGTTTCTTTTAGTTGTGGTTTCCCAATGGAAACAATTGTTGGAGATGGACAGGATGGGGTTAGGTGGGCCTGGAAAAGTACTCCGCCAGGGAACCAAAATTTGGTTCTGCACTCGTGGCTAAATAAGCTATTCACTAAAGTGCCTAATAAATAACTAGAAACTATTAAAAATAGGTGGGACAGGCTGGCTGTTGACAAGTAATGATTAAGGTGATTCGCACTAGGACTTAAGAATAGATTGCAGTCTTGTTGCAAGATGTATTTAAGAAGGACCTTATTAAATTCAAATTGCCCGTATATGATAAATTCTGATAGAAGTAGCTGGTAAAGAAACTGAATCACCACTGTCAATTGCACCAAAATGTTCACACATCTTCACTATGTCATCTTTGCTCTCTGAAAGGAACTAAAAATATTTTATTTCATGAACATTTTCCCAGCAATTACATGTTTTAAAGGGATGACAATTCATTTTACATGTTTTTTTTGCTAGACATTGATGTTTTTTAAGTACACTCATTTTTCTGAGGTGCCATCCATTTCACGTTGAATAAAACCATATTGATACACCTCTGACCAACAATTCACATATCGCCAAGAGGGCATTCACACAGGGCATGTACACAGCCATACTGAGAAACATAACAGAAAGAACAGACAGCTAACAAAAAATAAGCCACAAATCAAAAGGCTGAAGGAATCATATCCAAAAACCTAAATCATATCCAGAAATCGTGATCAATTAAGTCTTTGTAAATGAATGCATGTCATTGAATTTTGTTTTTTTATTGTTTTAATTTATGCAAGTATTAAGTAGCGGGTACAAATGAATTAACTTTCAAAAATGTACTGCAATAACATTGGGTCCTTTGGAAAAAGTTACAAAGCATAATCAACATCTATACAGTGGGGTGCGAAAGTTTGGGCACCCTTGTTAATTTTCCTGATTTACCTTTATAAATCATTGAATTCAGTTAAATATATCATATAGGGGACAAACACGGTGATATTTGAGAAGTGAAATGAAGTTTATATGATTTACAGAAAGTGTGCAATAATTGTCTAAACAAAAATAGGCAGGTGCATAAATTTGGGCACCAAAAAAAACCTTAACTCAAGATCCTCCTTTCACAGAAATAACAGCCTCTAAACGCTTCCTATAGCTTCTAATTAGAGTCTTGATTGTGGATGAAGGTATTTTAGACCATTCTTCTTTACAAAACATCTCTAGTTCATTCAGGTGTGATGTTTTCCGAGCATGGACAGCTCTCTTTAAGTGACACCATAGATTTTCAATAATTTTGAGGTCTGGGGATTGAGATGGCCATTCCAGAACGTTGTACTTGTTCCTCTGCATGAAGCCTTAGATTTTGAGCAGTGTTTAGGGTGTCCTGTTGGAAGATCCAGCCCCGGCGCAGATTCAGCTTTGTCACTGATTCCTGGACATTGGTCTCCAGAATCTGCTGATATTGATTGGAATCCATTGGAAGATTCCCAGTCCCTGTACTGGCCACACAGCCCCACAGCATGATGGAACCACCACCAAAATTTACTGTAGGTAGCAGGTGTTTTTCTTGGAGTGCCGTGTTCTTTTTCCTCCATGCATAACAGCCCTTGTTATGGCCAAATAACTCTATTTTAGTTACATCAGTCCACAGCACCTTACTCCAAAATTAAGCTGGCTTGTCCAAATGTGCTTTAGCATACCTCAAGCAGCTCTGTTTGTGATGTGGGCGGAGAAAAGGCTTCCTCTGAATCGCTCTCCCATACAGCATCTCCTTGTGTAAATTGCGCCAAATAGTTGAACGATGCACAGTGACTCCATCAGTAGCAAGATGATGTTGTAGGTCTTTGGTGCTGGTCTGTGGGTTGACTCTGACTGTTCTCAACATCCTTCTCTTCTGTTTATTCAAGATTTTGCTAGGTCTGCCACTTCAAGCCTTGACTTGAACTGTGCCTGTCTTCTTCCATTTTCTCACAATGTTTCTCACAGTGGAGACTGAAAGCTGAAATCTCTGAGATAGCTTTCTGTATCCTTCCCCTAAACCATGATGGTGAACAATCTTTGTTTTCAGGTCATTTGAAAGTTGTTTTGAGACTCCCATGCTGCGACTCTTCAGAGAAGATGCAAAGAGGGGAAAAACGTATAATTGCCACCCTTAACTACCCTTTCTCATAATTGACGTTACCTGTGTATGGAGGTCAAGGGTCACTGAACTTAGCAAACCAAATTTGGAGTTCCAATAATTAGTTCTAAAGGTTTTGAAATCAATAATATGACAACAGTGCCCAAACTTATGCACCTTCCTATTTTTGAGAATTATTGCACACTTTCTGTAAATCATATAAACTTCATTTCACTTCTCAAATACTCAATAATCCAAACATTCAATGATTTATAAAGGTAAATCAGGAAAATTAACAAGGGTGCCAAAACTTTCGCACCCCACTGTATCTAACTTGATACATACCTGCCCGAAAAACATGAAGTGAAGGAGGATTTAGAGGGAATCAAGAGGGGCACTTCCCCCATCTAGGAGAAACTTGTGTGCATTGTGCCATCACCACTGTCAGACAGACTGCTCAGCAGCATGGCTGGCAATAGTCACATCCTCTTGTACCATCTTTAAACAAGAATTAGGGGAAGTGCTCATTTTACTTTTCAAGAACATTTAGGATAAAAAGAATGCAGCTACGTGAGAGGGGCAAACAGCTATTTAATAAAATATCAACAGCAATTCAAAGCAAACTGGGATATTTCATATCGGAGCACATTGTTGCATTTTTTTGCATTAGTGTGCAAAATGACATTAAACTCATATGATCAATATTGACTAATCTACAAAAAACAAACAATAAACACAGTAAGCTCATATGTATGATCTCTGAATGTAGTAATGTGATACAATGTGCAATTCCTAATTCCAATAATGTGTCTTTAATAATAAACGTACACACCAAGTCAAATATTGCATGACTGACTGACAAAAAGTAAACACATTTAATGTTTAACATTTTAATGTGCTACATAGCTAAACCACATTTCTTAAAGCTGATTTTTAAAGGTAATCCAGGTAGAAATGCGTCAGTAATAAAAGCCTTAAGACTTGTTTAACTCAATTGCTATCCAAAGTGAACATAGTTCAATGTTTTTTTTTTTTTTAAAGATGCGAGTGCACTTGTTTCACACAAGTTTGTTGCAACACTGGCAAATTAAAGTCACATTTGGAGTCTTTGGGCTAGTTGGTATCAAGCGTACATCTCTAGATTTAACTGAGAATTTCTGAGACAACTGACTAGTAATTTGAGCATTCTACAGGCATTCACTATTTCTTGCAATTTATCCATAACACGGTGTATCCAAAGTGATTCACAGCCTAGGTAATCAGCCTAGGTAGCCTAATTTCTAGCACACTCATTTATAACACACTCATCTGGTGGGATACAAATTACTATGAATTTCTGGTGCGTGATGCCATCATATCAATATGGACCAGACTCTCTGAGGATTGTCTCCAGTACCTTGTTGAATGTATGCCACAAATGATTAAGGCAGTTCTGAAGGCAAAAGGGGGTTCAACCCAGTACTAGCAAGATGTCCCTGTAAAGTGGCCGGTGAGTGTATACTGACTGAAAAGAGGAACAGACTGTCATCCCAGAAAGCTGAAATGTTACTTTTTGTGAAACAAAATATGCCTTCAAATCTCAACATTAAGAATAAGTAGGTGCATTGGACAGATGGGAACCACCACCCAAAACAGACCTAGTTGTTTAATTTCAAATGGTTCCATGTTATAATATAGCTGTTCTATTTCATATATGATAAATTTTGACAACTGCACAATTTCAGTGACACTATGCAGACATTTGTTTAATTGACTTAACCAAATTGATTCGTTTTTTCATTTAAAATTTGTGTGATGGGAGAGCGGGAGATATGGAACTGCAGTATAGACCAAGTCTACTGTCATCTTCAGGTGAAATATAAAATTCTGTGGTCAACAGAGGCTGTGGGCCGGTGAAAATTTGAACGCGGGCTGCATTTTGGTCACCCCTGGTCGAGATTTAATGATTGCAAAGATATTGGATTTCTTTGTTTATTTTTGTTTGCGCTAAAAATTGCATATAGCCCCGCCCTCGATCCGTATAGGCTATTGCCCGAAAGGTGATATTTCAAGTACTTTAGCCAAACTTCCAGCACTTTTCAAACCTGGAACACGATGCAACATTAAAATTCGTCAGGTAAATGTTCAAGCAATGCTGCAACAAATGCTACTGTACATCTATACTGTGAAAGAGGTGCGTTCCAATCACAATAGTAGTTCACTGGAAAGTGCAGTGAAAAAGTGTCCCTGAACAAACAGTGCATGGAGTAGTGGACAACAGTTTATCACATGCAGGAGGTTGACTCAGCAATCACTTCATATCTCATCAAGATCTTCTGGCTAGTTGATATATCAGTTCACTGGTGTCACTAGGTTTATATTTTACTCGTCAACTGGCGCGAGGTTGCACGCACCAAAAATTACGCAGTTGCAGTAAATAAATACACATATACTCAAAATTAGTGATTCACTTTTTATCACATTATAAAGAGATTGTACCATGTTTGGTAATAGCAGAAGAATAAGTGTATTACATAAGCTTGATGGTATATGCTAGTTTGGTTAGGATTTGCTTCAGTAGCTAACTTAGCTACCAAGCTAGAATATATTTTATATAATGGTAATTTATTTTCAAAACGCACAAACATCTTCACATTATGTCATGTTTCGCCCCTGGAATTACAAGAGGCTTGTATTTGTTAACGTAATACAAGAGAACTGAAACAAAATACAGTTACAATTTCAATCATTGTCAAGTACTTTAGCCAAAATTCCAGCACTTTTCAAACTTGGAACACAATGCAACATTAAAATTCGTCATGTAAATGTTCCTTCCCCTGTTTTTGAGGGGTATTTCTTTACACTACCACATATTGGCTCGCGCGAGGTGTGCAGAGTCCAGCACTACGGTCACAAGCGAAACTGAGCCGTACTCGTGCGAGCCTGAGAGAGCGGTGGAAGCATTTATATTGGACGTGTCACATTCTTTGCAGTGTTCTCCGAAACAATATGTGGAAGTACAAAGAAACACCCCTCAAAAACAAGGGAAGGGACATTTACCTGACGAATTGTAATGTTGCATCGTGTTCCAGGTTTGAAAAGTGCTGGATGTTTGGCTAAAGTACTTGAAAATGCTTGAAATTGTAACTGTATTTCATTTCACAACAAATAGCTATCTGACTGAATTGATGATTGTATTAAATTTATAAATACAAGCAACTTGTAATTCAAGGGCGAAGCAGGTGCTGGAAAATATTGAAAATGGATCTTGAAAGTGCTGTACAAGTGCTTGCATTTGAACTTGTAAAGATGTAGGAACCCTGCAAACAAGACTTTGTTCATTCTGCTGAAGCGCGGCATGCGCGAAGTTACAAAAATTGAGAGGTGCACGACCTCGCGACGCGACAGCGCGTGGGGCCAACGCGCATGGGCGGAGCCACCGCGATTGCGTCATTTTTTGCCGCGCGGACTCTTAAAGCTCAAACGCGAAAGTCTAATCCAGTATAACAAGGCCCCTGTTCTGACTGACGTGTCAAAACATCGGCAGAAAATTCTGGGATTTGTAGTATTAGCGATATCTGTTCTGTATAACACCGGCGGGCCAACTCTAGTCATTTGGTATTGTCTAGCAGGCCATATCTATGCCCTAAAGCATGGAATGCAACACATCGAGGGTTTAAGTCGTATTCAGAAAGAGCTTCGTGATCACCACAGACAACGAATCACAGACGATTTGCCAGAATATAGTGGTAAACAATCTCGGGTTACAATTACCCTACCTGGACCATGTCCATACCTGTCACAATTATGCATGAGGTTTGTGGCTTTCTGCATGCGACAGTGTTTTTGCTCGCTCTATGATTTTGACCTCGATTTGATTCCATTCATAAAGTGAGAAAAGAATGTACTTCACAAACGAAATCGGACAGACTAAGCTAATATGATTAAAGTGCACCTATATTCGTCCCTATTCAACACATTGTGCCTGAGGCCTAACGTTATACAAACTAATAATGATACTCTAGTAACGTTTACACAAGCTAGTTATTTCCCCGTTAATAGACGCTTCGTGAGCGCAAAACCGAGTTTTAAAAATCCAGTCTTTCGATACATACGAAAACGTTAGCAACCTAGCTAGTTCCAGTTTGCGTAAATCCCCACCTTTATCTACATCATCGCCACTCCGTTCCAGAACGAACCTAAGTTCACAAATATAAATCGTGGCAAACATAATTACAAAGCATCTGCCCCTGCCCAAATGTGCATGCTGCACCAAAGTCTACAGAAACAAGGCTTCGTTCAACAAATGTTATCTTCTTCAGCTATACCAAGACAAATCCAAAGTATTTGCAATGATTGGCTAGAATCTGTAACGTAGCACGCTAGCTACATTAAGCACATTTACATACAACCATACAACACACTTCAAACCAGTTAAAGATAGCCAGCTAGCCAACACAAAGCTTGCTCCACGACTCGAAAGGACTAATATTCAGTAGCCAACTTTAACTCAAGATTTGACTTGATTTCCCATAACGTCACAAAATCACCTATATCATAACGGTCGTCATTACGTTTAAAGTCTTGTCATCTGACAATTACGATTAGCTGTAGCTAGCTAGCGGAAACAGGCCTTTTCACGAAACCGCCACTAACACGAGACGAAAACCAAACATACACCACGAACAATGGAAGTGCAGACGGCCAATGCGCCATTTCCAATATGTCGAACCGCGCTCGATGTGCGGACATTTTAGTAAAGCTACTTATATAAACATACAATATAGCAAGATAAGATACACAAAATACAGTAGTATTCAAACAATGCGAGTGCGATTGTGTACTTGTTTCATTGCTCACACAGCTACTGTTTGCGCACATAATTTAGTTAGCTAACAAGGGCTAGCTAGTAAGTTGTTAGCAAACGCACAACAGCCGCATTCGATTAAATATAGCCCAGTACCTGCGTCACCTAACATACCATTAAGCATTCTGCAATATGTAAAGAATAGAATATATCAAAATAAACCTGTATCTGTTGGGGAAATGTACCTGGTTAAACTCTTCTTCTACATCAGCGTAAATGTCGATGTGGTCAACACCGTCAGCCATTTTCCTCTCCTCTATTCTTTCCACGATAAACACGTTCAGCGCGGAGAAGAAGCGACAGGAGCGAGAGTGTGAAGTTAGAAACTGTGATCATTCTCTATCAAGGACTTTTTTGTTCTTTTAGTTCTCGCCAGTTGTGTAAAATGCTCGATTAGTTTTGGAGAAAAAGTTGCAAACTACATTTGCATAATGAAAAGCCCTGAAACATGGAACGTTTATAAAATGCCCAAAAATAAACGCTTGCAGTTAAAAAATTAATTGTAGGTGGTTTTGCTTTTTGATGGATTTATTTCTTTGGGATGAAGCAGGGTTATGAAAACCTTTTAGTTTTCTCAACATTCCTGTAACCCCCTAACTTGGTCCAGGTCAAACCGCGTTTTGTGTGCATTATAATACAATTCTGCCAGTGTAACTTGGCACCACAGAACATCATGAACAACTAAAACACAAATCTCCATTTTAGCATACCCCTAGATCGTTGTCATTTTATTAAAAAACAATGAAAAGGCACGATAATGAACTAAAATAAAGAAATCTACAGAAGATACATCTGTCATATACTTACAGGGCGTTATATAAAATATAAAAAATAAGATAACGTTTAAAATATTTTTATTTGAACGGAAACATCGGCCCTTCCGCATTTTCGTAACTCTTATTATAGCAGCTTCACACTGCTATAATAGGTTATCATGAAGCGATACACATTGTCTGCTTAATGGCAATTTCACAGATTAAAGCTGGACAAGTTTTTCTTAAACTAATACAAATCTAGCTTTTTTTGTATATACTATGTTCAAGAGGATGGCTGAATTTGGTCCAGATTCAGGGGGGCGTGTAAAGGTAATTTTAGTTAACTATCAAGGTTAGCTATATAGTCTAACAAAGCGTGATGCTAACATTAAACAGTTTTGATTATATTTATTTTTGCAGCCAGTACGGGTCGGACATTCTATACTATAACTGCAAGTGCTAGGCCTAATTGTGCTGTTATCTAACTTACTACTAACAACGCGGCTGCTAGCTAGCTAGTTAAACATTGGCTAAGATTGATCATAAGCTTTCTTGGTATGTTTATCCATAGGGGGTGACGATTGTGAAACCTATTGTTTTTGGAAATGTTGCACGGTATTTTGGCAAGAAAAGAGAAGAGGACGGCCATACTCATCAATGGACTGTATACGTGAAACCTTATAGAAATGAGGTATCGCTAGCTACTTTTGCCATGTATTTCTAATTGACTTATAATATGAGCGTCGTCAGTTAGCTTGTATCCCTCATTGTGGCTACTGTAGCGTTAACGTGGTAGTCATAATCTTAATTTAAGTACCTTGCGGGTACACGTGTTGCTAATAAACCTGTTTTTGGCATACAGGAAGAGTAGATTGAAGTGTATTCTATTAAGAGGCACGTAGTTCAAACCTAATAATTTGTTGTCAGGATATGTCGGCTTATGTGAAGAAGATACAGTTCAAGCTTCATGAGAGCTATGGGAATCCTTTAAGAGGTACATTGAAAATTCTATATATTATACTCCTTGAATTTTTGCATATTTGCATATTCTTTATCAAGATTTTGCACCCCAGTAATGCTGTAAACCAGGAAATTCCAAGCTGCTGTTGTTGTTTCAGTGGTAACAAAGCCACCATATGAAATAACTGAGACTGGCTGGGGGGAGTTTGAGATCATTATAAAAATCTTCTTTATAGACCCAAATGAGAGACCAGTAAGTAACAGATATCCTTTCTTTTTTTAAATTAAAATTTTTTAATTTATACTTTGACTTCATATTAAGGTAGACTTTACTCTTATTATTGTATGCAGACCTACACTTACATTTTATCAATGGGAAGAACAGGTCTGGATATTTTCTTGAACTAGGTTACCCTGTATCACCTGCTGAAACTGTTCCAGTCGGATTCCAGTGCAATGCCTAAGAAGACTGTTGTCTCAGAGTTCTATGATGAGATGGTGGGGGTTTACAGCAAAAAACTTTGCATATTAACTAGTACTGTCCTTATGCTCATGTAAATGTATTATGATTTAGTTAGCACAGAGTTCAAAACAAAACTGCAAAGTGTTCCCTGTTCTTACAGATCTTTCAGGATCCAACTGCTATGATGCAACAGCTTCTGAACACCACCAGGCAGCTGACCCTAGGAGCCTACAAACATGAGACAGAGTGTAAGTCAAACCCACATCACATGTGTACATATTCATAATGTGTAAGTAAAACCCACAGGACATGAGCCCACATTCATAATGCAGGCACTTCGAAAGAAAGGGGGTGCGTCCTGCTCTGCTCACTTCAACACAGCCTGCAAATAGAACAAAGGGAGACAGGAGAAATTAGTATATGAAACAGATAAGCTGTTTTTAATTATTTGAAATAAAATCATATTTCCTGTGTAAGTACAAGAAAATGCTTTGTGGTTACATTGTAACCATGAAGGTACAGGATCTGACTGAATTAGTGCAGTAGAGCCTGCTAGCTGGCACCATATACTCTTTCAAAGACTCTTGAAGTCAACAGTCTAGTTCAGTGAGTTAGGCTGCATTAAGCCCCATTTGATTCTATTCGTTTAGTTTTGCCCAGTGTAAAATGTAATTGTTATTACAGGAAATTCCTAAATGCATTAGCAGCAGGAATTAACCATGATACTGAGGTGTGTGTGTGTGTGTGTGTGTGTGTGTGTGTGTGTGTGTGTGTGTGTGTGTGTGTGTGTGTGTGTGTTTGCGTGCACGCGCGCACATGGGATAGTTGCAGAACTGGAGATGCGAACACGGGAGAAACTGGAGGCTGCAAAGAAAAAGACAAGTATGGAAATCACTGAGCTGAAAGAAAAGCTGAAAGCCTCCAGAGAAAATATCAACTTCCTGAAGGAAGAAATACGCAAACTAGAAGAGGAAGACCAGATGAAGGATCACTGATGACCATGTATTCAGATCAGGGTAATGGAGTTAAAGGGCCATTAGTGAGGCCTTGTGAACAGAACTAATTTTGAATGTGGAAACTTCGGGTGATGGTAGTTACTTCACCTGCAGTTTGTCTGAAGGTGCCAAAGCTGTCAACTAGTAACTTGGCTAACTAAATTTGATTACTGGGCTTGGTCTCTCTCTCTCTGGGTTTGTGTCCAGGACAAATATTTGGTAGGTAGCTTGAAAACTTGATCATTTTGAACGGAACTGGGATCTATGTCATGGTGTGTTTCTTTAAGATCATTTATGTCTGTTAAAAGCTGACCCTTTTACACTTGCCAAATATATCCAGATTTGAATCTGCATCTGAATGCTAAGAGATTTAACAGAAGCTAAAAATTAACTGCTAATGTTTAAGGTGATACATTCACAGGATTTATAACCAACCTCTTTAGCAACCATACAGAGCATAAGGAATCATACAAATTATTTCTTGAAGCAGAATTTCTTTGAAAATATGGCAACTGAGAAATACTGAGGCATTGTGTAAGTAACCAGTTTGATATGTGCACAAGCTTTAAATCCCAAGTATTTCACTGCAGTTGTGAAATATTTTGACCTTTTAAGGTTTTCTTGCATATACCAACTGGTTACATCAATTTCTGTGGTAAGTATGTGAAGAAATAATTATTCTAATAATTGGGTCCATCTTCCAACAATTACTGGTAATTTTTTAAGGATGGTACATGTACTGCAGCTTGAGTTACTTTTTAGCCTAGCAGGTTACTGTCCAAGTGCTGACCTTGAAACTCAAACATTTACTGTTAATAGCAAAACTCCAGTGAAGTGAAAAGCCTATCTTGCTATGTGGTTGTAGATAAATGCCTGTTTTTTCTAGCTCATTCTAGTGCAAAATCCTTTGTACTATTTCAGTGAAATTGTCAAATTTTACATAAAAGCCAGTATGGATACAGTAAAAAATGTCTCTTTTCCCAAACTTGTGTCTAACTGTGTTGTGTATTTTTGTTGGCTTGTAGGACCTTCAGTGTTTCTCCAGTCTTTGTTTAGAACCACAAGTCACTATTTAAAATTCCTGTCCATGTTGTGAAGGTTGGGGACAATAATCCTGAGCAATACAGCCATTTTTACTCCAAATTTTTTAAGACAAAAACTTTGTTTTTCCTGACCATTACAGACTGTGGTGAGAACTCCTGAGGTATATCTCTTTGAACCTGTGTACAGGTTTAAGATTGAGTAGTTACTGTACACCCAGCTCAGTCCTCTATGTGTCGTCTAGGTCTACTCACAATAAAACATTAATTTTATTATTTGTTGACCAACCACCAGCCCCCTACCCCATTTTAAGGTAGACAAATTTAACTATATTTTCCATTTACTTGTTTATTTTATAATTTCAATTATGAAAGTACTAGCTAAGGAGGGGAACACTGAGAACATGAGCGCAGTGTATGCAAATGGATAAAAAAGAAATGTGAACAAAAGATTAGAAAACTTGGGGAAAGTTAAAATAAACAAAGTAAGATGTGTAGACTGGTGTTCAAATGATTCTAAACCACTGGCATTGATGATGCATTGGTATGTTAATATTTTTACATAGAAAGGTATTCAGTGAGGTCTGTCCAATAAGTAATTTTGAATTATTTCTCATTCTCTGGATTTTTTGTTGTTGATGGGACTAAAATGTGTGACTCCACCCCCTTTCTTGAGCTCTGTCAAATTGTCTCTCCTGGAAGACAGGTAGATGTGGATGAGTTGTCGTGGCACCTCGGATGTTAAATGTTACAAAAAAAAATTTAAAAGGTGTATTTATCAAAATTACATTGAGGTTACATTCTCCAAACTCCTGAACCAACTTTTCCTAATTAACATTCCTACAAAGCACTTCTTCTTTCTTTGACATATTATCTTTGACATATAAAGTGGAGAAAATCTCAAGATGATTCAGATCTCCACTCCTACCAGTCTCTTCTCTCAAGGTTCTCAACAGAAATAACAGCGGCGAAATCTTCCTTCTTCAAGGAGAAGCTGGAAGCATCAGCCTCTGATCCACGCAAGCTCTTCAACATTTTCTCCTCTCTTTTAAACCCTCCCACTCCCCCACCACCCTCTACTCTCTCCCCTGAGGATTTTGTCACCTTCTTTGAGGAGAAGGTTGATAAGATTCGCAGATCCTTTTTCTCTACCAATATCCTTCCTACTGAACACCACCCTCCACCTCATTCCCTGTCTTGCTTTTCTCCTCTTTCCACAGATGACATCATACAGTTGGTCTCATCCAACAATCCTACTACCTGTCCACTGGACCCGATTCCATCCACGCTATTTCAGACAATAGCACCTGACCTTCTACCTTTCATCACTCATGTCATCAACAGCTCCTTGTCAACAGGCCATGTACCAGCTATCTTCAAGACTGCAAGAGTGATCCCCATCTTGAAGAAGCCTACTCTGGACTGTTCTGACATCAGCAATTACAGACCTGTATCTCTTCTTTCTTTCCTATCTAAGGTCTTGGAGCGTTCTGTTTATAACCAACTGTCTCTATTTCTTTCTCTGAACAACCTACAGGACCCGAACCAGTCTGGCTTCAAAACCGGCGCACTCTACTGAAACTGCTCTCATCGCAGTTACAGAGAAGCTGCATGCTGCTAGATCTGCCAAACTGTCTTCGGTCCTAATTCTGCTTGACCTCTCTGCAGCCTTCGACACAGTTGACCACCAGATCCTCCTGTCTGTCCTCAGAAGACTTGGAATCACTGGCACTGTCTGGCAGTGGTTTAAGTCTTATCTAGATGGGAGATCTTACCAAGTATCTTGGCAGGGGGCCACATCTGCTCCTTCCAGGCTCACCACGGGTGTCCCACAAGGCTCAGTGCTCGGTCCTCTGCTCTTCTCTCTTTACACTCGTTCTCTTGGTGATGTAATATTCTCCCATGGATTTTCCTATCACTGTTATGCTGATGACACTCAACTTGTCCTTTCCTTTCCACCTTCTGACACACAGGTTTCATCTCGGATCTCGGCTTGTCTTGCTGATATCTCATCTTGGATGTCGGCTCATCACTTGAAGCTGAACCCCAGCAAGACTGAATTACTGTTCATCCCTGGAACTTCAAGTCCTCGCCAGGATCTTTCCATCTCTTTTGAGAACTCGCTGGTCACCACATCTGCTGAAGCTCGAAGTCTTGGTGTAGTTGTGGATGACCAGTTATCGTTCTCAACCCATGTTGCAAACCTGACTCGGTCATGCAGATTTCTCCTTTACAACATTCGGAGAATTCGACCTTTTCTGTCTAGCGAGGCTACTCAAGTGCTTGTTCAGTCTCTTGTCATTTCAAGACTTGACTACTGCAACTCACTCCTGGCTGGTCTTCCTATGCGTACCATCAGGCCCTTGCAACTGATCCAGAATTCGGCGGCTCGACTTGTCTTCAATGTTCCTAAGTTCAGCCATGTTACTCCTCTGCTGCGCTCTCTTCACTGGCTTCCTGTAGCTGCCCGCATCAGATATAAAACCCTGATGCTGGCCTACAAGGCTAAGAATGGACCAGCACCTCCATACATGGTGGCAATGGTCAAATCCCGATCTGTACCCAGAGCTCTTCGAGCTTCAAGCACAGCTCGGCTTGACCCACCATCTCTCAGGACATGCGGAAAACATGCATCCAGACTTTTTTTTCAGTTCTGGCACCTCAGTGGTGGAACGAACTTCCACTGAGTGTCCGAATGGCAGAGTCTCTCTTGTTGTTTTAAGCGAAGACTGAAGACACATCTGTTTCAAGAGCACTTAAATTAAATTTTACTACACTAGCATGTATTAAATATTTGTGACTGTAATGACTTTTCTTGCTTTTATCTTTTAAGTAGGGTTTTCTCAGTATATATTTGAGTATATCTAGGCGTCCATACTGACTGTATCTAATAATATCTTTGCTTAAAGTTTCTTCCTGATTTTAGCCTAAACTAACTAGCTAGAGATTTTGTTCTGAGTAAAACAATGAAGCACTTTTTGTAAGTCGCTCTGGATAAGGGCGTCTGCTAAATGCCGTAAATGTAAATGTAAATATTAGAATAATGTTTCATGAATCATGTTTCATCAAGGTGGTAGGTTTGATTTTGACTTTGGTGGAGACCTTAAAAGCAGTCCACAGAGGGCCCCCTGGAAGATGAGATATTTTGCATTTGTGATATAGGTCTGACTGCAATTTCATCTCACCTTTGTAGATATGGTAGCCAGCACTTATGAAGGGACCATTTTCTTTATGTCTTCCTGAGACAATAATTGCCCAAGTTTGATTGTTAACCAACAAGATCACAGTTTATGTATGTTTATGTACATCATGATAGAACATCTAAAGAAGCAGATGTTTGTAATTGAAAAAAACAATGCTATTCAGACATTTAAGGTTTTAGTCTATAATGAGTTCAAAATGTTGATTAGTAAAAAGATATGCAATTAACGACAAACGAGGTAGTTTATAAGACACAATTTTACTCCAGCTATAGTGTAATCAACATCCCTTATATATCAATATTGTGACGATGCGCTAGTCCCAGCCCAGGGGGTACACGACAATCCCACTCATAAGCCCTCTTGCACACATTCACTTGCAGGCTCTGTTTCGCTCATTTCACAATATGACTTTATTCTAGGGCTGGGCGATATATCTTATCACGATATTTAATAATTCACGATAATTTCACCTCTGACCATGGGACTTCGCAGTATTTGTTCCTCGTTATTACTGTCAACCTTACATCTTATACAGTACCTTGCAGTACAGTACAGAATACTTTCGTATTCGGCCCCCTTGAACTTTTCAACCTTTTGCCACATTTCAGGCTTCAAACAAAGATATAAAATTTACATTTTTTTGTGAAGAATCAACAAGTGGGACACAATCGTGAAGTGGAACGAAATTTATTGGATATTTTAAACTTTTTTAACAAATAAAAAACTGAAAAGTGGGGCGTGCAGTATTATTCTGCCCCTTTACTTTCACTGCAGCTAACTCACTCTAGAAATGACTGATGATGAATAGAATCCACCTCTGTGTAATCAAGTCTCTGTATAAATGCACCTGCTCTGTTAGTCTCAGGATTCTGTTTAATGCGCAGAGAGCATCATGAAGACCAAGGAACACATCAGGCAGGTCCAAGATACTGTTGTGGAGAGGTTTAAAATCCAGATTTGGATACAGAAAGATTTCCCAATCTTGAAACATCTCAAGGAGCACTGTGCAAGCAACCATATTGAAATGGAAGGAGAATCAGACCACCGTAAATCTATCAAGACCTGGCCGTCCCTCTAAACTTTCATCTCAAACAAGGAGAAGACTGATCAGAGATGCAGCCAAGAGACCCATCTGTTTTCGCCATTTTTATTTATTTGCAGTAATACCCACCAACATGCGCAACACGACTCCACTCCTGATTGACTGCCGGAGGTGGAAAGCTGTGGAACCCGATTGGCTGAATAAAGTGGAGGGCTGTGGAATATGATTGGAAGGCTGATGGGATCTAATTTGACTATAATTTGACTATAGTGGAAGACCATGGAAATGAAAATGCATTGTGCTCGGATTGCATTTTCAAAATGCATTTTGACACAGTTTGAGCGTTGTTGGTATCGTAATGTTATTGCAAACAGGGGTGGCGCTATTTCTCCATTAACATTTGAATATTGACATCTTTTTAGCGTGGTGGTGAGGTTGAAAATTACATTTCAAACATGTTATCACGAAATGCAAAGCATATTAAGCGAATAGCATTTTAATTATAATTTTGACCTTTGCATGATCACATGAACTTGATAATTCAAATTGGGAAATACATTTTAATTTCAATAAAGGCACAAATAAAGCATCAAAATGTATGTGTACATGAAATATGAATAGACGTCTATCACATTGCAAATGTAAATGGAATTATTGCATTTGAATTTGAATTTTGAGCTCAAAGTTGCTTGTATGAGTGGAAGATGTAAATGCAAATGCGTATTACATTTTCATTTTAATATTGACACTGAATAACTTCCATATGTAACTACCAACTATTATTTCGCCACAATAGATGACTCTGATATAGACATTTCTCAAAAATTCGTCTTTAAATTTAATTCTTTTGAACAACTCATCCTCACTGTTTCAAATGTATCAAATCTGGCAACCAACAAAGCGTCGCAGTCGTTTATGTTAATTACTATTTACCGCCCCCCTGGTTCTTACTCTGAGTTCTTGCAGGAGTTTTCAGACTTCCTGTCTCATGTAGTGCTATCAGCCGATAAGGTGATTATAGTTGGTGATTTTAACATCCATTTTGAGAATCTTTGTGACGCTTTAAGCAAACATTTTCAAGAAATTCTTGATTCAATGGGTATCACTCAGAATGTGGTGGGTCCTACGCATAATTGTAGTCATACTTTAGACCTGGTTTTATCATTTGGTATTAACATATCCAGCTTAGCAATTTTACATGAGAGCGAGGCCGTTTCAGACCACAGCCTCATAACATACAACGTATGCTTGACTGACGGTATTCATCAGCCGCCCCGCTACCGAATGAAACGAACTATAGCACCTAGTACCATAGCCGCGCTCACTGACATTTTACCTGGTTTGACAGAAATTGATACACCTGTAGCTCCGGAAGGACTAGAGCATTTTACCGAGCACGTTGAGACTTCTCTTCGTACAGCATTCTCTGAGAGAAGAATAGCGCCATGGTATAACGAGCACACGCGTAGTCTCAAACGAGTCGCGAGGATCCTGGAGCGTAAATGGCGAAATTCAAAGTTAGAAGTGTTTAGACTATCGTGGAAAAGCAGCCTTAGTGAATATAAGCATGCCCTCCATACGGCAAAATCCTCATACTTATCAGCTTTAATAGAAAAACATAAAAACAATTCTGCACTCCTATTTAAAACTGTTTCCAGCCTAACAAGGAGCCATGATCAAATCAATCCACTAATCCCTAGAGTGTAGCAGTAATAATTTTATGAAATTCTTTAATGATAAGATTGATAAAATTAGGGAAAAAATTGGTTGTGCTATCTCAGAGCCTGTCAACATGCCTATGCACCTTGACAGCTGTCTGGTCAGCTCTGATGCCCTGTTAGAGTCCTTCTCCCCAATTGGTCATGAGGAGCTTATTTCATTGGTGGAATCTGCCAAGCCCTCCACATGCATACTAGATGCAGTACCAACCCATTTACTTAAAGAATTACTGCATAGCAATATAGAACATTTGCTCACTATAATAAACTGCTCTCTGAGCCTGGGCTATATTCCCAGTTCATTTAAACTTGCAGTTATCAAGCCGCTAATTAAAAAACCTGGTCTTAACCCCCAGGAAATGTCCAACTATAGGCCTATCTCTAATTTGTCATTCATATCCAAAATTCTAGAAAAAGTAGTTTCTTCAATACTCTCTTCCTTCCTACAGACAGAACATGTCTTAGAATTATTTCAGTCTGGATTTAAGTTAAGTTAAGCCACATTGTCAATTGTGATTTTCACCCCAATTGAAATTTGTCCTCCACATTTACCCATCTGTGCAGTCAGAACACACACACACACACACACACACACACTAGTGATAACTAGGGGGCTGTGGTGCACACGTGCCCAGAGCGGTGGGCAGCCCTAGCCCGGCACCCGGGGAGCAGTTGGGGTTAGGTGCCTTGCTCAAGGGCACCTCAGTCATCGAACCCACGACCCTCCGGTCACAAGACTGGTTCCCTAACCACCAGACCATGACTGCCCCTAATGATTTAGACCCCACCACAGCACTGAAACTGCACTGACTAAAGTAGTAAATGATCTCTTGATATCCTCTGATAAAGGACACATTTCTTTTCTCATACTGCTAGACCTCAGTGCGGCTTTTGACACCATTGATCATAATATTCTACTTAATAGGCTGGAGACACTCGTTGGTATAAGAGGTCAAGCACTCTCCTGGTTCAGGTCCTACCTGACAGATTGTTACCAATTTGTACTAGTAAACAACGAATGCTCAGAGCGTTGTAAGGTAAAATATGGTGTCCCACAAGGATCTGTACTGAGCCCCATATTATTTACATTATATATGCTTCCACTGGGCACTATCATCCGTAGGCATGGTATTAGCTTCCATTGCTACGCAGATGATACTCAGTTGTATATATCTTCCAATCCTGATGATATCACCACTCCTCTCAAGATTGAGAGCTGCGTCCAGGACATTAAAAACTGGATGGCATCTAATTTTCTTCAACTAAATTCTGATAAGACTGAGGTGCTGTTTCTTGGGTCTAAAGCTGCTAGAAGCAGCTCGGCTGATATTCCCCTTACCCTAGATGGCTTTTCAGTAATACCTAAGTCTACCGCAAAAAGCTTAGGTGTCACTATTGATTCGGATATTTCATTTGACACACATATATGCAATGTCACTAAGGCTGCCTTTTTCCATTTATGTAATATCGCCAAGCTGAGACACTTACTTTCATTAGCTGATGCAGAGAAGCTGGTCCATGCTTTTGTCTTGTCAAGATTGGACTACTGTAATGGTCTTCTAATTGGATGCTCTAAACAGTTACATTTTCTTCTTGAGAAACGCCTTTTAACTAACTTTTAGGTGTGTGATCGTAGTATATTGGTCAACTATACGGTTGACTACTGGGCCTTGATCACTATTCATTAGCTCTGTCTGGAAAGGGGTGGTTTCTTTGAGAAGGAGGAGAGAGAGAGAGAGAGAGAGAGAGAGAGAGTGAGTGACAACTGCACTCACCCCCCTAGGTCCGGGTAGCGAATGCCGATAAGCAGACTAGGTGGGGGCATGATTTTCAAGACAAATAGAATACCTTAATCCTAAATAAATTGATTCGTATTACTTTGCCTAATTAAGTATTAGTTTGGTTCCTTGTCATTCTAAACATTGAGCCATTCTTCACTCGCGTTTCTAGATGATAAATGACACATAATGCATAGACAGGTACAATTCTGAGGTCACACAAGAACAGATGGAGATGCTTACATCTGAAATAACAGCGCAAACATTAATACATAGATAGGCATACGTCTAACTTACACGTTGATAGTTATACATGAATCTAGATTAATACCACATCAGGATACAGGGGTATCTTTATGTTTAAAATAGTGGAATACACAGGAATGTATAGGTGTGCATGCATTTTTGATACTACAGTCCAATAATACAGGGACATGCATGTCTAACCTAGTGTAACACACAGGAATAGATAGGTATGCATGTTTATAGTAACGCAACCCAAGGATACATGGATATGTATATTTAAAATATTAGAACACATAATAATACACGAGTATATGTATGAATGTGGGGTGATTATACAATAAAGGTGTTATGATGGAATCAATTACAGACGAGGAATCCTAAGTCCTGCATTTACATCAGTCACAGATCACTTAATGATTGAATGTTATAGGCACAGAATTCATGATCTTCATTTCAGGGTGCTTAAAGAGCTGATGAAATGGACACTAGGGTTTTGAGGATAATGATCCTTCCCTTGGTTGTAAGGTGGTTGAGTTTGGTGTCTTTGGAATGCTCTCACCGAGTTGCTTCCTCTAGGCTAGTTGAGTCCAGTGTTCCGTAGGGGATACAAAGTTATAAGGATCTCCGAAATATTTGCACCTTTATAATAATAATAATAATAATAATCTTTATTTGTATAGCACCTTTCATGCATACATGCAACTCAAAGTGCTTTAGACATGAGTTTAACCAGGAATTTCCGAGAGATGGCACATTGGCTGAAACCTTGGTGAATCAAATAAGGCTAGATAGTGGAATTTACGACTGAAGGTCCTTCCTGGATTTGTGGGTTCTGGTGTGTCTTCAGGAGGGGGTTTTGATCTTCATTTGCACTTTTAATTGCCTCTCTCCCGCACTCAGGAGATCAGATAAGGTTATGTATCTAACTTTTGTTGGAAACATATTCTTTGCTTAGCACTAAACTTAGCAATATATTTTGCTTAGCAGTAAACTTGATATTAAAACCAGATATGAATGCTGCATAAGGTGCATTAACCTCCAAAAGTATATTCATAAGCTTAGGGGCATTGCTATGGCTAAGCAGTATATTAATGTACATTCAGTAACGGAGAAAAGAATGTTCCATAGGAAGTTTCAGCAAGGGGGGAAGGCAGGATGTTTAGGTTGGGAATAGGAGAGAATGCGGTGCTACAGCCATATATCAAATGATGACATCCAAGTTCGGAAAGACAACTCCATATTTGGAATGGAAGATTACTGAGAGGCAGGCAGAGAAGAAGCATATAAGCTTGCAAACTAATAGTTATTTATAGATCTCTACCCCTATGGTGGGGAGCATATATACATGTTTTGTATTTGTGAGATCTCCTAAGATATCTTAGTACAAATAAAAGCTTTTTTGTATACAGTAGATTGGTCTGTTGTTTCTACTTATTTTCATCTGCATCAACAAACGCGCTGCGCTGAGGCACTGAAGAGAACCAGAAGCGCAACACTTTAGAGAGGGAGACCATTGTGGGGGTGTGAGTATCTGAGGGCAGAGGTGATGTGTAGAAAACCTTGTTTTCCAAACCTTTCCAAGGATTAGATGAGGTCAGTTTCTCACACACTTTTCGAGGGGAGGTCATCTCTGCGTGTGGTGGTGAAGTGGCCTTGGCTATTTCCACTACACCATGTCATCCGGACCAGAGAGGTCAAGGATTACCCAAGTTGTTCTCAACGCTCCGTTCAGAAGCCTGCATCACTGATGGTATGGGGTTCCATGAGTGCTTGTGGCATGGCCAGCTTGCATGTCTGGAAAGGCACCATTAATGCAGAGAACTATGTTCAGGTTCTAGAACAACATGTGCTCCCATCTAGACATAATCTCTTTTCTATTCTATTTTTCAACATGATAATGCCAGACCACATTCTGCAGCAATCACAACATCATGGCTACGCAGGAGAAGGATCCGGGTACTGAAATGGCCAGCCAGCAGTCCAGATCTTTCACCTATAGAGAACATTTGGCGAATCATAAAGAGGAAGGTGCGACAAAGAAGGCCCAAGACGATTAAACAGTTAGAGGCCTGTATTAGACATGAATGGGAGAGCATTCCTATTTCTAAACTTGAGAAACTGGTCTCCTCTGTCCCCAGACATCTGTTGAGTGTTGTAAGAAGAAGGGGGGATGCCACACAGTGGTAAAAATGGCCTTGTCCCAATTTTTTGGGGATTTGTTGACGCCATGAAATTTTGAAACAACATATTTTTCCCTTAAATTGATACATTCTCTCAGTTTAAACTTTTGATCTGTCATCTATGTTCTATAACGAATAAGATATTGACATTTTCCATCTCCACATCATTGCATTCAGTTTTTATTCACAATTTGTTTAGTGTCCCAACTTTTTGGAATCCGGTTTGTACATAAAAGACATCTCTGCTTATGTTGTGTATAACCTAAAAGTG
Organism: Brachyhypopomus occidentalis; assembly: GCA_020368025.1. Taxonomy (NCBI): domain Eukaryota; kingdom Metazoa; phylum Chordata; class Actinopteri; order Gymnotiformes; family Hypopomidae; genus Brachyhypopomus; species Brachyhypopomus occidentalis. The sequence goes on from JAGXOD010000122.1 coordinate 769,442, forward strand.
AGAGGGTCTGATAGAGCAAGTGGGGCAAGGCCTGGTATGAGGCAGAGTATAATATTGTGGTGTTCAGCCCATTCAATTACTGGCCTGTTAGCATGCCACCTCAATGCCTGCTCACAAGAGTTGAGACACACACGTCAAAATACCCATATGCCCATGTGGCGTCAAACATATTTCATTGCCTTCCTCCAGTTAATGCAATAATTATTAGTCCTGTTAGCATTTTGACATTAGTCTGACAGAAAAGAGGGAGCACTGATTCCATATAGAACTCAATTAAACATTGAGCAGTTCCAATTTTTGCTGTTACTGCTATCTGAGCAGTAACCTAGTTTTCTCCTGTGCTATATGTAGTTGCAATAAAGGCACTAAATGATGCTGAAAACATCAGAGCCTGGATAGAGAAAGACATGCTGGGCAGAACAGCCTCCCGCAGCAACATCCATGTTCAGACTCAGGTAAGTCCCAAAGCTTTCACACAAACCAAAATAAAAAACATCCACCTTACTAACCAAAGCACAGCACCTTCATGCAACATAGTGACATGCACTATAATCAGCTCTATGTTTTGTTTTCTGTGAGCTGTAAAAGTGTAAACTAATGATCAAAGCTAATGATCTTTTCAATCAATGTATGCTTTAGATGTCTCCTGTGTGCTCTGCTGTTAGCTTCCTATGTGTTCACACATGTCTCTGATCTCTGGGTGTTCTAAGATCTGAGCTGTGGTAACCCTGGAAACCCTAGTTTTAACATACACCATTACATCGATAGAAAGCAGTGAGGTCAGACTGGTGTCTTTAATTGTGTGACACTTCAGGCAAGAAACAAATATAAAAATAGAGATGAACTCATAGCCACCATAGTGAGCATCTCTCTACACAGATCAAACTCACAACACAACAGCTAGCTCTCTTTCCATCACTATTTAAAAGTCATTTGCAGGCAGGCCTGTGTTAGAGAAACAAGTTGTAAACTGACTTGTAATGCTCCAGGTGGAGGTTTTCAGACATTTTTTTGAGGAATTGACATGCAATGTGTATCGCTTAAATTCCCAGATAAAAAAAATATAGAAAAAATTTAGATACATTTGAGACTCATAATTTGATACATTTACATTTACATTTACGGCATTTAGCAGACGCCCTTATCCAGAGCGACTTACAAAAAGTGCTTCATTGTTTTACTCAGAACAAAATCTCTAGCTAGTTAGTATAGGCTAAAATCAGGAAGAAACTTTAAGCAAAGATATTATTAGATACAGTCAGTATGGACGCCTAGATATACTCAAATATATACTGAGAAAACCCTACTTAACAGATAAAAGCAAGAAAAGTCATTACAGTCACAAATATTTAATACATGCTAGTGTAGTAAAATTTAATTTAAGTGCTCTTGAAACAGATGTGTCTTCAGTCTTCGCTTAAAAACAGCAAGAGACTCTGCCATTCGGACACTCAGTGGAAGTTCGTTCCACCACTGAGGTGCCAGAACTGAAAAAAGTCTGGATGCATGTTTTCCGCATGTCCTGAGAGATGGTGGGTCAAGCCGAGCTGTGCTTGAAGCTCGAAGAGCTCTGGGTACAGATCGGGATTTGACCATTGCCACCATGTATGGAGGTGCTGGTCCATTCTTAGCCTTGTAGGCCATAGATTTTGTAGCACAGTTTTGGAGGCAGCAGCTGAAATCAAATGCATTATAGCTCTAAATGAGACTTACTCTTCTGCCTAGTATGTTTCAGTTGCTTCCACAGATAGTAAGTTGGAATTAGATCAGTGAACAACCACCTTTCTCTCACCTACTGTAAACCACTCTTGGTGAATGCTAAAAGAGCTAGGAAACCAACATCCATGTTTTCTTTTAAATTTGAATCGCACTTTTATGAACACACAATGAACATATACAAAGTCTGACCTATAACTTAAGTTTTTTGTGCGCGGTGGCCCTGGTTTCCCTCTAGTGTTTCTACGTGTAGAGGTATGTAAACCAAGGAAGCATGTAGAAGGTAAATGTTTGATATATTACAGGGTTTATATCTTTAGAGGATCACTCCTCAAATGCAGATAATTAGCCCTGTTTTATTGTGTTTTTTTTCTCTTTACTTTATAATTTTTCCTTAGTGGTTGGAAAAAATTGGGTGGTTTATTGGAATTGTATTTTTTGTTCTTTGGAATTTAGGCAAAATCAGGGGTGTGTTTCCAGATAACGAATGATCTTAGAAATTCATGAACTTTAAGAACGCCAATTTTCACGAGTGTTTCCCAAAAGTCTCCTTAGTCTTCAAATTTATGAAGTTTTAAATAGTTCTTTGTTGACTCCGTCCCTGTATCTACACTGAAAAAGCTCCATTAGTCAAAACCCGAACCACCATTTTACATACATTTTTCATTACTATAACAAAAAAATATAGTTAGGATAAGTCTGAGGTGTTGCTTCTTGAACCAAAAGCTGCTAGAAGCAATTGGTATGATATTCCTCTTACCCTATATGGCTTAGGTGTCACTATTGATTCGGATCTTTCATTTGACACACAAATATGCAATGTCACTAAGGCTGCCTTTTTCCATTTACGTAATATCATCAAGCTGAGACATTTACAACCCATCTCGCCCTTTTCGCTCCCAAAATGCTGGATTTCTCTTAGTTCCAAAAATTTGTAAGACTACAGCCGGAGGCAGAGCTTTCTCCTTTAAAGCCCCTCAATTATTGAATACCCTTCCAGCTCCAATCCGAGATTCTGACACAGTTCCAATCTTTAAATCTAGACTTAAGACTCGCCTATTTAATCAAGCCTTCAGTTAATATTCCCTTAGTAAGGTGTGGGGCTCGGGGACCCCCAGACATTGAGATTTCTGGTAATCTGAGATGTTGATGCTGTCATCCAGCTGTGCCATGGCATCACACTAGTTGTGACAATGACTTGACTGGAAAGCAATGTCTCAGTGAGCCCTCATGACTGTGGTCACCTCTGGACCCCTCCCTTTAGTTATGCTGCTATAGATTAGCCTGCCGGAGCTACATGCTAATCACTGGCACATGAGCTATGTACATTTAAATCAATGGTGGTTAAATTGACATCCACACACTCAGTCTGTATTTTCCATCTTTTTGCATGCTTCTACCCAAGACGACTGCGTGCAAGCACCTACAAGCACCTGGGAGATGGTCTGGCTTGCCGGTGGATGTACTGATGCCGGGGTTGGATGTGCCATTGCCGTGCTGATGCTGGCTCCTACTTGAGGCTCACCATCTGCACCGAAGTGACTGTGACTACTTGGCCGGGTATCAAGAACCTTAAGCTATAACTGTAGAACCACCTTTTGTCCACAAATACGGACTGGTGCTAACGGGCCGCCCAATGGAGGATGGGTTCCCTTTTGAGTCTTGGTCCTCCCAAGGTTTCTTCCTATATCCCCGCCATCTTAGGGAGTTTTTCCTTGCCACTGTCGCCTTTGGCTTGCTCATTAGGGATCTGGACCCATACAATATGTAAAGCTGCTTTGTGACAACATGTGTTGTAAAAAGCGCTATATAAATAAATTTGACTTTGACTGTAAAAGCCACTCAGCTCCCCTCATGCAATCGAGCTCAAGGAAGGAGCCATACCTCCGCACTGTAGGGTGTACCTGCTGTCCTAGGAAGAGGAGCAGGTCATGGAGCAGTACAACAAGGAGGCCTTAGCTCAGGGCTACGTTTGCCTTGTACCTTGCCAGCGAGAGCCAGTGTCTTCTTTGTAAAAAAAAAAAAGAAGGATGGCAGGCTGAGGCCATGTGTAGATTATCGAGGGCTCAATTCCCTCTTGATAAAAGACCTGTACCAACTGCCACTCATCCCGGCACTGCTGGAGCAGCTCAGAGGAGTGAGGTATTTTGCCAAATTGGATCTACGCAGCACCTATATCTGCATTAGAGAAGGGGATGAGTGGAAGATGGCTCTCAGCACTATGAGTACTACACTGCTCAAACAAATAAAGGGAACACTTAAACAACACAATGTAACTCCAAGTCAACCACACGTCTGTGAAACAAACCTGTTCAGTTAGGAAGCAACACTGATTGGGAATCAATTTCACCTGCTGTTGTGCAAATGGAACAGACAACAGGTAGAAATGAGAGGCAATTAGCAAGACACCCCCTATTGAAGTGGTTCTGCAGGTGATGACCACAGACCTTTTCTCTGTTTTCATCCTTTCTGGCTGATGTTTTGGTCACTTTGGCATTTTGTCAGTTCTCTCACCATAGAGTTAGCATGAGGTGGTATCTACAACCCACATAAGTTGCTCAGGTAGTGCAGGTCATCCAGGATGGCACATCAATGTGAGTTCTGGCAAGAAGGGTTGCTGTGTCTGTCAGCACAGTGTCCAGAGCATGGAACGGATTCCAGGAGACAGGCCAGTACACCAGGAGACATGGAGGGGGCCATAGGAGGGCAACAACCCAGCAGCAGGACCGCTACCTCCTCCTTTGTGCAAGAAGGAACAGGAGGCCAGAACCCTGCAAAATGATCCATGTTTCTGCTCAAACTGTCAGAAACAGACTCCATGAGGGTATTAGGAGGGCCAAACATCCACAAGTGGGGCTTGTGCTTACAGCCCAACACCGTGCAGGGCGAATGGCATTTGCCAGAAAAACCAAGATTCACAGATTCACCATTGGTGCCCTGTGCTCTTCACGGATGAGAGTAGGTTCACATTGAGAAAGTGACTGACGTGACAGAGTCTGGAGACGCCGTGGAGAACGTTCTGCTGCCTGCAACATCCTCCAGCATGACCAGTTTGGCAGTGGGTCAGTAATGGTGTGGGGAGGCATTTCTTAGGAAAAACTCTTAGGCATTTCTTGAAAAATTCCTTTTTTAGTGTATGCGTGTGTACTTGTAAAACGTCGTTTTTACTGTCTCAAACGTCACCATCACACATGCGATGCCGTCACACATGCGACACAAAAGTGTTTAACCCCTTTGTGCGGTGGCCATTTTGAGCTGATTTCGAAACAATTTGTACTAATACACTTTAAGGCCAAGTCCACACGTAGCCGGGTATTTATAAAAATGAATATCTCCCCCACATCGTTTTAAAAAAAAATGTCATACACACGTAATCCACATGAACCCGCACAAATACGCCATTGAGTGTTGTCATAAACACGCCAAGCGCATAGACGTCAGTATAACATAAAGCTAAAATCTGTGTCAGCCAATCAGAATCCTTCAAAATAAACACAACTTCCTGTTGTCGCTTCCGTAAGGTCTAAAACATGGTGCCGGGAGGTTCGTTTGTGTGGACCAACAAAGAAGTCGAACTTCTCTTAATAGATTTAAGCATAGCAGGTGATGTGTGTCTGTGTAATGAGGGAGGGTGTGGCCTAAGGAGACCAACACCCTATTTCAAGATGTGCACAATTATTAGGCAGCTTTTTTCTTTAGGCAAAATGGGCCATAATAGAGATTTAACTGACTCTGAAAAGTAAAAAATTACCAAAAGTCACTCAGAAGGAGGCAGCACTCTTGAAAGATATTGGGGCGTGATCACAGAACCATCAAATGTTTTGTTGCAAATAGTCAACAGGGTCGCACAAAACATGTTGAGAAAAAAAGACGTAAATTAACTGCCAAGGATTTGAGAAGAATCAAGCGTGAAGCTACCAGGAACCCATTATCTTCCATTTCTGTCACATGACAGAACTGCAATCTTCCTGGAGTACTAAGAAGTACAAGATGTTCAGTGCTCAGAGACATGACCAAGGTAAGAAAGGCTGAAACCTGACCACCACTGAACAAGACACATGGGCTCGTAGCTGGATCAGTAATGGGCACAGAGCTCCACTTCCAGTCAGATGCCAACAAGGTGGAGGTGAGGTACTCGTATGTGGTGGTGGTACAGGAATAAATCTGCATCTTTCAAAAAGACAATGATTTTTATGCAGGACAATACTCCATAAAATGCATCCAAGTACACCTCTGCATGGCTAGCCAGTAAGGCATTAAAGATGAAAAATGTGTGACATGGCCCCCTTCCTCACCTGAAGTCAGGCGCTCTAGCCCCCAGGATACATTTGACTATGGCTGCTGGTGTCTTTAAAGGGGTAGCTACATTCATGCGTCGGAGCTGTGAATCTCATATAACCAGAGCTCTTTTAACAGAGCTCTCAGCCGGTGTATCACATGAACCTGAACTGAACGGTGCTCAGCCCTACGGCTATGCTGCCAAGCACATGGCGGGAGGGCTGGCTGTCTACCATTGTGTGTGCCAGCTGGAAGGATGAAAGCTGAGCAAAAGAGAAGAGATGAGAATAAAAACAGATGGACGGAACTGACACTGAATGCAAATGACATTCGGATCCGGGGATGATGGATTCTCCCTCTCTCTCTCTCAGTCCCCTCCTTCTTTCTCCCAACCAAAATATGACCATTGAGAAGTCTTTAAAGGGTGTATGATGACATCAGTATACTTCTACCAATATTTTGCAGAAACATGGAATTAGTGAGTTTTCTATAAAATGTGTAAAAAATAGACAGAGGGAAACCCCTCCTGGGGTAGAATGGTTGAGCAAACTACTCCCTGATTTCCATATGATACTGATTCTCTGATCAGGAAGTCAGAGCACTCAGAACCCTGGGGTTGCGACCGGTTCTGGTTACTGCCCTCTGCCTTTACTAATGGTGTAACTATACATGCCAAACTCAGCACAAGCAACAAGTGACTCAGATATGTTTAAATACTTAACTCCGATACAAGCAATCTCCATGAGCCATCGGAAGACCTTTTCCACCTTCAAAAACATCGACGTACAACATAAATGAAGCTATGTGTAGATATATCTGAAATTATATCCGAATGTTTTTTAAGATATTGAAAATTAATAAGTAACTCATTTAGTAGTATGGCAAATAGTGGCGTTCGCACGAAAAATGGTTCGAAAACCGGAAGCAGGAAGTGTTGAGTATGAGACAGTTTTACATGGTGACTGGCAGTCAGTACAGACATCCAAACGTCATGTGGCCTTCAGATTAGCTCAAGAACAGTGTGCAGAGAGCTCATGGAATGGGATTCCATGATCGAGCAGCTGCATCCAAGCCATACATAACCAAGTGCAATGCAAAGCGTCGGATGCAGTGGTGTAAAGCACGTCGCCACTGGACTCTAGAGCACTGGACTCTGGAGTGACAAATCGCACTTCTCCATCTGGCAATCTGGGTTTGATGGTTGGCAGGAGAACGGTACTTGTCTGACTGCATTGTGCCAAGTGTAAAGTTTGGTGGAGGGGGGATTATGGTGTGGCGTTGTCAGAAGTGGGATGGTATCATGAGATCATCAGGAATGTGCTCATGCTTGATGGAACCCTGTCGTGTTGCAAGGGGATGGTATGCCTAATGTGAATCCCTGGTGAGAGATATGGGTGTGTGTAGCATTGGGTTGGTGGCAGAGGCTGGATGCAAGCATAAATCTTTGAATGATTTAATATAAGGACAAACAAAAACACCACAAATATAAAAACATCAACTCATACAAACCAAACAATACTGAAAGCAATAACACAGCATATCTAACAGAAAACCCCAACACATCAAGTAACAAAGACATGGACATACAAACAAAACAGCAAATATTCTTCAACTAGCAAAATCACAAGAAGTAATTCACAGATACTTACAAACAATGACCAACAAACAGAAGACCAAACACAGGCTTTAAATTCAAAACTAACAAGGGGACTAAACTAGAAACCGGTGACAATGATTACAAGGAGCGTGGCTACAAATACATGGGAAACCAAAACAAGGAGATGACTGATAGACAAAGGAGGGGCTAAACAAAACACAACAACTCTCACTCACAGACTCACAGGTGTGTGCAGAGCTATACGTGACAGTGTGACCTAGAATGAAGGGTGGGTGCAAGAGTGAGTGAGTGCATAGAATGTGTGAAGTACATGGGGGAGCTGCCTGAAGGAAAGGGGATTGCGATATCTCTTTAAAAAAACAGTAACTGAAACATCACAATGATACAATGAAAATGTTACGGGAACATTATTATCATTATTTAATGAACTTATGATTTTTTTTTGCAATGTTTAAAAAACTAGCATCACATTGACTGCATAGCTGCCAGCTCCTTCCATCATCTGAAAGTTTTGCATTACCCCATGTATAAAATAACTGGGCTGTATCGTGGACAACGGCTCTCGTTCAGAACCAAGGAAAAAGGTTTAAATCATCTGCTTTATTTTGCAGCTGAAGCTACAAATTCCCGTTGACCCATGTTTGTACCGTTTGACTGGAGAAAGACACATTGCAAACACTTCTTTTTTCTCAGGACAAATTAGCACTGCAGAGTCCACCAAACATTCCTTGACAAACTCCCCATTACAGAATGGCGTATTGCAACTCGGGATGAGTGGAGCTTGTAAAAAATCCTTGCTGTCTTTGCAGTTTTGCCAGTCTTCGGATGCCTGTGCTCGCTCTGCATCAGTCCAGCCTTAAACACAGATATCTGTTCTCCACGAATTAAGCACATAGCTTTACCTTTGAATTCACTAATGTTAGAGAAAATTTAACATTTTCTCTTATGATATGCTTTAGTATATCTGTACTTCAGCATTCCTGAGTGTTCTTTACCTTACATACACGTAAATCACATTAGTAATGTATAATTTCAGTCACTCTTGTACTTATGCGCAGTAGGCCTGAATCAAGAATGCTTTGGCTACGTAACTATCAAGGATTCAAGGAGACTTTATTGTCATTCACAACACACATGCGTACATGAGGTGGGAACGAAATTATGTACCCAAGGTCCCGGTTTTAACCCCAAGACATAAATAGAATGAGATAAAAAAAATAGAATAGACTAAAATATACATGGAATAGACTAAAATATACAAATGTATAAAATATTCAATAATAATAAGGACACTATACAGTAATGAATGTAATAATAAGGACACTATACAGTACTGAATGTGTCAATAGAGACACTGGAAAGTGGCTGTGCTTCAGCTGTAGACATAAAGTGGCAAGTGGATGTGCATAAGTGTCCTGTGCATAAGGTGGCCGTGCATAGAGTGCCAGGGTCTGGCTGAGTGCTGGTCTCAGTGATTTATGAGTCTCACAGCTTCAGGAAAGAAGCTGTTCCTCAGTCGGGTAGTCCTGGACTTAATGCTCCGCAGCCTCCTGCCTGAGGGGAGTGGGGTGAAAAGTGAGTGTGCTGGGTGGGTGGGGTCCTTCATGATGCAGGTGGCCCTCCGCCTGCATCTGGAGGTGTAGATGTCCGTGGTGGAGGGGAGGCTGACCCCTACAGTCCTCTGTGCGGCCTTCACCACCCTCTGCAGAGCTTTCCTCTCTGCAGCAGAGCAGCTACCATGCCACACACTGATGCTGGAGCACAGAACGCTCTCCACCACACATCTGTAGAAGGAGACGAGGACAGTGCTCCCCAGGCCAACTCGTCTCAGCCGCCTGAGGAAGTAGAGCCGCTGATGAGCCTTCCTGACCAGACTGGAAGTGTTGTTGCTCCAGCTGAGGTCGTTGCTCAGGTGTACACCCAAGTACCTGTAGCTGGAGACCACTTCCACCGCAGATCCTCCGACGTGGAGAGGGGGGTGGGTATGTCTGCCCCTTATGAAGTCCACAATCATCTCCTTTGTCTTCTTAGCGTTGATGCAGAGGTTGTTTTTCCTGCACCAACCCTCCAGGTGTTCCGCCTCCTGCCTGTAGCCAGTCTCATCACTGTGTGTGATGCAGCCAACCACTGCCGTGTCATCCGCAAACTTCACAATATGACAGCCCGGGTGGACGGGTGAGCAGTCATATGTGAGCACTGTGAACAGGAGAGGGCTCAGCACACAGCCCTGGGGGGGAGCCTGTGCTGAGGGTTAAGGTGGAGGAGGAGACATTGTGGATCCTCACAGACTGCGGCCTGTTGGTCAGGAAGTCCAGGACCCAATTGCAGGTGGAGGAGCTCAGCCCAAGTGTCCAGAGTTTGTTGACCAGGGTCTGGGGAATCATGGTGTTAAAGGCAGAAGTGAAGTCCACAAAGAGCAGACGGACATATGAATTCTTCTGCTCCAGGTTGGTGAGGGTGGTGTGGACCATGGAGGAGATCGCATCCTCTGTGGATCGGTTCCCTCTGTAGGCATACTGGTGTGGGTCCCCAGTGATGATGATGGTGGCTTTGATGTGGGTCATAACCAGTCTCTCAAAGCATTTTGTGACTATCGGCATGAGGGCTATTGGCCGGTAGTCATTCAGACCCATCACTGCGGAGGTTTTTGGGACCGGGATGATGGTGGCGGTCTTCAGGCATGTGGGGACAGAGGCTTGGATGAGGGAGGCGTTGAAGATGTCTGCCAGGACCTCCGATAGCTCGTTAGCACAGCCCCTCAGCACACGTCCGGGAATGTTGTCCGGGCCAGCAGCTTTCCGGGGGTTAACCCTCTTAAGGGACCGCCGTAGATCTGCAGGGGTCAGACTGAAGGGCACTTCTCCGGGTGGTGTGGTGAGTCTGGAGCTGGGGGGTGTGTTAGGATCCTCAAAGCGGGCGTAGAATTTGTTGAGGGCCTCAGGCAGGGAGGCAGCACTCTGCATCGCTTCCTTTATAGTCGGTGATGCACTTGATGCCCCTCCACATGCTCCGTGGATCCTGGGAGGAGAAATGTGCATATGCTGCTTTAGCCCTCTTTACTCCAGCAGTCAGCTCTCTCCTAGCCCTCCTAATTGCCTGTGAGTCGCCAGACCTGAAGGCAGCATCCCTGGTTTTCAGCAGAGAATGCACCTCTGCGTTCAGCCAGGGTTTCCGGTTCGGGTGGCAAGTCACAGTCTTAGTAGTGGTGACATCCTCCACACACTTGCTGATGTACCCCAGCACAGCGGATGAGTAGTCCTCCAGATCCAGCTCTCCCTCATTCTCAGCAGCCTCTCTGAAGACCTGCCAGTCTGTGCAGCTGAAGCAGTCCTGCAGCACCGCATCTGCATCATTGGGCCACACAGTGATGGTCTTCTGTGTGGGGCTGGAGCGTTGCAGTCGGGGATGGTATTTAGGAACCATCATGACGGAGATGTGGTCGGAGAGTCCGAGGTGGGGGCGGGGGTACGGCTCTGTAAGCGTCTTTCCGGTTGGTGTAGACACGGTCGAGGGTGTTGCTCCCCCGCGTCGGGATGTTCACATGCTGGTGGAACCTCGGCAAGGTGTCGATCAGGTTTACGTGGTTAAAATCCCCGGCCACCACGTAAAACGCCTCGGGATGCTTGTGCTGTAGTGAGCTAATGTTGTCGTGTAGCTCTTTCAGGGCGATGTTAGCATTAGCATCCGGAGCTATGTACACAGCAATGATGAACACCGTTGTGACTACTTATGACCACACAGTTCGTGCACCAACCTTTGTTGACGAACACACACACACCGCCCCCTCATGATTTCCCAGAGCGCTGGTCACGGTCCACCTGGAAGAGCTGCAGTCGGGTGAGCAAGAAGGCTGAGTCTGGCATGCTGTCGTTTAGCCAGGTTTCCGTGAGACAAAGCACAGAACATTTCCTCATCTCCTTGGAAACACTAATCCTCAGCCGCAGAAGGTCCATCTTGTTGTCCAGAGAGTGGACGTTGGCCAGGAACACAGAGGGGATTGGGGGTCGTCTAGCATTAGCTTTTAGCATTAGCATTAGCTAGCACCCCCGAGCGTTTGCCCCGTTTCTGCTTCCACATGCACCGCTTCCTCTTGGCCTTTGTCCCCCGACCTCTGCCCCGCCAAGCCGGTGTCCGTAGGAGTTGCAGCCTGCCTAGCATAGCTCGTAGACTATGTACCATGGTCACACTTTTTCCATCCAGACAATCCTTTAGCTGTAGGAGTTTTGTTCTGTTATAACTCACATGCTTGTAGCACATGAGTTCAGGCTCGGAGTCGACATCACAAACATTAAAAACACTAAAAACGGGGTTTTCGCCAGGAGCGTGAGAAGCCGCTGCACTACTGCGCACCGCCATCTTGAATAAACTATCCTTGCCTTCCTGGCACCTTGGGTGTTTTCGAGAAGCCAATGTTCCTAGGATGGCCTCGCTCTTATCCACTCACGGGATGGACCCCTGACGTCCGAGCAGGAGCGCAGGCGTGCGAGGGGAGAGGCCAGCGTGTGCATGTCAAATCATGTGTGGATTATGTCTTGTTTATCCAATCATATTCGTTTTAGCATTCTGTGATCAACGCATGGTCACCACGTGCAAATGTCATGTACATGGAAGGTGATTACAAAACCTGAGGATTCGAGAAGGGAGATTAGCTCTCTATTGCAGACGCCTTGTGTATATGTAATTGAGATCTATGGATTAATCCATACTTGCTTAATAAATTCATTTACTCTGTTATACCATTTCACCCAACTGCTTCTGACTCCTATTGTGCTCACCATTTTAAGGGTTTACAGAATTTCAACGACACTAAATAAATATTTAGAAGCCCATGTCTTGTTAAAAACTCTGTATTCAACATCAGTCTTTCTTTTTTTAACAATAGTGGACATGTTTAAGCTCTAAGCGCTGACTTCTTGAAAACTGTCTAACATATTCACTGACAAATTTGAGTAAAGGTACATAAGTGCAATGACTGGACAGACACAAATGGAAAAACTAAAAGCAGTGTAGTTGTAAGTGGTGCACCTATCACATTTTAATAGATGTCATAATTACATGTTTACTTGTGTGGATACATATGTGGTTGCGCTGAGAGACATCATCAGTGATGTTTCCTGAGATCCTTCGGGTCTCGCAACATCAGACAACCTCCCTCTGGTGACCCAGCTGGGCTGTTCAGACCCCAACTTGCCTCCCAGCAGTATATGCCCTCTTTTCGGACCAAATCCACATGGAGGCTCTCTCTTCAGCCTCTGTGTTGGACTTGATGGCTCTTTGCAGCTCCAAGAAGATACCAAGGAAGTTGAAGATCTTGAGTAGGGAGCGGGCCTCAAAGCCTCAACAACCCACCTCTATTGGTTCACAGCGTGCATTTCAGCCTCTCCTTTGGCATTCTTCTACAAGCTCATGGTATTTGAGCCACTTACGCTCATTGGCCTCTTCCATGCAATCCTCCCAGGGGACTGTTAGTTCCAATAGAAGGACTTACTTAGATGAGTCAGATGTCTGCACCACGTCTGGTCTCAAAGAGGTTGGTTTTATGTACTCCAGGAACTTGAGCTGTCTGCCCAAATCGACTCGCAGTTCCCAGTCTGATGCTGAGAGTAGGCTGAATGCTGGTGTTGGCTGAGCTTGTGGCTTCTCTCCAGCTTTAACAAAACATACTGTCCTTATTTTAGTAAAGGGTTTGTCACTGTGGACTAGAACCACACTCAGCATTTGGAATTAAGTTAGAACTGCATTTAAGTTGCCTAAAGCACTCAGAATTTTAACCAGCATTGGATATATTAAATTCTTCACTCCTAATATTTTAGATAAAGGTTTTGCAAAATGGGCTGATCAGGAGCTCATGTTTATTCATCAATTAATTGATATAAACAATCATGTCATTTAAACAACTATGCAGACATTTTCTACTTCAAAAAATAATTTCTTTAGATATTTACAGTTGCACTTTTCTGACTACACACAAAGAATGGGAAAGAGTGCTGAACCCCACATCAATGGAAAACATCCTAACCCAATTCCAAAAGGTGAAAGGGATAAGAAATTGATAATGAAACTATACAAGATAATTTTATCTGTCACGGTGGCTAGGAGGAGAGGCCACCAGAGGGCGCGTGTGTGGACGCGTAGCCATGGCAACACTGCTCACACGCCCCCTAGCAACACACCACTCCTCTCTCTCTCTCACCTCAGTATTAGCACCTGTTCCTTGTTACCTGTCACCTCATTTAAGCCCACAGGTTACGCCATCCAGTGCTGCGCATTCCTAAAGCCTACGCCTGTGTAAGAGCACTGGATTGCTACGTCTCCGTGTCCTGCTCCTACTGATGATACGTCTGCGACCCTCCTTCGCTAGCTTTATTACTCTTTTGTTTTACCATTGCCTATTCGGCCTGAGTATTTTCGTTTGCTGTCATCATGGATAATAAATCCTTGTCTCCGCAACCCCTGTCTCCTGCTGTCCCTGAATAACCGTCACAGAATGCGCAGCCGGGAGCAGTGAGCCGAGTCCCTGGGAGCCCCTGACTCTCCAGGGTAGAATGCTGGGCAGGCAGCAACAAGAGCTAGAAGAGGTAAAGGCCTTATTACAATCAGTAACTGGCTGTCTGCAGACCTTGAACCAACAGGCGAGTATCCAGAGTTCGACGAGGAGGGAAGGCCCTCGTTTGCCCATCGCCCCCCCCGAGCCTTACGAGGGGAACCCCGAGATGTGCGAGGGGTTCCTGGTGCAGTGCGAACTGTACTTCTCACATCAGCGGCAGCTGAGCGAGTTGGAGAAAGTGTCCTACGTGATTTCACGACTCTCGGGTAAGGCACTGAAGTGGGGGGCTGCCCTCATGACTAATGGCTCTCCTCTTTTACAAGACTATGCAGCTTTTTCGGCTGAATTGAAGGAGGTCTTCCACCACCCATGCCGCGGGAGAGCCAGCGGACAAAGCCTGCTCTCTATGCGACAGGGATCGCGCCCCGCTGCGGAATATGCTTTGGAGTTCCGGACTCTGGTGAGATTGGCGGTCACGTATGACCAGTTGGTCCAGGCGCGCGGAGGAGCACGATCCTTCAGTGCTACGATGTCGCCGCTTCCAGAGAAGGAGGCATTACCTCCCGCAGAACCTATGCAGGTTGGTGAGGCGGGCGACACCAAGGGGACCGTCCGGCCGCGCGGAAGGCGAGTCAGGGTGAGTAGCTCCATGGTTGGGGGCCTATTGAACTTCCCTGCAACAGTCTCTCACCAATCCAATTGTGTGGACGTTTCCGCCCTAGTGGACTCGGGAGCGGCGGGGAACATAATTGACCCAGACCTGGTGCGCCGCTTGGAGGCCCCGCTGATAAGACTATGGAGACCCAGAAGGGTGCAGGTGCTGGATGGCAGACCTGTGGGCGGCGGTTTGATCCGTCACCGCACTCCCCCCTTGGTTGTTAATATTCAGGGTTTCACCACACGTCTGGTTTTTTTTTGTTCTCCCCAAATTACAGCATGCCATCACCTTAGGTCTCCCCTGGCTAAAACATTACAACCCCTCTATAGATTGGGCCCGTGGTAGAATCACAAAGTTATCCCCTGTCACCAGTGAGGAAGAGAACGAGCAAGCCATGTGTCATGTCCACGTCCATAGAGATCCATAACGTTAATAGCCACCTGACATCCCCTCCTCAGTACAAGGATCTGGCAGAGGTCTTCAGCGCCGGGAGAGCAGCTCAGCTACCGCCACACCGCCCCTGGGACTGTGCCATTAAGCTGAGATCAGGCAGCGTACCGCCGAGAGGGCGTATTTATCTGCTGTCCCAGACCGAGGAGTCCGCTATGCAGCGCTATGTCAAAGAGGCGTTAGCTCAGGGCTATATCGTTCCCTCCACCTCGCCAGCCTCAGCGAGCGTCTTCTTTGTTAAGAAGAAGGACGGTGGCTTGAGGCCATGCGTGGATTATCGAGGGCTCAATTCTCTCTTGGTGGGGTACTCCTACCCGCTGCCTCTAGTGCCGTCAAATATGTGGCGTAAATTTAAGTGGAAAATTATCAACAGCAATTCACACACACATCATCTGGTCATGCCTTAAACTACAAAGTTTTTGGGACACGGTGTATAGGACTATATACCAAATCTTTCAGGAAGTCATACCGAAGGATCCCACAGTCGAATTACTCAGTATCATTTGTGGAAAATTATTTAAATGAAATTACATTTTAGTAGCATTATTTTACTAGTATTACATTACTAATCAATTGCATTACTAATAAATTGCTTTGCATTAAAATACCTTACAGAGGAGGAGGAGATAACAAGAACACTCAAAAATCACCTGAACCCAGCGCCACCGAGCGCTTCAGGTTTCACAAGAGAAACCAGGCAAAATCAGAGTCGGTGTCTGAGTACATCACTGAATTGAGGAGACTGTCGGAACACTGCCAATTCGGAGAGGGCCTAGCGGATGCGCTGAGGGACCGTTTCGTCTGCGGACTACACAACAAGGGCATTCAAAAACAACTGTTGACAGTGGATAAACTCACACTTAAGCGAGCAGTAGACATTGCAGTGTCAGTGGAAACAGCAGAGAAGGACGCTTCTGAACTACAAGGTAAATCTTCCACCACATGCTCCGTGTTCAAACTACATGCTAAACAGCGAAATACCAGATCAAAACCCTGCTTCAGATGCGGTAAACAGTCACATGGCCCTACTGAATGTTGGTTTAAAGACAAGGACTGCAGACAGTGTAATAAAAGAGGGCACATACAGATAATTTGTAAAGTGAAATATGAAAAGAATGAGAAATCATATGCAAAGAAGGGGCAAAAAGTTCACAGAGTGGAACAGACAGAGTCAAATAGTTCAAGTGAGGATGAGCTGTGCTGTCTTGGATTGTATGCAACTGAAGTGGACCACAGGGATGTGATCTGGCTTACACCAAAAGTTAACGGAGTGCCATTGAAGATGGAGTTAGACACCGGCTCTGATATGTCAATCATATCAAAGAAAGATTACCTACAAAATTTCCCAGAAATGAAGCTCTCTCGCACAAGTGTGAAATTGAAAACATACACTGGCCAAAGAGTTGTACCTCTGGGAAAATTGAAAGTAAAGGTGAAATACTAAAATCAAAGGTGCAACCTGGAAGTGTTTGTGCTGAAAGAGGGAGGTGCCCCACTGTTTGGCCGTCAGTGGCTCAGGCAAATAAAACTGAATTGGCAAGAAATAAAGACTATGTGTATTGCCTCCAAACAGTCAAACGGAAAGCAGTTGTCAGAGATATTAGACAAACATGCAATAGTGTTCAGTGAGGGCATAGGAACCATGAAACACATAAAAGCACGTTTGGAATTTCAAAAAGATGTAAAACCAAAGTTCCACAAAGCACGCCCTGTCCCATATGCACTATGCCAAAAGGTCGAAGCTGAGCTGCAACATCTCATGGACCAAGGAATATTATCCAAAGTGGACTGGTCTGAATGGGCAACCCAAATTGTACCAGTGGCCAAAAAGTCTTCAGACAGTGCGCATTTGTGGTGATTTCAAAGTAACAGTTAACCCTGTACTACATGCAGACCAATATCTACTTCCTCGCATAGATGACATTTTTGCATCTCTAGCAAATGGTGAACATTTCACAAAGATAGACCTTGCTCAGGCCTACCTACAAATGGAGATGGATGAAAGTTCATGCAAATCCCTCACCATAAATACCCACAAGGGTCTCTACCAGTACAACAGACTGGTGTTTGGCATCACAAGTGCCCCAGCAATCTGGCAACGTGCAATGGACCAGATGCTCCAAGGGATTCCAGGTACACAATGACAAACTTAGACGCTGTTCTGACAAAACTTGAGGAGTATGGACTGAAGGCAAATAAAAAGAAATGCGAGTTTTTCAAAGAATGTATTGAGTACTGTGGACACAAAATATAGGCCATAGTGAATTCTCCTCAGCCAGAAAATGTAAGCCAGCTGCGCTCTTTCCTTGGCCTTGTTAACTATTATCACAAGTTCTTGCCCAATCTCTAATCTGTATTGCACCCACTCAATGCACTGCTCCACCAAAACTCTAAGTGGAGTTGGTCAAAGGACTGTGAACAGGCATTCAAAAAGGCAAAAAGACTCATCATCTCAGACAAAGTGTTGACACACTATAACCCAAAGTTGCCCTTGCGTCTAGCCTGTGACGCCTCACCATATGGTATTGGTGCAGTTTTGTCACACAAAATGGCTGATGGTTCAGAACGCCCCATTGCTTTTGCATCTTGCTCTTTGTCACCTGCAGAACGTAACTATGCACAAATAGACAGAGAAGCCCTGAGTTTAGTGTGGGGAGTGAAAAAGTTTAACCAATATTTGTATGGTAAACATTTTACCCTGATTACAGATCACCAGCCATTACTCTCCATTTTTAGTCCTCATAAACGTGTCCCCATAATGGCAGCAGCTCGTCTTCAACGTTGGGCTCTGTTTCTGGGTTACATGATTGAACACATGGGAACAAAGCAGCATGGAAATGCAGATGGACTGTCTCGCCTGCCTCAGCCCATCACAGGTAAAGACACTACGTTACCCCTTCACATGCTGCAAATGGAACCTCTCCCTGTGACTAGTAAACAAATATGTAAAGAAATGAGAAATGACCCTCTGCTTTCAAAAGTATTTGATCTAACCATAAATGGTTGGCCAACACAAGTAGATAATGAATTCTTGGACTATTTTACAAGAAAAGATCAACTTACTGTGTGCCAAGGTTGTGTCATGTGGGGAACATGTGTTATTGTACCACCCAAACTGCACTCAAAAGTGCTAAACTCGCTGCATGATGGACATGATGGGGGTAGTCAAAATGAAAAGCCTTGCAAGGAGCTATGTGTGGTGGCCTGGCCTTGATAACCAAATAGGAAGTATATAATGAGTATATAATAGGAAGTATATAATGAGCTACATATATGGGTATAGAAAATGCAGCAAATGACTTATGGTACATATATGGTATAGAAAGAACCATTAAGTTGTTTTGGGTGGAGGATCAGGATATAAGTAACGGCTTTGAATGTTAAACTTCAGATCTTACTCCCTGGTAGAGGAGCACACTGCGCTGTCTTGGCTTTATCTTGGCTTTAATTAAAGGTCAAAAGACATTAGACTGGTGTTGTTTTCTTTTGCATTAACGAACACGCTAGGTAGGATGAGAACAAAGCGCAACACATTCCAGCAGGTGTGCAGGGTAGAGCTAAATTATATCTTTTAAATCTTTTTTGCAGCAGCTTTGAAATTGTTACGTGTAGCTCCACCCTCCGTCCCTGTCTTGTGTCATTTCCCTAGTCCCGCCCTGTTTCCATGGGTTCCCCTCTGTCTGTCATGCCCATATCCTTATCCATCCCACCTGTGTCTCGTTAGTTCCTGTTAGATCAGTGTATTTATATTCCCTGTGTTTCCCTAGTCCGGTGTCGGTCATTGTCTGTAAGTTGTCATTGTATTCCTTGTGTTCTTCGCTCGCGGTTTTCCCTCAGCTCTCTTTGCCCTCCCTATTACCGGTTTGTTCTTTGTTCCTAGCCACGTCACGTCTTTTAGTTGTCTCTGAGTTTCCCCACTTGGGCTTCTTCACTTGCTCGTGTCTTAGTTAATGCCGTCTCTTGCTTCCTTGTTTTTCCGTTCTCCCTGACTCCCCGTTGGTTTGCGTGTATGCGTTAGTTTTGTTCCTTGTGCCAGTGAGTTTGGTTGCCCTGTTATGTGGTTTATCCTTGTTCCTCATGTTTGCCCTGTTTATTTATTCACATCCGCGTTCTGCTCCTCGTTGGATATATTTGTATTTGCCGTGTTCATTAGTTGTCATTATTATAAGCATCTGTTTCTGTTCTCTGTGGTGTCTTGCGTGTTTGCAGTGTCTACGTTGGTGAATCCCCTTGCTCGCCTTTTCCTAGTTGTGCTCCCCTGTTTAGTTGTCTGTCTTGTTTCTTCAATAAATGTATTCAAATCCAACATTTGTTTCACGCCTGCCTTGGGTAAACGTTACAGAAATGGATGCAATTAGAGCCACCCTCCTACAACACTTGGGTCCAAAAAGTAGGTGAACTGTACCAAATGGAAAAAATAACATACTAAGCCTATTTTCAGTCTACTGTGGGACTGTGCTAGAATTCTACTCGGGTAATGACCCAGATAGTAAACTTGTTGCTGTAATGATGGGTGCCACGGCCTTACCACTTCAAGTACATATTTTATTTATTTTTTAGTATTTTCCTTACTCCCTATTTATGTGATGCTAAAAGAAAATGGAAAACACTATGCCAAAATGTTTATTTTATTGAATGTCTGTGGAATGCTCTCAGGTTTACTCTAATTATCCTCTGATGTATAGTTATATGATCTACTTTTTTTATTATGTTTAAAAATATCCTGTCCTCTGGCTATGTGTAGCCACTGACTGGGTGATTGTTTTGGCCACTGTCTTCAGTACCTGGACATGGTGCCAGTGGTAGCGGCCTCCTCCGAAGGTTGTGGGGCAGCTGCTAAGGATGTGTTCCAGTGTGCCCCTTTCTGGGCAAAGAGGACATGTTGGAACATCACTCTTTCCCCAAGTGAGCAGGTTGGCTGGACTAGGCAACATGTCGTACACAGCTTGGACAATGAACTTACGATACGTTGTGGTTCTGCCTTCCAGATATCATTCCAGGTTAGCTTCCTCTCAAGCACTCCTTCCCACCTTGTTGATGCTCCCAGCTGCCACATGCTTGCCAAACTGCTGGTCTTTACCTCCTCAGCCCGGCCCACATCTCCTCCAGGACAGGATGGCACCTTTCCTTTCCATGTGCCAGGTCACAACGTGGCTGTGGGATGGCCCCTAGCTCTGCTGGCCTGATGGCCACTGTGCCCAAAATTGCCCTGTGTCTTAATAGAGATTCCACCAGCTTGCTGATGCAACTCTGCAGTCACTGGATTCTCAATAGGCTATTTCCTCTCTTGTGCATGAGACTCTGAATTCCTCCTCCAGGCTGCTGAAGGTAAGTTGAAGTTTGTTGCTCTTCCCATACATACAGATGGCGTGTGTTGAACTGGTAAGACTACATGGTAGGCTCAGCCATCTTCAGAGGTATGAGCTGAACTTCCTCTCCAGGGATCTTCCTCTCTCTACTGTAGCCATGGTCACCTCGTACCATGCTGATATAACCATGCCTTGAACCTTCCAGGGAGCCCAGACTTGTCTACTACAGATAACCAGGCTTCTTGATGGTAGTTTGGACTCATGCTGTGTCTTTAAGACTGCAGTTGAAAACCTTGCCCAGGCTTGTGACTGGTTTTTCAGTGATATATGGTATAATCACATCGTCCACAAAGAAGCGAAACTTGTACACTTGTACTTTACCTCTCTCCAGCACCATGGACCTAGATTTTGTTGGGTTAAAACTCATCCTAGCCCAGCGGCTGAGCTTTTCCAGGACCTGACGGATCCACCGACATCCTGGCACTGAAGTAGTAGTGACCATCATAAAGGCTCGGATGGGGGGATGATGAATTCCAGACTTGGACAGGGGGCCTCTACATGCCATCCCAGCTACCTTCACCAACATACCCATGGCTTCTTGCAGTATTAAACTCCATTGTAGGAGCTGGCATGTCCAGGAGGGCTCTATGTGGTCCAAGCTCCTGAACTCTGTCTGGATCACTAAGGGTGATGTACAGGAAGTTGTTCCTCTGGGGAGCACTCAAGACGGCCGCATCATCTCTGACCCAACGACTGCCTTGTGAAGCAAAAGGGATGGCTAGGAAGTTCGCTTCCTGGCTCTCGCTCACCTCCATCATTCTGCTCTTTGCAGGGTCTTGAGCTTATTTCATACGGTGTGTCAGAGCTCCGCGAGAGGTGGCTTATCCTCCTCAGCTGCTACTTTGAACTGCTTTGCCAAAATCCACAGATCTTTCCGTAGCTGATGAGTCTTGTCTGCCCTTTGGCTCTTTAACACCAAACCTTTCCCGCCCAAAGCTTATAATGATTGTGGTCAGGTACTTGAGTTGGCCTTCTACATCTACCTTTGCCACTGAGTTGATGATACTGGATGTATCCTCATCAAACTGTTGCCACAGTCTGTGCTGCTTTGCTTGAGGCTGATGGTTCTGGACTACTCTGCTGGGAGTTGAAGTGCTGGACACTTGGGAGGTTCTGGGCTCTGTGGGTTGTCTCAAGGCCGGGCTCTTTGTGTCTCATCAGGCACTGGTCCTGTGCGTCTTGCTGCATTGTCCTGCACCAAGCAATTCATCCGGTTCTGATGGATTTTTAGGCCTCGATTGTTCTTGTATATTTTACCACAAGGTTTTTACTGAGTCCATCTTGTTGGGGTGCTCATCCTCTCCCCCCTCTCGGGTTCCCCTGGGGGTATTTCTCTGGGGGTTGATCTGTAGCATGTTTGGGTTCTCCTCAGGAGATACAGATTGGGCTGCTAACCCTTCCTGCCCTGGGTGCTGTCTTTCTGTGCTGTCACTGTCTCTCCAGTTGTCACCACTCTTTCTTGGTTGTCATCCAGTCGCTTCCTGGGAGTCACTGGTTCAACCAGTTAAGAAAATGTGTGGATACATCTGTGGATGCGCTGAGACACATCCCCAGTGATGTTTCCTGTAATTTATCAACAATCTCATGCAGCCCAGCCAGAGATGCACAACTGCCAGGCTGTACAATGCCCAGGTCTGACTTAGGTCAGTTCTCAGTGTGGTTTATACTGGCTGATATGACTAATGCAGCTTGCTTGTTTTTAGTGTTTTACTCCCAGAAGCTACTTAACTTTGAAGTTGCACCTTACCTTTCTTCTCAAATCAAAAATTAATTACTTTTGAGAAAGTACTCTTGTCTCCAGGTGCAGCATTTAGCCATGGTGAAAAAGAGCAAGATTTATTAATCGCAAATCCATAAGCAGAGTCATTGAAACGGTCCAAAGTCATGCCAGGGGAGCAGATCAGACAAAGAAAGAAAACCAAGATGAAGGGATTTACCAGACATTATATAATAAAGATCAAAACGAGTATAAAACATTACAAAAACATGGACACAAAGAACAAGGAATAGACAAAACACTCATGTAAACAACTGAACACTCATTCTAACAAAAAAAGGAAAGAAGAGAGCTTAAATAACACAATCAATGAAACTAACCAGACATTGTTGGGAATGATGGGGTAGGATAACAAATGGCATGGGAGTGGCAGGGGAAACACATGGGAAACCAAAACATAGACAATGGCTAGATAAACAAAAGCTACACTTGACAGGTGGGGACAGGGCTAGATGTGACACCTATACTGTCTCTGTTTACTCTAATCTTATGTTAGTCCTGTACCTAGTTCTGTTTTGTTCATTTATTAAACCCATCTTCAACTATGCTCTTGCATCCAACCTTTCTTACCTACACATTTATACTGTGAAACGAATCCATCCAGGTGTCAATGCCAAGTATCTATGGACCTTCAGGTATTGATGGATCAATGTCAGTGCCTGGTAAGCCTTCAAATTTACACGTTACCACCTGGACATGTGAAATGAAATAAGTAAGTCCGACTTCATCTATATTTCTGCTTTGATGCTAGCTTTATCTGCTATCTTTCTCTGCCAGCTTTGTATGCTATCCCAATAATTAGTTCCACTATAGAATCAATCATTCAATTTAGCCTGATCATTACACATAGTTGTCTGTTATTCAAGTATAACTATCAATAAGATTTAACACACCCTTTTAACTTAGATGTTGAACTCTAATTTCATAAGAAGAGTGATACTGTAACATCTAGCTCTACTCCCCATCTGTTTGTCTTGTCTTCACCTTCTCTAGTCCCGCCTCTGTTTTCTTGTTCTCCCTTTTTCCTGTCTGCTTATTGTCTACAGCTGTTTTTAGTTTGGTTTCTCATTATGTCCTGCCATTTAGTATATGTTCTGTTCAGTCATGTCACCCTGCATTGGTTTTTGTACTTTGTCGGACAGATTCTCTGGTTATGACCTGGACTGTTTGATGGATTTGCTCATAATAAAACTTGCTCTGCTCTGTGCATGTGTCTACCTCCTCGCTAGGCAACGCTCCTGGCATTACAGATACGGTACGTATTAAGTTTCCAAAAAAACACAAAATTAATAACAATTTAACAATAACAATAACCATTGTTAACAAATCATAAATTACATGTAAAAGGAATTTCACTGCAGGAGTGAAAAAAAACATTTTCAATACAGAAAGGCCTTTTAGTTAAACCATTTATTAGGGACAGCCAAATTAACTCACTGAAAGACTACTGGGCCTGGATGTGTCAATCCCGAGATTATGTTAAGGGGTTGTTAGTAGGGTAACAAAAAGTTCAATATGTATATTACAGTCTAGTGAATAATGTAGAAGGCATCTGTGATTCTGTGATTCTGCCTTATTTATGCCTCCTCCCTCTGACAGCATGTTTCGACTCACTCAGGAAAGCCTGTTAAACTCAGCATTGCACTCAACACTACCCACATAAAAATAGAATATTAAACATTTCCAGTGTTTCATCTTGCATCTCAATAATTCAACATTACTTTAACACTCACAAAGGAAGAATTGGGGAAAGAAGGTAGGGTGGGGGTGGGGGTGAGCATGGGGATGGGGCTGGGAATGCTAGTTGTACTGCAGAAGAAAGAGACGAGGGGCTGGAGTCCCAGAAGATTAAATTAAGACATGCACTAACATACTCCAGCTATAGGGAGGAGTCTGTTTATGGCCTTTTGTGCACTACTTTAGGGACGATTTTAACAAGTCATACCAAACACACTTCACAGAATGAAACTTTGTCTACTGGGTGTCAAGGTGATGCTCCCGGACCCTTCCCTTTGGGCGTGTGTTTATGTCGTCTAAGTCCACATGTGTAGTTCCGTGGGTCTGTCGGTGTGGGTGTGTTCATCAGTCTCACCTGTGGCTCGTCTCCTCATCACAAGGGGAGATTGTTGTTCGTCTATTTAATGTGCGTTTACGCAGTGTCCTGTGTGCGTCTTTGTTTGAAATTGTTTGAATGTCGAGTGTGTGCCAACTGTAAAAGTAGCCTGTTTGTCTAAATAAATGTATCGTATACAAAGATCTCCATGGCATTCTGTTCCGAACCCTGTTCGTTACAGAAAGACGCGCCTCAAGAACAGGATGCCAGGGTACGTGAGGAAAAATGTGAAAGGGCAAAAGAAGAAGGGTGTGCGCGGACGTGCACCCTCTCCCAGGCCATTCCTCCTACCCACCGGAGACGCAAGTGACAGCGATGGCCCATTCCTAATAAGCACCTGGGCCGTGGGCCACTCCCCCCGAGTTTGAATTCGGGGGGTGACGATTCGGAGGAAGCCAGCCCCCCGCCGTTGGTGTGCTCTGAGGCCACAGAGGACTACGGGGCTGCAGCAAGCCCGCCTCCATCGTTGTGCTCCGAGGACACAGTGGACTACGGGACTGCAGCGAGCCCGCCGCCAACAGTACATTCCGAGGCTACGGCGGACAACGGGGCCGCAGTCAGCCCTCCTCCGTCCGTTTGCTCGGAGAATATGGTGGACTACTGGGCTGCAGTAAGCCCTCCTCCGTCCGTTTGCTCGGAGGAGACCGCGTCCTATGGGGGAGGGGTGAGCCCACCTCCGTCGATGTGCTCGGAGGACACAGAGTGGCATAAGGAAGCCCCAAGCTCTCCCCCACTGAGGCTTACCGAGGAGGAAAGGGCAGAAAGCCCAAACCCCTCTGTAAACTCAATGAAGACCGGGAGATCCGATGTCAGTATGGCAAGCCCGGGGTATAGCCCCGCAGAGGTCAGCATGGGGACTCCCTACTCCTCAGAGGATGAGTATGTGATGGAGTCCCAGGAGGAGGGGGCTACGCGCGGCTCGGTGGTGCACGACGCAGAGGCGCCAGCTCAGGTGGCGTCCTCCTGGACTACGCCCGGTGTGGAAATACCACCGGCTACACTTTCCTGGAGGGGGAGAGAGCCTGCCAAACCCAGGAGTGGCAAGGGCCCTCCGGTGGTGGAGAAGGGAACTGCGCAAGCCCCGGTGGGGGAACCAGAGGGAAACCACCGGGTGCAGCACCTGCCACCGCAGGGCAGCAGACTCCGCCACTGACGGGTCTCCAGGCATGGAGACCCGGGACCGCATTATCGTTTGTGTCACTGCCTGTGTTTGTGTCTGTTCCGGTTGTTATCGTATACAAAGATCTCCGTGGCATTCTGTTCCGAACCCTGTTCGTTACACTGGGACCTAGATGGTTTTGCTGGGCTGTTTCCCTGAAGCTCATAATACTCTGCTTGAAACCAATGAAATGTTATTAAAATCATGCCAAATGCAAAAGATTAGCTTCTGAATTAAGTATGATTATGGTGTGGCGGAAAAATTCATATTTTGTCTTTCTGTCGTCAGATTCATTAATATGCATATAGGTATTGATCACATGTAGTATAAAGTAGACTGGAAATCACTTTATTAAGATATATTAAACATATGGTAGGCCTAGGAGTTGTTGATCACTGTATGCTTTGTAGGCCTGTAGGCCCTCTCTCTCCCTCTCTACTCTTTCACAGTAGTAAATTGTGTGACACTCCTTGTGAGGGCAGACAAATCTGAAGGTCTCGGGCCTGTAGATAAGGATGAGCTGCGTCAGAAGAGCAGCACATCTGGCGGGCCTGGCGGACTGGAGGAACAAGGAGGCCTTGGCTTGGGGACTCTGGCAGGGGAGGGGTGATGGGGTGATACCTCACGTGGGCCACCTATGAGGCCTAGCATGCTTAACTCGTGTCACGGAAGTATGATGCAATCATGTAGCTGGAAGTATGGAATCATGTAGCAAAATAGTATAATAACCCTGGTTTGTGAGAGGTGGGCAGCTCTCTCTTGCAGACGCTCTTGAGTGTATGTAACGGAGATCTCTGGATAAATCCATTTTCTATATTCTCTATCTTTGTCTTTAATAAACTTTGTACTTTACTTTGATACAATACGCAAATGTTGTTGACTGTTCTTGCTCACCATTAAGGTTCAAATTTCCACAACAATGGCATACAATGTCAACATAAATTACCTTTCACACATGCATTTTCTTTTTGAATCCCCATCACAATGAGAAAATAAAACTGCTTCTCCGTGCTAAAGAGGAGGGATATGAGAGATTGGCTTGGCTGCATGTCACAAGTGATTAGAGAATTACTCTGATGTATAAATATTTCAGTAATAGGAGCTATATGGCTGTGTGGTTTATCTGGGTGCACTGTCATCATCACTCTCTTTGTTTGGCATTTGTCCTCACAAGGACCCAAGGCTGAGGATTCAGTGGTTCCTGTGGCAACCACATTACATAAGTCGTCATGGAGATAGGGTCAGGTGTGACTACGTGGTGTCGATGTTCCCAAAGGCAAATTACATAGCATACTTCATTTTAAATGACCTTCCATTCGGAATAACACACTGCGCTGCATTGACATACCATGTGTGTGCATGTCTGTTGTAGGGGAGACCAAAACCACTTCACCACCATACACAGAGATGACCCCCTCGCTAAGTGTGAGGAACTGACCCCACCTGACCACACCCCCACAATGGTCTCCCTTTCTGAAGTTAGAGACATGACCTTATCTGATCTCCTGAGTGCGGGAGAGACGCAATAAACATTGCTAATGGGGGTCTGGCTTGGTTTAGAGCCCGAAACCAGGATGGACCTTCAGTCATAAATCTCACTACCCAACCTTATCTGATTCACCAAGGTTTCAGCCAAAGTGCCACCCCTTGGAAATTCCTGATCAAACTCATGTTTAAAGGTGCAAATATTTCAGGGATTCTTATAACTTTGCATCCCTTGCGGACACTGGATTAACATCTAGCCGAGAGGAAGCAACTCGACGAGAGCATTCCAAAGACACCAAACTCGACTATCTCACATCTAAGGGAAGGACCCTTTATCCTCAAAACTCCGGTGTCCACTTCATCAGCTCTTTAAGAACTCTAAAATGAAGATCAAGAAATCTGTGCCTACAACATCCAGGCATTAAGTGATCTGTGACTGAGAAATGCAAGACTTAGGATCCCTCATCTGTAACTGGTGCCATCATAACACCTTTATTGTATAATCACCCCACATTCATACATACACCAATGTACTATTATGTGTTCTAATATTCTAAAAATATATGTCCATGTATTCTTGGGTTGTGTTGCTACAAACATACGCATATCTATGTTTTTCTGTGTGTTTCACTATTTTAGACATGCGTGTCCCCGTATCATTGGACTGTAATATCTGAAATGCATGCACATCTATATATTCCTGTGTGTTCCACCATTTTAAACATATAGATACCCCTGTATCCTGATGTAGTATTTTAGATTCATGTATAACTATCATGTATATGCTTAATTAGGCCAAGTAACACAAATCAATTCATTTAGGAACAAGGGATTTTCTTAGTCTTGAAAATCATGCCCCCACCTAGTTTGCTTATCAGCATTCATTAACCGGACCTGGGGGAAGAAGCGCAGTTGACTCCCTCTCTCTCTCTCCTCCTCCGGCTCGAGGGAAACCCCCCCTCTCTAGACAGAGCTAATGAATATTCAGTGATCGAGGCCCAGTGGTCAACCGTATAGTTGACCAATAATTATACTACGATCACGCCCCTAAAAGTTCATTAAAAGGCTTGTCTCAAGATAGAACAAAGAGTTGGAGGAATGCCAGAATACCACAACTAAGTTTGAACTTAATCCCAAGCTCCAAGAAGATCTTCGTTTTATTTCTCGAGAAAAGTATTTAACCTAGTTTGTTTTATGTCGTCGTCGTCAAGTTTGCTCTCATTTATCTAGTTTTCTAAATCAATTTCATTTTATTTCTCAGTTAAATTAAATTCTGTTTGGCCGACAGATATTGATTTAATTTAGCTGTGTAATTTAAGAGTAGTCCTCAGCAAGTACAACCATCGCAACTAATTCTTCACAATTCCAAGAAAGTTGGAAGCCACTCGGAAAGGGTAGCTCTGTGAAGTCTTAGCATTCGCAAAGAAGTGACCCGGGTCGTGTACGCGACAAACTGCAAGAGCCAAGAGCGTTGATTCAAACTCGCCTGCGAACTCTGCAGTTGACCGCCCACGGATGTGTCCTCCTATCTGCAAGTAAGACGCCAAATACATGCTAATTTGGGGTGTCCGGTGCTAATAACTTGCCACTACGTACAGTATTTACTATCCCTCTTAGCTTAATACGATTAAGCCTTTTCATTAGCCTCTGTCGGGAATTTTGTGCTCTTCCTAATTCTCCTCTGAGACTCTCTTTTCCTCCCTGGTCCTACCTTAGTTAGAAAAGTATCCCGTTAGCTATACAATCCAGTCATAATCAAATAATAGTTAGTAGTTTGTTTTTTTTGTACTTTAGATTAGTAGATTCACGTGTAGACTTAGTTACATTACTGAGCCAAACCATTCACATGTTATTCCCTGTAATGTTTCAATTATTATATTAATCATTCAATAAATTTGGACATTTATTCATTAATCTGATTACGGTGGTAAATACATATTTTGGTCGATGGTATTAGGTCACTGCGCGGATGCCAAACTTAACCCTTTGGTAATGAGACTGATATATCATTATTTCATCCACTACAGTTATCAAATAAATATTTCCATTATTATCAGGGTGGTGCCCCGTTTCATAACTGATAATTCTCATAATTATCAGTACATCCGCTACACTGTAATATATATATATATATATATATATATACATACATCAATAATACTTCATTTTAAATTACCTTCCATTCGGAATAACACACTGCGCTGGGTTGACATACCCTGTGTGTGCATGTCTGTACTGTATGTACATATATATATTATTAAATATATTATACATAGCAATATATTAAATATGTAAATATATATGTATTATGTATATGTAAATGCATGTCTGTACTGTATGTACATATATATATTATTAAATATATTATACATAGCAATATATTAAATATGTAAATATATAAAAATATAAATCTATTATATATATATATATATATATATATTGTATTCATCAAAACATCACACTGACAGTAAGCTCAGCATCAATTCTAGTCAGCTTACACCTTACATACATGTGCACGCATACCCACATGCACAAACACACACTAATACAGACATGTGAGTCATGTGAGACACTACATCATTTCAATGTTTCGATCTCAACACTTAATGAGGGCCCTAATGAATCATATATGCTGGTATTCTGTGGTGAGATTGGGGGTGATTTGGCTAAGTGGATCCGGATGATAGGTTTCCTCTATCTCTACTCTATTATTAATAGCAGCAATGAGATGGATGGGGAGGGAGAAGATACAGTTGAATCAGTCATCAATTAGCCCTGTTAGCCCTCGTTAACCCTGTTCTAGTATCTCCACAATTTCTGTTTTTGAGGGTTTATGTGTATATCCCTAGAAGGAGTCATTTGACAGGGAGGATGTAGCTAAGGTCAGTATGAACAGAAAAAAGCTGGCTCTGTTCTAGAGGACAAACCCTAGCCTTGCTGCAAGATAATGGGAACATGTTGCCAGACAACTTTTTCTACTGTGTTGCAGCACTGTTTGGCGTTTACTCCCTGCAACAGTCCAGGCCGTCTTACCTCCATGAGCCAGAGAAGTTCATGAGTCACTTTGTACAAGTCTGAGTCAAGTCTCAATATTCTCTTCCGCTAGCAGACAAAGACTTCCTGCTTCCGGTTTTCGAACCATTTTTCACGCGAACGCCACTGTTTGCCATACTACTAAACGAGTTACTTATTAATTTTCAATATCTTGAAAAACCTTCGGATATAATTTCGGATATATCTACGCATAACTCCGATACCAGCAACCTCCACAAGCCATCAGAAGACCTTTTCCACCTTCAAAAACATTGATGTACAACATATTTAAACATGTCTGAGTCACTTGTTGCTTGTGCTGAGTACATGTATAGTTACCCTTCGTCTGTCAGTAGTGGAAATTTTGTATGTGAAAAGTGTAGCTTTATCATTAGCCTGACGGAGAAGATTCCCCCTTTTAGAGGAGCGCATCCAGGCTCTAGAAAGTCCTAGAGAGTTAGCATCTAGCGTAGCCGTCCCAGTTGCCACAGAGACACCTGCAGCCATAGTCAAATGTATCCCGGGGGCTAGAGCGCCTGACATCAGGGCTAACCTAAAGGTGCTGGCTAAACGTAAATACTCCAAGATAGTTATATGTAACGGGTGTGAATTCCTCAGCAACCCGTATACGAATAACAGGACTCAGGTTGTAGTTGAACACGTTTACTGTGAGACATAAAAATCACAAATTCAGTCTCCACACACGTCGGGCACACTCTGGCTCCCCTCATCAGTGTAAAACGCCACTGTCCGGAGGAGGAAGCTTTAATAACTCACAATAAAACATTCTATATAAAATTCCCTTGTGTAGAGGTGTCATTTTTCAACAAGAAAATATATTGCAAACGGATTTTCACACTCAAAATTAAATGAACATACCTGTGAGACATAAAAATCACAAATTCAGTCTCCACACACGTCGGGCACACTCTGGCTCCCTATGAAATAAAATTGTCATAAGATGGCTGCCCTATTAGCTTGCAGTTAGCTAGCTAAAATAAAATCAAGGCTGATTAAAAACGTTTTTCCCTCTTTAAATAAACTCTCATCAGCCCACCAAAGTACGCAATAATGGTACCACTACAGCCTACAATATTTCCTCTACAACATACGTTCATGCAAAAACAGAACTAATATGTTAAATGATAAAAATAAATATATATATATTTTTTTTCCCGAAGGCGAACTTACCCTCATCAGTGTAAAACGCCACTGTGAGGTGGGGGGAAGGGAGACAGCCCAATGTAACTTTCGCGGGTGCACAGAGCGTCACCGATCTTTCAAAATAAAAGACCAGAAATGATAAAATTCACATTATACTAAAAAAAAATAAAGCACAGGCATTGAACAGGAATTATAATATATATAATTATATTATTTTATTTTTAACTCCGTTACACTCACCCCCACTGAATTTTATCGAATTTGAGCATCAGTCATGCAGGAGCTGACAAAGCATCACAAACAAAAGCGGGTACCAATAAGGCAAACCAACAAAGTGTCCCATAAGGACGAAGTGGGATGAGGGTGGCGCCAGCCCTCAACCCAACTACTGGCAACAGGGTGCCTTTTACACCCCACAAACCCCGCATGGAAACACAGACTAGACAATACGGCTCAAGTAGCATCAGGCATCAAACTGAACAGTGTGAAGAAACATCAGAACAAAAATAGGTCAAAAAGTGACACAATAAGACCAAAAACTAATCGGCCAATGCCTGAAGCATAGATTTGCAGACACCCTTAACACTCGTAAAGGTAGAAACAACATCTTGTCTAGACATAGTCTGTATAAGTCTGTTCACCGGCTTAATCAAACGACGAATTCGAGGACGCAACTGCGACTGACCAATAGGTACAACAGGTTGTGCACCAGTCATTTGGTCACCAGTACAGTCCCTGACATAAGTTCTGTCGCTTATCCATGTTGTGGAAACAAAAGCTTATAACCTGACTTTAAATTCATCCATTGGTTTTAGAAATGACTCATATGAAAGCTGAAACCCTCCTAAATGAGATTTAATTTACAAAAATAAATTTGCTTCACTGCAGAAATATTGATCATTTAATGAACACAGAAAGGTCAGATTTTGGCAAGACAAAAGTTTTGTCGCCCACAGAAAGTAATGTGGAAATCAAACAAATAATTCACTTCATATACAAATATATGCTTCATAACACTGGTGAATGACGTTGTGGTGCTATTAGAGCCATATTTAATATTTTGTGTGACTTCCACGAGCTTGAAGGACTGCATCCATGCGGTTCGACAATGATTCATACAATTTATTGATGAAGTCATCAGGAATAGCAAAGAATGCAGTCTTACATGCCTCCCAGAGTTCATCAAAATTCTTTGGTTTTGTCTTCCAAGCTTCCTCTTTCATCCTACCCCAAACATGCTCAATGATGTTCATGTCTGGTGACTGGGCTGGCCAGTCCTGGAGCACCTTGATCTTCTTCGCCTTGAGAAACTTTGATGTAGAGATGGATGTATGAGATGGAGCACCATCCTGCTGCAAAATTTGACCCCTTTTATGATTGAGAATGTAAGATGTAGCTAATACTTATTGATATTTTAGGCTATTGATATTGCCTTCCACCTTGCAAATGTTTCGCACACCCCCATACTGAATGTAACCCCAGACCATGATCTTTCCACCACCAAACTTGACTGTTTTCTGGGTGAATCTTGGATACATACGGGCTCCAGTAGGTCTCCTGCAGTATTTGCGGCGGCTGTGGTGTAATTCAACTGAAGATTCATCTGAGAAATCCACCTTCTGCCACTTTTCCAGCATCCATCCGTTTAGCAGGCTGTGGGCCTTGGCAAATGCCACACGTTTTTTACCTGCCTTTTGTTTAGTGCTGGCTTCTGGGCACTGATTCGACCATGGAGGCCATTTCGAGACAGAATCCTACAAACTGTTCTAGTTGACACAGGGACTTGAGGTGACCAGGCCTGGTGGAGTTCTGCTGCAGTGGAAGAGGGACTGGCTTTGGATTTTCTAACCAACAAACGTTCCTCCCGAGCAGTTGTTTTGTGGGGTCTGCCGGACCTGGGCTTGTCAAAAACATCTCCAGTCTCTTCAAATCTTTTTTAATTTTTTGTACTTGTCGCTGAGACACATTAAAGGGCCAGCCACCTCTGCAGTGGATTTGGTCTTCAGCGTCTTGATAATCAAGGCTTTGGTCGCAGGATGGATTTTTGGCATGTTGTCAGAGGTCAAGTTGCAGTGCAAGTGAAGGTCTGGGGTGCTGGAGTTCTTTTTTATACACACCCACTAATTAACCAATCAATTAGTGAGCACAGGTGAGGCTGTAAACTAGGACTGGGTGCATTATATGACAAGGCGACAAAACTTTTGTCTTGCCAAAATCTGAACTTTCGGTGTTCATTAAATGATCAATATTTCTGCAGTGAAGCAAATTTATTTTCGTGAATTAAATCTCATTTGGGAGGGTTTCAGCTTTCATATGAGTCATTTCTAAAACCAATGGATGAATTTAAAGTCAGGTTATAAGCTTTTGTTTCCACAACATGGATAAGCGACAGAACTTATGTCAGGGACTGTAGGTGGGGCATAAGTAACCTGATCACCAGTAGGACCACAGTCAGACAGTCTGATGGTAAAGTCATTGGCGGGGCCAGTCACCAGGTCAGAGTCAGGGGAACTGAGCTGGTCAGAGCATCCATCCGGGGACATGTCAGTAGTCTCTCGAGGAACTGAAGTGTCACTGGCCAGTACAGAAACATCTGTTTGTGCTGGGTTTGAGTCAGACAACTGAGTGATCCATTCAACAGTCCTTCTGTCAGAGTCAGCAGGGTCAGCAATATCCATGGGACCCTGATCATCCGTGGACGGCTTTGGGCCACGCACGGTCTCATGCTCACTGTCACACTCGGATCGAGTCTCATCCTCATCACTGACACTGGGGATAGAACCTCCACTGACAAATGTTGAAACGTTGTCAGACATGTCACAGAGCTCTACTGGAAGGAAATTTACCGGCAACAGAAGGTTTCTGTGGACAGTCTTCACTCTCCCAGAAACACCGTCACTGATCTTGTAGGTGTGAGTATCAGGATTGACATCCAAAACAGTATAGATGGTTGACTCCCACTTATCGGCCAGTTTCTTTTTATCCCTCTTCTTTTTATTGGCCAAAAAGCACTCGATCTCCTATGTTAACATTGGAGCCTTTCACCCTTCTGTTGTACAGTATAGCATGTCTGTGTTGTTCTTTGTCAACATGTTCTTTGGCAACCACTATCGCCTCTTTAAGAGCACTGGTAAGAGACTCCACATATTTGTCATAGCTCAACACATTAGAATCATGCAAGACAGAGCGGAACAGGACATCCACAGGCAGGCGCGGGACACACCCAAACATGAGGTAAAATGGAGGAAAGCCCGTTGTTTCGTGGGCGGTGCAATTGTACACAAAGGTTAGAGTCTGTAACTTTTTTGGCCAATCGGCTTTTGCTTCAGGGGGCAAGGCACGAATCATCCCACCCAGGGTTCGATTGAAACGCTCCACAGACCCATTGCCCATGGGATGGTATGGTGTGGTATGCGATTTCCTGACACCAGACACCTTCAGCAGCTCACTGATTAGTTGACTCTCAAAGTTAGGCCCCTGGTCACTATGAATTCTTTCTGGAAATCCAAAGACACAGAAGTACCTATTCCACAAAACATTGGCGACCTGCTCTGCTGTTTGGTTTTTACAGGGGAAGGCCTGCGCCATTCTTGTAAAATGGTCTGTGATAAGTACGTCGATCGACTTATTCCGGGAGTCCTCAGCAGACCAAAAATCAATGCAGACCAGCTCAAGCGGTCTAGATGTTACAATACTCTCTAGAGGTGCTCTCCCCTCAGATTCAGCAGTCTTGCTCACAACACATCGCCGGCACTGCCGGACATAGTCCCTCACATCTCTGTCAAGCGTCAGCCAGAAAAATCTTTGTCTAGTTAAGCTCAAACTCCGTGACTGGGCTTGATGACCTGCCTCGTCATGCACACCACGCAGGACCTCAGCCATCAGTGTGTCAGGAACCACAAATTGGTGACGCTTGGCTTTTGTTCGCTGATCTCTTGAGACCCTGTACAGGACACCATTGATCACAGACAGCTTCTCCCAGTGTTTCAGATATTTCAAGACTGGCATTGGCTCTATAGCTCTGTCTCTCCTTGTAGGCCTTCGACGCCTTTCAACATAAAACAGGACACGTGAAAGGGTACTGTCTCCCAACTGGCTGTCACGCAGATTCTTTTCAGTGTAAGCAGGCAAAGCATCTGACCCTTGACTGACCAGTTGTGGAAGGAATTGCAAAGCCGCCACAGCACGAACAGAAGGACCAGTATCCCAGCAGACATGTGACTGCAGGACTGCGGACACCACCTCCGCCTCCATAATTTGGGTAGCAAGCTTGGAGAGGGCCACATACAGACTGATGACAATTGTGTTGTGCTTGGCCTGGATCACACGACGTGCGAAATGCCTGCTGGACAGAGGCAGTCGACATACCCGGGACCTCACTGAGAAGACTCTGATAGGGCTCTGTGAACAATCTTTGAGCCACTGGGTCCTTGATGAAAGGGACACGGCTCAAAGCATCCGCCACAATGTTCTGGCGGCCAGGGACATACCTAATGTCGAAGTCATAGCTGGCAAGTTTGGCTACCCAACGTTGTTCACAGCAATCGAGCTTTGGTTTGGTCAGAATGTGAGTCAGCGGGTTATTGTCCGTCCAGACTGAAAACTTGTGGCCCTTCAGCCAATGACTGAACTTATCACATACGGCCCATTTTAAAGCCAGAAATTCGAGTCTATGGGCAGGATAGTTCTTTTGCGACCGAGTGAGCGACTTGCTAGCAAAAGCTATGGGTCTGGCATGAAGCTCACCGTCTTTGACCTGAGATAAGACTGCACCTATCCCATCCAGAGATGCGTCTGTGGAAAGCACAAAGGGACGGGAAAAGTCAGGGTGGGCTAGGACTACCGCACGTATTAAACTCTCCTTTAAGTTCTCAAAGGCTTGAACATGTGCAGCTGTCCAGTCAGCAGCGGATAACTTTCTATAATGGAGCTTGGACTTATTTTTTTTTTCCTTTCCTCTTCTCGCCCTTCAGGAGCTCGAACAAGGGCTTGGCTATGGCAGAATACTTTGGTACAAAGTGCTGATAGTAATTTACCATCCCTAGGAACGATCTGAGCCGCTTTTGGGAAGGTGTTACACCATCGGGCTCCATAAGATCAGCACAACACATGTTGGCAATAGCCTCAACTTTGCTGGGGTCTGTAGAAACACCACACTCATCGATGACATGGCCTAGAAATTTCACCGACCTGCGCAGGAAAAAGCACTTCTTAGGTGCCAGTTTCAAGTTGTGACCGCGCAACCTCCCAAACACTATCTCAAGGCGCTTAAGTGCAGTGTCCTCATCAGGTGCATAGACCAAGAGGTCATCCAAGTAGCACAGTAAACTCAGATAATTTTGATCTCCAAAAATGCTGGTCATCATCCTCATAAAACTTCCCGGACTGTTACAGAGACCCTGTGGCAGACGATTGTACTCGTAAAGGCCCATGGGAGTAGTGAAGGCTGAGTACTTCTTATCCTCTTCATGGAGCGGCATGTTGTAAAAGCCGGATGTCAAATCCATGGTGCTGAAGAGACAGTTGCCCCGAGGGCTGCCAAGCAGTCTGCCTGATGGGGAAGCGGATGAGCGTCTTTCAGTGTTCTTTTGTTTAGCCAGCGAAAATCAGTACAAATACGGAGATCGCCGTTCTTCTTCCATACTAGCACTAGTGGCGACGCATACTCACTAGTCGACTTTCTTATTATTTCTTTTTTTCCTCCATCTCGCTCAACACTTGGCGCAATTTATGATACTGGCTAGGCGGAACACGCCGGTAAGGAAGCCTGAAGGGTCTGTTATCCGAAAGGTGTATTCTGTGCACAAAGCCCCTCGCTTCACCACAGTCTAGATGATGGCGTGAGAAGACATCTTGGTGCTGTAATACAAGGTTTGCCAATTTCTGCTTGTACACATTCGACACCTCACATGAGTCAACATCGACATTAGAGAGTCCCAAAGAGCTAAGACGTTCCTTCACACACTCAAGGTCAACTGTAGATGGCATTGCAGATATGGCATTATTGGATAGTAATGTGTTAGGCTGCTCGGCCTCGTCAATGTCCTCGAGAGCCACACATGTGTACACATCTGCCAGCTTCGCATTACGTCTAACAGTCACCGGTTTATTGGAGGCATTGATAAGCTTCAGAGGAACCCACCTATCGCCCCACAGATGAGTCACAAGCTTGGCAACAATGACACCTCTAGGTGCAGAGCGGGATGAAGTGGGCTCGGTTAGCACTGTGCTGCCAGGAGACACAACTGTGCCTTTGGGCAGTCTGCCCCAGACAAGATACTCCTGTCCCGGTTCAATACAAGCAGCAGAGTTTGACCTTACTGTGCCGACTCTGTCTGGGACGGTAACACCTTGCATGGACAAGAATTGCACTGAATCACGGTCTTCTGAAGAGCAGGGACTGGACACTGTTTGCCAATATGACTCACACTTTTTAGATTGCTTTAATATATGCTTAATAACATTTGCACCAAGGATGATGTCATCATGTTGGCCCTGGACAACAAGTGTTGGAACTAACATTTTGCAGCCATAGACCTCCATCTCCAGCTCAAAAGCACACTTAGGCTTAACACGGAGTCCACCACAACCAACCAAAACCACATCCACTCTCAGTGGTCTCATATTTGTAAGCATGCCGGCTTGCCTCAGCTTTTCCTCAGCATCTTCACTCATGCTACAGGCCATGGATCCACTATCCAGCATCCCACCCATCTTGATCGAGCCACCAATTGTCACAAGCGTGTAGAAAAGGCTGTCACTGCTACCAACCTTGTGAATATTTTGATACACTACAACTTCATGACTTGGACGAGAGACCATAGCAGAATAATAGATGGACTCAGCATCAGACAGCACACCACATTGGGAGTTAGTCTCTAGACCCATACTGCCTCCCTCCGAATACGGGTCACTCAGTTTCCCTGAGGCGGGGAAGGAGAAGACTTAGCAGCGTTGGCAGGACACTGTAATCTGGTGTGGCCGGGGGCAAGACACTCGAAACAGAGTCTCCCTGACATGCAGTGTGAGATAGTAGTGTGGCTCTCGTCACCACAAACTTTGCAAGCAGCCTCTTTGGGGCGCCTCTGACGCGCACGAGATGGGCCACTACCTCCAGCAGGACGGGAACCATGAAGCTGCACTCTGTTCATCACCTCCTGAAACATTTCGACCATACGGCCGAGAAGCCTCTCCTCTGACTGCTGTGTGTTCTGAGCCACCACTGGAACTGAAGCGCAGCTAGAGGTGTTTGAAATGTGACTGGCCGAAACATGAACTGCAGGAGAAGGAGACCTGGGGGAGTGGATAGAGTGGAGCGGAACATCAGGATAGTAAGGGCGACCACAGACTTGGGGGCACTGCACTGGAGTCGGTGGGGTTGTTGGCAGAATACAGGCCTGCTCTTGAGCAACTGTAGCAGCATGAACTTTAAGTTTTGATGCACTCGTAGTTTTCAGACTCGCTCGTGATTCCCCCTGATAGTCATCAATTCTGAGCTGAACGTCACTCAATGACCACTCATGCATAGGCTTCCACTTAAAGGTAGATGACAGATCTGGGTCTGGACAGTGCTTCACGAACATGAGAGCGACCTCGTTATTCAAATTACTCGCCTCAGTCCCTCGTCTCTGCAGACCCTCCCTTGCACGATCAGCAGCCTTGTTCAGTCTTATCCAGTAGTCCACCGGGTTTTCTCTGGCCTCGGGCAGGGTGGCGTAAAAGTCTGCGAGGGGAAGGCACGAGGAGGCATCACTGAAATAACGCAGAAGAACATCATACATTAGGGCGGGCTTTTTGGAAGCAACAACATCAGGGTCCCCACGCAGAGCAATCTTCACAATGTCCCTGGCTTTGCCCATCAAGTGAATAGTGATTTCTTCTGCTTGCTCATGTACTGGAGTACCTCTTTTCCTGAGGAAAGTCTTAGTCATGTCAATCCAGTCCTGGACTGAGAATTTGTCAGTACCATCACCTTTAAATGAAGGGAGGTCTCTGTCAGGGGCAACATGTACAGTCACATGAGGGGAATCACAATTGGCAGAATTACACTGAGTAGACTGGGTGGCAGGAGATGTCCCCGTATCACTGGACACATTGACAACGCCAGCAGACATTAGTTTAGCAACAATAGATTCACCAATCTGGGCACCTAATTGTCCCATCATGTCTGTTAGATGGTGAATAGCATTGACATCGCTCATGGGAGTAGAGGTTAGCATGTTTTCTCCTTGAAACCCACCAACACGAGGAAACCCACAACCCACACCTAGTCCAGTAACATCACTGTCTGATGTGACATCCGGTCGTCCCACATTACCATCATGTCTTAGCCATAAGCCTCTACCCTTAGACAGAACAGGAGTTGTAAACTCATCCATTGTACTCAATAATTAGTGAATACTTGCGTTGTGAAGGAAGAAAAAAAAAGAAGAAAATAAATTTAAAAAAAATTGACAAAGCAGTATGAAATGTCCAGAACGAAGGAAGCAGAAAAACAACAGTACACCAGCACCTCCCTAGATGTCCTTACTACCACATCAGCCACTAAGGCGAACCAACTAAAGGACCAGACGAGGCGAAGGGAGTACTGGAGAGCAACCACGGTGATCGGCGCAGAGCTGATTTGAAGATCCGACAGGTCACGGCACCAGTGTAACGGGTGTGAATTCCTCAGCAACCCGTATACGAATAACAGGACTCAGGTTGTAGTTGAACACGTTTACTGTGAGACATAAAAATCACAAATTCAGTCTCCACACACGTCGGGCACACTCTGGCTCCCCTCATCAGTGTAAAACGCCACTGTCCGGAGGAGGAAGCTTTAATAACTCACAATAAAACATTCTATATAAAATTCCCTTGTGTGGAGGTGTCATTTTTCAACAAGAAAATATATTGCAAACGGATTTTCACACTCAAAATTAAATGAACATACCTGTGAGACATAAAAATCACAAATTCAGTCTCCACACACGTCGGGCACACTCTGGCTCCCTATGAAATAAAATTGTCATAAGATGGCTGCCCTATTAGCTTGCAGTTAGCTAGCTAAAATAAATTCAAGGCTGATTAAAAACGTTTTCCCTCTTTAAATAAACTCTCATCAGCCCACCAAAGTACGCAATAATGGTACCACTACAGCCTACAATATTTCCTCTACAACATACGTTCATGCAAAAACAGAACTAATATGTTAAATGATAAAAAATAAATATATATATATTTTTTTTCCCGAAGGCGAACTTACCCTCATCAGTGTAAAACGCCACTGTGAGGTGGGGGGAAGGGAGACAGCCCAATGTAACTTTCGCGGGTGCACAGAGCGTCACCGATCTTTCAAAATAAAAGACCAGAAATGATAAAATTCACATTATACTAAAAAAAAAAAATAAAGCACAGGCATTGAACAGGAATTATAATATATATAATTATATTATTTTATTTTTAACTCCGTTACATATACATGTCGGCACCAATGATGTGGGGTTGAGACAATCAGAGATTACTAAAGATAACGTTAAAGAAGTGTGTGAGTTAGAGGGGACAATGTCAGATGCTGTAATATGCTCTGTCCCCATTCCAGTTCGGCGTGGCGCTGAAACTTACAGCAGGTTATGGGCGCTACACTGCTGGATGTCTATATGGTGCTCAGAAAACAAAGTGGGTTATGTAGACAACTGGACACGTTTTGTGGGCAGGCCTGGCCTTTTGAAGCGGGACGGCATTCACCGCTCTTGGGAGGGTGCTGCTCTCATATCTAATAGTATATCCGCTAGGCTTAATAGTGGAAGTGTAGGAGTATTTAATGGGGATAGACAAACCAGAGCTGAGGCCAGGCAGCAGACACACAGGCTAAACCGACTGTCGGCAAGCTGTGAGGAGACGTAACCTAGGTCACAATGGATTGAAACTGTCTGTTCATCGAGTATCAAAAAACAGTTCTCGTAAAATTTGATAGTTGTTAAATTCAATAACGCTGCCGTTGAGAACCATTTAAATCTGAAATTAGGATTGCTGAATATAAGATCTCTGTCATCTAAAGCACTGCTTGTTAATGAAATGATTACCGATCATAATTTAAGCATGCTTTGCTTGACTGAAACCTGGACTCTGCTAGACGACTATATGGCCCTAAACGAAGCGTCTCCCTCCGGCTATAGATACGTTCATAACCCCGTCCAAATGGTCTCAAAAATCAGGCTTCAAGTTTAATTCATTTGAAAATCTTATTCTCACTGTGTCAAATGTATCATCAACCAACAAAGCAAAACAGTTGTTTATGTTAATTACTATTTACCACCCCCCTGGTTCATACACTGAATTTTGCAGGAGTTTTCGGACGTTCTGTCTCTGTGATATCGGCTGAAAGGTGATTATAGTTGGCGATTTTAATATCCACTTTGAAAATCTGCATGAATCTTAAAGAATAAACTTTCAAGCAATTCTTGATTGAATGGTTATCACTCAGAATGTGGTGGGTCCTACGCATAATTGTAGTCATACATTAAACTTGGTATTATCATTTGGAATCGACATATCCAGTTTAGCAGTACATCTTCAGAGTGAGGCCGTTTCTGACCACAGCCTCATAACGTACGAGTTGCGTTTCAGCGTCGGTATTCATCGGCAGCCCCGTTACCAAACTAAACGAATTATTACATCTAGTACTATATCGGCGCTCATTGATACTTTACCGCATCTGACAAACAGGGATTCACCTGTAGGTCCGGAAGAGCTAGAGCGTATTACCGAGCACGTCGAGTTTTCTCTCCATACAGCTTTAGACAAGGTTGCGCCATAGCGAAATAAGAGAGCAAATGAGAGAAAGATGGCACCTTGGTACAACGAGCATGTGCGAATCCTGGAGCGTAAATGCCGAAATTCTAAGATAGAAGTATATAGATTATCATGGAAAAGCAGCCTTATTGAATATAAGCATGCCCTCCAATCGGCAACATCCTCAAACTTATCGACTTTAATAGAAAAACATAAAAACAATCCAAGACTCCTATTTAAAACTGTATCTAGCCTAACTAGAAATCCTGACCAAATTGAATCCCAAATCCCACAGGAGTGCAGCAGTAATAGTTTTATGAATTTCTTTATTGATAAGGTTGATAAAATTAGGGAAAAAATTAGCCATGCTATCTCAGACCCTGTCAACCTGCAAATGCACTCTGACAGCTGTCTAGTCAGCCCTGGTACTTTTTTGGAGTTTTTTTCCCCAATTGGTCGTGAGGAGCTTATTTCATTGGTAAAATCTGCCAAACCCTCCACATGCATTCTAGATGCCGTACCATCTCATCTACTCAAAGAATTACTGCACAGTAATGTAGAACCCTTGCTTACTATAATTAACCATTCTCTGAGCCTAGGCTACATCCCCAAATCACTTAAACTTGCAGTCATCAAGCCACTAATTAAAAAACCTGCTCTTAATCCCCAGGGGCCTCATCTACAAAGACTTGCGTGGGTTTCTTACTGAAACTTGGCGTACGGACAAATCCAGAAAATGGCATACGCAAAAAAAAAACCATATCAAACCGTGCTTATGCCGTGACACACGCACGTTTATTTTGTACATCCCCATCAACGTGGAATTTAGCGCACATGAGAGACATAATTAATATGCAAATTAATTTAAATATGTCCTGCACCGGAGGAGTTTCCTCTCTGATCTATCACAAAGCATGTCAAAACGGGGAAAGAAGAGAAACTTCATCAAATGTGAAGTGGAGACACGGACAAAATGTTTGTTTGGAACGCTGTGGATTGCTGTGGGGGTCATCAGCCACGTCTTGAGCGCGTAGCCGCGGTCTCCTAAGTAATTTAACAATTA
The DNA here is from genome assembly GCA_020368025.1 of Brachyhypopomus occidentalis. NCBI lineage: Eukaryota > Metazoa > Chordata > Actinopteri > Gymnotiformes > Hypopomidae > Brachyhypopomus > Brachyhypopomus occidentalis. The sequence goes on from JAGXOD010000122.1 coordinate 812,648, forward strand.
CCCATGTTTTAAATTAATTATTCTAAGATGGCGATGTCAAATGCTTTAAATTTGTTGCTTACCAAGAAGCCACCCATCACACACTCTGCCAGCTTGTAATCTTATCCCAACCATGCTGTTTGTAAGGATGTACGAATCATGGGTTGATCCAGGCCACCGTGCCACTACATTAGTAAGGCACATTTTTGCATCACAGATTATTTGCATGTTTATGGAATGAAAGTGTTTTCTATTCACATAAGCAAATTCCTCCTCAGATGGTGCCTTTATAGCAATGTGTGTGCAGTCGATCGCTCCGATTACACTCGGGAAACCGGCTATCGCTGCAAATTGCGCTTTAATGTTTGCCTGGTCAACCGCATCATATGGGAACTTTATATACCTAGCTGACATGCATATGATCCCATCCAAAACAGCTGGCATGGCACGGCTCAAAGATGACTGGGATATCCCCGACCGGTCTGCCAGTTCTTTTGGAAACGAGCCAGTTGCCAGGAAGCCGATGGTTGTCAGCACCTGTAAAGAAACTGGCAATGCGCGACTCCTCGCCGTTTCTCTCTCCAAAACTGGACCCAACTCAGCACAGAGTTCCAAGAGGACAGCTCTTGGAAATCTGAAATGGCTTATGAGCCAGCCATCATCATGGGCCAAAAAATCATAATGGTCACTGAAAACGCGCTCTCGGCGAATTCGGTCATTAGCAATATCCTCCAGTAATGCCAACGCTGCCATCTCCCAAGAACTCCAGCGCAACATTTCATGCATGTTTATATAATCTAGGCTAAGTGGAAACACGTTGAATAATTATTACAGTAAGGCAATGAAATTGTTTGATTAATTTACTGTTTAATTGTATAATTTACTTAATTTTACCCAATAAGGGCTTACTACAATGTGTGCGAAAAGGATATCTTAATAGTTGTAATTTCAATGCATCACCTCTAAGTGTTGCATACGTACAAAAAAACATACGTACGCCTGAAATTAAAGTAGCGTGGGGGTACGCACTTTCTCACGTTCAAGTCACATTTAGTACATCTGACCATTTGCGTGAAACATTGCGTACGCAATGTTTGTGTACGTACGCACCTTTAGTACATGAGGCCCCAGGAACTGTCCAACTATAGGCCAATCTCTAATCTGTCATTCATTTCCAAAATTCTAGAAAAAGTAGTTTCTTCGCAACTCTCTACTTTCTTACAGACAGAACATGTACTAGAGCTATTTCAGTCTGGATTTCGACCACACCAAAGCACTGAAACTGCGCTGACTAAAGTAGTAAATGATCTCTTAATATCCTCTGATAAAGGACACATTTCTTTTCTTATACTTTTAGACCTTAGTGTTGCTTTTGACACCATTGATCACAATATTCTTCTGAATAGGATGGAGACACTACGTACAAAGGTAAAATATGGTGTCCCTCAAGGATCTGTATTGGGCCCCATATTATTCTCAATCCTTCATAGACATAAAAAACTGGATGGTGTCTAATTTTCTTCTTCTAAATTCCGATAAGACTCAGGTGTTGCTTCTTGGACCAACAGCTGCTAGAAACAATTGGTCTGATATGCCTCTCACCCTAGATGACTTTTCAGTTACACCTAAATCTTCTGCAAAAAGCTTAGGTGTCACTATTGATTCGGATCTTTCATTTGATACACATATATGCAATGTCACTAAGGCTGCCTTTTTCCATTTACATAATATCGCCAAGCTAAGACATTTACTTTCATTAGCTGATGCAGAGAAGCTGATCCATGCTTTTGTCTAATCAAGATTGGACTACTGTAATGGTCTTCTAATTGGATGCTCTAAACAGTCCCTAAAGAAACTCCAACTTATACAGAATGCTGCAGCTAGAGTCCTAACTAGGGCTAGAAAATTTGATCATATTAGTCTTACTCTCTCAGCATTACACTGGCTTCCGGTTAAATATCGGATTGATTTTAAAATTCTTCTGCTGACCTATAAGGCTTTAAACGGTCTTGCTCCACAATATCTGAGTGAACTAATTGCATACTATAACCCATCTCGCCTTCTGCGCTCCCAAAATGCAGGATTTCTCTTGGTTCCAAAAATTAGTAAAACTACAGCCGGAGGCAGAGCTTTCTCCTTTAAAGCCCCTCAGTTATGGTAGAGCCTTCCAGCTCAAATCCGAGATTCTGACACAGTTCCAATCTTTAAATCTAGACTTAAGACTCACCTATATAATCAAGCCTTCAGTTAAATATTCCCCTAGTAAGGTGCGGGGCTCAGGGGCCCCCAGGCGTTGAGATTTCTGGTAATCTGAGATGTTGATGCTGTCATCCAGCTGTGTCATGGCATCACTCTAGTTGTGACTGACTTGACTGGAAAGCAATGTCTCAGTGAGCCCTCATGACTGTGGTCACCTCTGGACCCCTCCCTTTAGTTAAGCTGCTATAGATTAGCCTGCCGGAGCTACATGCTAATCACTGGCACATGAGCTATGTACATTTAAATCAATGGTGGTTAAACTGACATCCTCACACTCAGTCTGTATTGTCCATCTTTTTTGCATGCTTCTACCCAAGACGACTGCATGCAAGCACCTACAAGCACCTGGGAGATGGTCTGGCTCGCCGGTGGATGTGCTGATGCCGGGGTTGGATGTTCCATTGTCGTAAGGGGACGTGCTGATGCTGGCTCCTACCTGGGGTGCACCATCTGCACCGAAGGGACTGTGACTACTTGGCCGGGGAACAAGAACTTTAAGCTATAACTGTAGAACCACCTCTTGTTCACAAATACGGACTGGTGCTAGCGGGCCGCCCAATGGAGGATGGGTTCCCTTTTGAGTCTTGGTCCTCCCAAGGTTTCTTCCTATTCCCCCGCCATCTTAGGGAGTTTTTCCTTGCCACTGTCGCCTTTGGCTTGCTCATTAGGGATCTGGACCCATACAATTTGTAAAGCTGCTTTGAGACAACATGTGTTGTAAAAAGCGCTATATAAATAAAATTGACTTGACTTGACTTGAGATAGGAAGACACGTCCGTGGGCGGTCAACTGCAGAGTTCGCAGGCGAGTTTGAATCTACGCGCTCGCAGAAAGTGCGGATATTGGCTCTTGCAGTTTGGCGCGTACACGACCCGGGTCACTTCTTTGCGAATGCTAAGACTTCACAGAGCTACCCTTTCCGAGTGGCTTCCAACTTTCTTGGAATTGTGAAGAATTAGTAGGACGTCAAAGCGATGGTTTGCGGTGTTCGGTCGGATTTCCACTTGCGTTGATTACTTGCCGAGGACTACACTTCAAGCTAAATTAAAATCAATAACTGTCGGCCAAACAGAATTAGCTTTAATTTAACTGAGTAAGATAAAATTTAATTGATTTAGAAAACTAGATAAATGAGAGCAAATTTGACGACGACGACATAAAACAAACTAGGTTAAATACTTTTATCGAGAAATAAAACGAAGATCTTCTTGGAGGTTTGGATTAAGTTCGAACTGAGTTGCGGTATTCTGGCATTCCTCCAACTCCCTGTTCTATCTTGAGACAAGCCTTAACGAACCTTTAGGGGCGTGATCGTAGTATAATTATTATACCCTCGAGTCGGTGGAGGAGAGAGGGAGAGAGAGGGAGTCAACTGCGCTTCTCCCCCCAGGTCCGGTCAATGAATGCTGATAAGCAAACTAGGTGGGGGCATGATTTTCAAGACAAAGAAAATCCCTTGTTCCTAAATGAATTGATTCGTGTTACTTGGTTAATTAAGCATTAATTTGTCCATTGTCTCCTAAACATTGAGCCATTTTTCATTCATGCTTTTAGACGATAAATGACAAATAATGCATAGATAGGCACAAACCTGAGGTCACGTAAGAAAACATGGAGATGCTTACGTCTGAAACAATGGCGCACACATTAATAAATGAATAGGCATGCATTTAACATAAATCATTACACATTGAAACTTATACATGATAGTTATACATGGATCTAAAATAATACTACATCAGGATACAGGGGTATCTATATGTTTAAAATGGTGGAACACACAGGAGTATATAGATGTGTATACATTTCAGATATTACAGTCCAATGATATGGGGGCAAGCATGTCTAAACTAGTGAAACACACAGAAAAACATAGATATGCGTATGTTTATAGCAACACAACTCAAGAATACATGGACATGTATATTTAGAATATTAGAACACATAAGAGCACATAGGTATATGTATGAATGTTTATGAATGAATGAATGATTATACAATAAAGGTGTTATGATGGCACCAATTACAGACGAGGGATCCTAAGTCTTGCATTTCTATCAGTCACAGATCACTTAATGCCTGGATGTTGTAGGCACAGAATTCATGATCTTCATTTTAGAGTTCTTAAAGAGCTGATGAAATGGACACCGGAGTTTTGAGGATAAAGGGTCCTTCCCTTAGATGTGAGATAGTCGAGTTTGGTGTCTTTGGAATTCTCTCGTGAAGTTGCTTCCTCTCGGCTAGATGGTAATCCAGTGTCCGCAGGAGATGCAAAGTTATAAGAATCCCTGAAATATTTGCACCTTTAGACATGAGTTTGATCAGGAATTTCCAAGGGGTGGCACTTTGGCTGAAACCTTGGTGATATGCTCCTTTCAGCAGGGTTTGTGTCTTAACCCCTTTGTGCAGTGGCCATTTTGAGCCAATTTCTAAACAATTTGTACCAATGTACTTGTTGTCTACAACACTAGTTAGCTCAAGGTGTACATATAGCAAAATGATAATTCAGGATTCAAAATGAAGTAGACAGTTGGACCAACATATTTATTCACTTCCAGGGTTATATTTTCATAATTTTATCTGCCTCTAAAATATAAAAAAAAAAAACAGTTTTGATTTTGGAGATTTAAAGTGTGTAAATGTACACTGGTAATGTAAAATCTGTCATGCTCTGCGTTTTCTGATTCAACAGGGTGTTGTCTGACAAAATAAACAATATTGAACGTATACATGGAAGTACTGAAGAGCTCCACAGTATTTTCCACTAGGTGTCCAAGGCCTCTCCAAAGTGCCACGCCTTTATCCAAGACATTGTCTATACATCAAGAGCATGCAAAATTTTTTTTTACTAAAACAAAAGTTCTAATACTGCTTATATTCTAATATTTAGTATGCATTCTCTTATTCACAACTGTTTATTCATACTCACAAACGCAACTGCATGCTAACTTCCGGTTTAGCATTCTACCCAAACAACTCAGCATAACTCCAGCTAAATTAAATATTTTCTTTTTCTATGATGTCCAAAAGTATATGCAATCAAATTATTCACTAACAAAATAATGTACGACTGCTTCAGTTTCGCCAAACAGAGTCGATTGCGTGTGCTCTGGAGAGTTTATCTTAGTTTAGCTTAGCATAGCTTAGGTTAGCATGTTTACTACCAAAAATGGCTTGTTGTGTTGCGCATGTCATTCCCAAAGACAAGCAATCACGAATCACAGCAAGTGAGGTGTTAATCTTTTCAGCTTCGAATAAGCAATTTGGCTAGAACAGCTATCAATCACTTCGAAGGCGTCAGCTTGTCGCTTTTGCAGTTACTTGATAGGGCCCCCTCCCTTTAAAAAAAATTCACCTTATCTGTACATATTTTTGCACACTGCCATTGCTGCATGCTCACCGCCATGATGAAATTATCAATGGAATGTGTCACCTGTTTGCACTTGACTTTTAAAAGGAACAATAGAAGTTCATGTAATTGGGTATTGTGCAAACATGCCTAACCACACTTCTTGATCATGATTTTTGGATTTGTGCTGTGACAGATGAGTGCCCCTGCTGCCAATCATGACAAACATTTCTGCCATGCTATACTGTGCAAAGCCTTATTTTTGCACTTAAATCACATTAAATCTTCTCTGCGGTGCTTTGTGAAGTGTGGTGAATGTGATATTGTCACGGTGAGCGGGCCTGGAAGCCACCAGAGGGCGCAAGTGCGCACTGCTACACCTACACACACACACACCCACATCAGTCGTCACACGCCCTCTTACACCAAACCACTCCCCCAGTCCCAATCACCTCATTATTAACATCTGGCCACCCTTTACTCACGCAGCACTTAAGCCCACAGGTTTTGCAGGCCAGTGCTGCACTTTGAAGAGTGTTCGCCTTGCACCACGAGTAGCCTGCTCCATGCTCGTCACCCAAGCAACTGGACTGCCTTACTGGACTGTGTTAAGTGTCACCTGCCTCTTTGTTATTGCTGTCTGGCCTGAGTCGTTCCATTGTGATTACCATGGACAATAAAGCTTTTGGTTTACAGCCTCTGCCTCCTGCTGCCTCCAGCGTCACAGATAGACAGGAGCAGCTGAGACAATCAGAGCATCACCGCAATTCTGCTGCTCACAGGATGATTTCATGTTCAATGAAGCAATGAAGAGTCAGGACACTGTATTGATCCTTTGATTCTCAATGTTTATTTGTGCACATGGAGAAACTTCAGATCAGTTTTTATTAGCCAGAAAAAGGCTATTAGTCTAACATCAGGCTCATAAAACAGGGAGAAGACAGGAGGAGATAAAGGAATGAATGGTTTAGGATTCAATCGCATCAGTTCAGAGAATGTTATGACCTCCTGACCTTCATGCCTGCATTAACAGTAATGCACTTTGTGTGCAGTAGGTACACAAACCAGTCAAAGAGACATTCAGAAAATGTGATAAGTTACTTAACATAAACCTTAGGTGTAAGACTATTATTATTATTAAATATATTAAAATATTTTATAATACTAAACAGAATCATAAAGATTCATTAAACAAGAATGTATATATGAGGAGCAAATCAACTACTTTTTTATATTTTCATATTTTCATAATTACTATGAACAGTTCTGTTTCTCATGCATATACCTTTGATGTTTTGTAAAGTTGTCCTGTTAATGATCATTTATGCACAATTGACTTAAAACCATGAAATTATCTCATTTTGATTAATTTGGTTTATTACATAACATAAATGACATGTAATTCAAATAAATATGTGCTATTTATTTTGTATATGTAACATGATTATTATGCAATTCAAACAATATACTTGAAATAAATACGCTTGTTTTTATTAATTTAGATACATTAATACTGAATACATAAACCTGAGGATTATGCATTTTAAATAAATAGGCTTTATTACATGAATGAATATGCATCATGTAAGGTCTATTTGATAGGTTTTGGCTTAAAATTATCTAAAAAAAAGTAAATGGGAATTTGTCATGTAATAAAATTACATAAATCTTAAAAGTTGGGGTTAAATATTTCTGTGAGTGTAAAGTACTGAAATTAATGTTAATTAATTCAATGTCATTAAATCTTCTTCTTAAATGCTTCTCGGAATGAATCTGAAGTTCCTTGCCGCTGTCGCCTTTGGCTTGCTCATTAGGGATATGGACCCATGTGCTTTTAAAGTTGCTTTGTGACAACATGTGTTGTAGAAAGTACTACATAAATAAAATTGACTTGAAAGTATAGTACTTTTCAAATGATTTTTCACTGTGGTCCCATGCCCATCCCAAACATGCACATGTTTTCAGAACATATTTAACTGTAAATTTATTGTACATATTTAATTGTAAATTTATTGTACATATTTAATTGTAAAGTGTACATAGTAAATTCAAATGCTTACATCCATGAAAATGTCATGATGTTCTTTGTTGTCTAGCAAGTCTTGGAAATTTTAAATGTTTATAATTTATCAAGGAAGTGTCCAAAGAACAGTGGGTTCCAAACTGCATTGCTACTATGTACAGATAAATGCAAGAACCTCAAACATAGGTTTTGTCCGTTGCTCTCCAATATGCTAAAGGTTATTTCAATGCTTTAAATTCATCATAATGCACATGAACTTCATAAGGAACTTAAGCTGTCAATCATGTATTACTAAGCCCAGAATGACCTCATATAGGAGGTAAGAGACAGGGTGGGGAGAGAAGAAATGAGGGAAAGTAGGTTAGTGACTGTCTGAGTAGTGACAGTAAGTGGAGTGTGTGTGGAAGTACCTAATCCCTGGTGAGTTCCAACTGGGTCGATCAGCTGTACACTTCATTGTAAACCCATCCGGTTTGTGTGTGTGTGGAGGGAGAAGGTCCAGGATGAAGACTAATAGGCAAAGCATCTCAGACTGTGTCCCATTTTAGTTTACAATAAACTGGTTGACAGCTCACCTACAAATACCTCAGTATACACCCCCTCCACCTCCAATCTTCTCTTTCCCCGTGTCTGTTTCTCCTCTCTCTTTGTATTTTGTTATATAAAGAATAAGCAATAAATGTGTGCTATTTTAAATTGTTTGCTTTCTTAAGCCTTTACTGCAGATGCCACTTTCAGCCCAATTTTAGACATTTTTTACTTGTACTAGTACATTTTAACACTAGTTATCTCAAGTTGTACATATAGGGAAATGATCATTCAGGGCTCAAACTGAAGTAGACAGTTGGGCCAACATATTGATTCACCTCCAGGCTTATATTTCCATAAATTTGGTTCTATTTGAGAGCCTCTAATACAGAAGAAAATGTCCAAAAAACAAAACGCAGTTTTGACTTTGGGGATGTACAGTGTGTATAAGTACATTGGTGATGTGGAATCTTTTCTATTATATCTGATTCAGAAGGGTCTTGTCTGACAAAATAAAAAAATATTGAGCACTTACATGCAAGTATTGAATAGTTACACAACATCGTGTACTACATGTCCCAAGGAATGTCCAAAGTACCAGACACATGTCCAAATATGGCACAAATATGGACCATCGTCAAAAGCATGCAACATTTTTTTTTTTGCTAAAACAAAGCAACAATGTTGGACATCTTACAGAAAGAAGAAATTCCAAATGAAAGTTATAATATAACATGAAAGTAGATGTCCAAGAGTCCAAGAGGCTAGCTAAGCTAACCATGCTAGCTAAGACTCTAAACGATGCTGAGGAAGTACTACAGTACTTAAAAGCTCTAATACAATTTATCAGCTAATACTTAGGTGATATTTAGTATGAATTGTTTATTTATACTCACAAACACAAACGAGTCCTTCGTAGATCTTTGTAGCTGTTGTTCAAGGTAACTTCTGGTTCAACGCTGTACCCAAACAACTTGGCATAATCTCCAGCCAAAATAAGCCTTTTCTTTTCTATGATGTCCAAAAGTATACACGACCAAAATATCAACTAACAAAATAATCCATGACTGCTTAAGTTTTGCCAGAGTCAATCGCGTGCGTTCTGGAGAGCTTATCTTATCTTAGCTTACCCTTCCTTATGTTAGCATGTTTACAACCCAAATGGGTTGTTGGTTTTGCGCATGTCATTGTCAAAGGCAAACATTCACGAATCAAAGCAAGCTTCGAGTGAACTATTGGTTAGAACAGCTATCAATCACTTCGAAGGCGTCAGCTTGTCGTTGTCGCGGCTTCTTGGTTGGCCCACTACCCCTCCCCCCTTTCACACCTCGCCAGACAGAGGTGAGAAAAGCTGCCGGTAAAATGACCAGATCGTTGCCGTCAAATAAACGCGACGGATTTAAAGAGTAAACCCATGTCGCTTTGCAAGTCGAGGACAGATGACGTATCACAATGCTGTGATGTCGCTGGTAAGTCGAGGATTGTTTGTTGACTTAGCAAGGGAGAGGATTACGCAATGTTTTGCAATGAAGTGAACAAGCAAATAAAGTTATTTACCAACACTTTTTCTACTGTTTTAGAGTGTGATATTGAAGCTTTGTTAGTAAACGAATTTTAGATGACAAAACATGAAGTCATCTTACGTTGTAAACCTGCCTTTTGAACGGACATTTAAAGAGACCCACGTGGTCCACGTGTTTTCAACAACAACTTCAAAGCCGGATTTCTCGTGATCGGCTGCATGTAGACAGCTGAAAATCAGTACGCATGTAGATGGGATAGGAAATTTTTAATTTATCTGGTTTGTTTTGAATTCCGTCAATGTTTAATACGCCCAGCAGGGGGCGCTTCAGCAGTAACAGGATAAGCCCATAAACATTCCACAAATACTTATGATCATGAGTATAACACTCATGAAGTACACAAATTCACTCCTTACCATTTCTTATGAATATAAAACCTTTTATAGATAATCCAACTGGTCTGTCATCTGGTTTGGTTCATATTGAACTAAATTTTGCATTAGGAGAAATGCTTGAAGCTTTTTATCCACCTCCACAATCAGAATTAGAGAAAATAATTTTATCCTTAATGGAAGAGAATGGTGAGTGTGAATGGATACGCTCATTGAGTATGAGTTAAGAGTAGGGATAATTTGGTTAAGAGAATGTTATGTGCTTCTTTGAAGGATATGTTCGAACTGCTGTCTGGAACTGTGAATAAACACCGCCACTAGCTGAGTGCACCACATTTCCGCGTTTCCTGGCTGTACTTCCATAACATCAAAATCACAATGCAGAGCCCAACTGGGGAGCCGTGTCGGAGACAAAAGGATTACAGTAACATGTATAATGTAAATAATAGTGGTCCTAGGATGGAGCCTTGCGGGACTCCATATTTCACTTTTGAGATTTTTGAGATCAAGATTTGGTTTCTGTATCAGAGGTTTAATGACCGCTAGTTTACAGGATTGGGCATGTGACCTATTGTAATGGATGAGTTAACTAATGTTAGAAGACGTTCAGTCACAACTGGTAACACCTCTTTTAGTAATTTTGAGGGAACTGAGTCTAGTGTGCAAGTAGTACAATTTAAAACAAAACTCCTGTACATCTGTACTCCCCAGCTCTCATTTACAAAAAAAAAAGAAATAAAGAAAAGAAAATAATTGCATAGACATTTGTATTATCAAGCATGCATATAGAACAGGTTAGCCTCCGTTAAAATGTATCCCCGAACTAAATAATTAGCAGCACACCACATTTCTCTCCTCTCAGCTTGCAATATCAAACTACGATAACATCCAGCCAGATGTCAAATTTTGGACAATGAAGTATATATGGCATGACATCCCTTTACAAACCTCCCCAAAAACACACATAAATATAACATATTTCAGATTACTATGGATATTATTATAGAACACATGTCTCACCTTCAAGGAAGCACATAACACTGTCTTCTTCGAGGCGCAGACACACATACAAACAATTTGCGTAATGCGAACACTGACACTGACACTGATGCTCCCAAGTCTGTGTTACCTTCTGGTTCTGCCCTTTTAGCTAGGCTGTAATAATTTAATGCCGGAGTTGCTGCCAAACACAGAAATGTTTTTATTTTTTCTGTCCCGCATATGATCCCATACAGAGCTAATTTTCCCTCTTTTCTTTTTCCAAATGGCCGCCCGCCTACCTGAGAAATACTGAGACAAGAAGAGACAAGCCTTTCCAGATATCCACCCTGGGCCATCCACCTCTTGCCTAACCAGCTATGATGAAGGATCAACCCACTGCCCTGGACCCTCTCACCACCCTGAATTCTTCCCTGATATGGCTGTATCTCTGTGGCCCTGGACTACTATTACCAACCATCAAGAAGTTTAGGACTGAATAGGAATTACTTATACTCATGTATAAATACACACAAAGATGAGAATTATCATTCCCATCTTTTCTTTGTTTATGTATTTCTCTAATTGTTATGGTGACCAGTGTCGGCCAGAGGAGGATGGCTCTCTAGGTTTCTTCCTTATGTTCTTAGGGAGTTTTTTTTTGCCACTGTCACCCATGGCTTGCTCACTGGGGGCTTGGACTTGGACACTTGTAAAGCTGCTTTGTGACAACAACCGTTGTAAAAAGCGCTATATAAATACATTTTGATTTGATGATTTCATTTTCAATGGGATTACAAATGCCTCATTTGGAACTCATTAGCTGCAGTAACACAATCACAGACTCGCCTAGCTTTGTTCAACTGCATAAAACATAAACTGGGGCTTGGCAGAAATGCATATGCTTATCAAGACCTCATCATAAAATAAAAAAAATTATATACCGAAATAACTAACTGTCCGAATAATAAGGTGTTGACATGGGTATCCACAGTTTCAAAGCAATACCCAAAAGATCTAAATCTGTAATCCATAATTTCTTTCTGGAGCACATATTTTTCCAAAAAGTCCACTGACTATTATCCAGGTGGTGAAAAATGCTTACATCCTTTGGAGATACGACACTCAAACACAATATCAGCAGCCATTTTTCAAGAATATAAATATTTGCTGAGTGACTCATACTGCTGTTCTAATAACTGTATAAGACTTGGAGGGATATCTGTGTAGGGAATTTGACTAGAGAAACGGAGAGACAGAAGGCAGTGACAATATGCTGCAGATGAGGAAAAAAAGCTGGAATATTTCCCCCTTCACACAATATAAACCCTGTAATCTCTGTCATCAAGGGTTTTGGGAAAGATACTGTTCCATGCATTATGCATTATTCATATGCATTTTTGCATATTAAATTTACAGTATGTTACGACCCTGTGTTGTCGCTTGTGGTTTGTTCTGTGTGTGTTTGGTGTGTATTAGTATGTCTTGCAGGTTTGGCTCTGCCCATTGTAGTCATTCTTCAATTTGTTCGACCTGTGTCGTTATGGATCGGCTGCTTATTCATCTATGTTGACTGTTCCTTATATATATATATATATATATATATACATACACACACACACACATATATATAGGTATGTATGTACAGTATATTGTATATTCGGAGGAAGGTTGTTTTGTTTGACCTTTGTTTTGGTAGGCAGTCAGGTAAGATTTGTAGATTTGTGTATTTTCTTTCTGTATGTGTGTGTAAGGAAAGGTATTCTGCGTTGGCGTGGAGTTTTATTTATTTTGTTCTTAGGGAGTTTTTCCTTGCCACTGTTGGTCTTTAGGGATCTGGACCCATACGATTGTAAAGCTGACTTTGACTTTGACTTTTGGAGCTGCCGATCTCCAACGCCACAACCCCAGTTGCTGTTTGTAATACAATAATTCGTGTTTTTTATTCATTCCATAATCCCTTTTTTGACGTTACTTCATATTTTCATGTTTCTCATTACCTAGACTGAGGGACATAACTTCTTTTTACGTAACGTAAGTTACTTCTGTGTAATCTTAAACTGCAATGAGGGTGCGGAAGGATGCAAATACCGAGGCGTTTGTCTTTTTTAACACAAAGTAATATGTATTTATATATACTACTTTTTACAACACATGTCACAAAGCAGCTTTACAATTGCAAGGGTCCAGATCCCTAATGAGCAACTCAGGGGCGACAGTGGAAGGGAAAACTCACAGCTTTTATTTAGCAGTGCTTTAGCGCTTAGCAACAGACATAAAATTAAATACATTAAATACCTTAACATAAACAAGAAGCAAGTGCAATACATAACGATACAAACAACAGGTGTGACGGATGAACACACACACACACACAGAACCACACCCAAAGGAAATATGTAGATGGACAAAAACGGACGCAGACTACACATACACACCCGAAGGGAGGGGTCAGGGGCTGTACCATGACATTAACTGCAACACATTTAAAAATTATTCAAGTTAGGAATGTGGAGGGATTTGTCCCTTTCATTGATCTGTTTCTGTTGATGAAAATCATTTTTTTTTTTTTTTTCATTCATTATCCGTACCACTTATTCCCACTAGTCGGGGTCACGGGGGGGCTGGAGCCAATCCCAGCATCTCTGGGCAAAGGCAGGGTACACCATGGGCAGTTCGCCAGTCCACCACATGGCCAACACGCACACACACACTCACACCTACGGGCAATCTAGAGTGACCAATCAACCTAGGATGCATGTCTTTGGACTGTGGGAGGAAACCAGAGTACCCGGAGAAAACCCACGCAGGCACAGGGAGAACATGCAAACTCCACACAGAGCAGCCCAGAATCGAACCCAGACCGCCTTGCTGTGAGGCGACCACACCACCATGCCACCCCCATGAAAATAATTTATTCCTGCTTATTCACAGAACCTCTCAGTATTAAAAATTATTTAATTGAAATGGTGAACTTGCATGACACACACTCAACAAACTACATTAAACTTAAATAATTAAAATCTATTTGTGCTTCCAAGACTCATGCCACAGACATAATACAGCACTGCTCATGCAATGCATAACAAATATTCCCCAACAACATTAGATATTTGTGTATGTTTGTGTGGAAAAGTAATAGCTGCAGGCACTTTTGGAGATGTTACATTTATGCATAGGTTGGAGGCCAAGAACTGAACTCCTCATCAGAGGAAGTCAGACACTGAGAAAGCAGCCATGTAATTACCACCATAGCACAGATTCAGTAGGGAAATTAACAAATGTGTGTGCCTGTGTCTTCAAAAGCATAATCCATCTGGTGGTCAGAGTTCTTTCATACTCTGGTATGTGACGATTTCTGGCTTCAGCTAAACAATTCTGTATTTAAAATGGCTGTCTGCTTCCTTTTTAACTATAAACATACAAAAGAAACTACAGACACCTACAAAGAAATGTTAAAATAATATCAATGTGTATTTCTGTGTGTGCATGTGTGTGTTAATTTGTGTGAATGAGAGTGTATGTCAAATCCTCCAATGTTGCAGCACATAGATGGTCATTCTAAAAGTAGATTAACCTAAAAATCTGTTCTGCAAATTATGCTGTAATATGAATGTTAAAACTCAAAAATACATTCTACTTAAAGAAAACAGGTAGCATTCATTGATTCTAAATAATCACCCTGTTTGGATATGGTTCTTTCAGTGCACTCTGTTCAATGCACATAAGCTTTGTGCTCCAAACCATCCCTGTCTCAAACAAACTAAATGCGTACACAGAAACCCTCTTCCTTAACTTGCAAACCTTTGACAGATATAAGAGGCCTCCTACTCATACACACAACTGCTAAACATAGCCACATAAAGCTGCATTCATATACCCTGCATGACCTCTCGTGCCGTTTTCTCTAGCAGTCTATGAATGCCAGTGATGATGTGATAGTGATCTGCTTCTCAACCTTTTTGGGGTCTGATTGGCTGTGTTTCTTGTGTTTCCCCTTCTTTAAGAAACAGTCTGCTGCTTCTCAAAGTAACAGTGATATCCCATTAAACTTCACTTACTGCTTTATTATGCATAATTTTTCTCCTGACAACAGTATGTGTGGTCCAAGGAACACAAACCTGTGTGATAATCATGTATACATTACTTATAAAACTCAGACTCATAAAAGTATTGTTGAACACAAACATATAGTGGAACCTGAATAAGTAGAAGAAGATTTAAAAAATGGTTAATCCTGTCAAGTGATTTTGCTAAAGTACCAATTTTGGACTTGTTTGGTTGTAAGAGTGAAGGGTGGAAAGAGAGAGAGAGAGAGGGAGTAAGATAGCAGAAAGGTGGGGGATCCATGGCTAAAAGAATTCGTGAAATCAATTGCAGCTCTGAATGAACACAGACAAGCAATGTGCAATGGAGTTGCCATGGGAACGGTCTCAGTGCAGTATCCTCAGATGTGTGGCTGTGTTAACCTCTTAAGTGGCGCCACGCTCAGCATCAGGCTCAAAAAACACATGATGTCTCACTTGATCACTTACTGACACTTTCTTAATAGGATGCTTAATCACCAAATTTGAAGTATTAAAATGCAAAAACACACTGTCAGCGTTGTCATGAATCAATGCATTTGTGCAAGTTGTACATTGAAGGTCACAGATATCAATTACATTAAAAATGAGGATGCACACAGGATTAGCAGCTGGGGCCATAATTGATTACTGTCCTGACTCAACAGTCCTGATCAACCCCCTGTATATTTGCTTTGTCTCTCTCTCTCTCTCTCTCTCTCTCTCTGCGTGTTGTGACTATGTCTATTGGAACAACATCAAGGGCACACCCTTTTCTCCGACTAAACGCCGCACTTTGTGCATTGAGAAGATTCACAAACAAATGAGATTTGTATTCCCACCTGATCACATTTGACTTGCATTCCTGAAAGGTGAACGCACCGTTCGTTTGTTAGGGAAAGCTATATATCTGGTAGTTGAACGTATACTATGCCTCAGCAGGTCTGAATCTTTATGGAACGTTTTGAATTTCTCAGGATGTACAATTCTTTACTTAAACTCAATAACACCACTAAGATGTTAGTGGCCTGCTGAAAGACCACCAGAGCAAAAATACTGACCCACTGGTAGCTGAAAGTGGCCAGTTGAATTTGCTTATAGACAATAAAGGTTAATAACCAGCTCATGACTTGTCCTACAGTGTATTCACCTTTAGTCCGTTGTTATTAAGTGTAATGCATTAAAATTTAGCATTATGTTATCATAATTTCCACACACAGGGCTCCAATTTAAGCACCAAATATTACAAACAACCCACCACAGTTCACATTACTTTTCAAACATTAGTAAGCACTGGTACAGAATTTAGGCTGCAACAAAGACTCTTGGCATCATATTTGCATACAAGGTAAAAACAATGGAAATATTATTTTCCTAAAATCAAACTGTTTTGCTTCTGTACCACCCCAATCTGAATCTATAAAATACAGTTCAAAATGATAGAATCACTGTTCAAAAGAGTCAGAGAATATTCAAATACTGATAAGTTTCCTTTCTGAATATTCTTTCACTGAATTTTTGCCCCTTGATGCTGTTTTGCCATGGAAATAAGTTGAGAGAATACAGTAAATTTCATCTATAATAAATAGATGATAAATGAAAAAATAATGCATAATTACTAGGGCTGTGACTCATTTCATTTGTCTTATTTATTTCTGAAAATATTTTTACAAGATAACTAGCTATAGCTAAATTGCCTGTTAAGATATTATTTGGGTTAAATTTTTAGCACATCAACAGAGCACTCAACCCCCTGCACTTCTATGGAGTGTCATAGAAAAACTGTCTTATTGGATATAAGCATGCCATCCATGCAGCAAAAACTTCATATCTATCATCTCATAAAAA
This sequence comes from Brachyhypopomus occidentalis, assembly GCA_020368025.1. Lineage (NCBI taxonomy): Eukaryota > Metazoa > Chordata > Actinopteri > Gymnotiformes > Hypopomidae > Brachyhypopomus > Brachyhypopomus occidentalis. The sequence continues at coordinate 829,591 of JAGXOD010000122.1, forward strand.
CATGAATCATGCCAAAATCTAATCCCTAACACCACAGTAATGCAGTAGTAATAGTTTTATGAAGTTCTTTTTATGATAGGATTTATAATATTAGGCAAAAAAATAGTCATGCTATCTCAGACCCTGTAGATCTTCAAATGCATTCTGGCAGCTGTCTGGTCAGCTCCAATTTTAGAGATCTAAACATTGTCTTTTAGAGCTCTTTCCCCCAATTGGTTGTGAAGAGCTTATTTCCTTTGTAAATTCTTCCAAACGCTCCACATGTATACTGGATGCTGTACCGGTTGGTCTACTTAAAGACCTACTTCTCTGAGCCTAGGCTACATTCCCAAAACATTTACAGTTGCAGTCATTAAACCAGTAATTAAAAAAACTTGTTCCCCATGAACTGTCCAACTACAGGCCAATCTCTAGTCTGTCCATCTCCAAAGGTCTAGAGAAAGTAGTTTTCTACTTTTTTGCAGACAATCATGTCCTCGAGTTATTTCAGTCTAGATTTATACCCCACCACAGCAGCAAAACCGTGCTGACTAAAGTAGTGAAGGATCTTTTAATATCCTCTGATGAAGGATACATTTCTTTTCTTATACTCTTAGACGTTAGTGCTGCTTTCGACACCATAGACCACAGTATTCTACTGGATAGGCTGGATACACTCATTGGCATAAGAGATCAAGCACTCTCCTGATTAAAATGTTACCTAACAGATCGATACCAATTTGTCCTTGTAAATAATGAATGCTCAGAACACACAAAAGTAAAATCTTGTGTTCCACAAGGGGATCTGTATGGGATCCCATATGGGACCCCATTGTCATTATATATGCTACCATTAAGCACAGTCATTCGTAAGCATTCGTAAGATGGTATTAGCTTCCATTGCTATGCAGATCACACTCAGTTGTATATATCTTCTAATCCAGATTATGTCAATACTACTCCCAAAACTGAGAACTGCGTCCAGGAAAAAAAAATGTCGATTAATTTTCTTCTTTTAAATTCTGATAAGACTGAGGTGGTACTTCTTGGACCAAAACCTGCAAGAAGCAATTGGTCTAATATTCCTCTTACCCTAAATGGTTTTTCAGTAACACCGAAATCTACCACAAAAAGCTTAAATGTCACTATTGATTCTGATCTTTCATTTGACACACACATCTGCAGTGACACTAAGGCTGCCTTTTTCCATTCACGTAATATTGCCAAGCTGAGATATTTACTTTTGTTTTCAGATCTCATTATCAGATGCGCTCAAAGCGCTAAATGGTCTGGCCCCACAATATCTGAATGAACTCTATGCATACTGTCAAAATGTAGGCTTTGTGTAGGCTTTCTCTTTGTTCTCTCCGAAAAATAGCAAGACTACAGCTACAGGCAGATCCTTCACCTTCAGAGCCCCTCAGATATGGGTGGAAAGCAATGGCTCAGTGAACCATCATGACTGTGGTCAACTCCAGGCCCCTCCCTTTAGTTATGCTGCTATAGATAAGCCTGATGGAGCTACATGCTAATCACTGGCATGTGTACTATATATTTGGACGTTTAATTTGATGTTTACATATTTAACCTGCATTTCCTAGCTTGGTTACATGCTTCTACAAAGACAAATCCATAAAGCATATAGAAAATGGTCTGGCTTGCTAGAGGATGTGCCGATGCTGCCTTCTACCTGAGGCACAACATCCACATTGGAGGGACTTCTCGGCTCAGCTATAAATATGGACTGCTACTAACTGAGCCGCCCAATGGAGGATGGGTTCCCTTTTGAGCCTTGGTCCTCCCAAAGTTTATTCCTAATGCCACCTAGGAAGTTTTTCCTTGATACTGTCTCCCCTGGCTTGCTCATTAGGGATCTGGACCCATGCGTTTGTAAAGCTGCTTTATAACAATGTGTTATAAAAAAGGCTATATAAATAAAATTTACTTTGAATCCATAATCGAGAAACAGGTAATACTGGACCAGTAAACATGGACCAAGAGATGTACTTTAAAACTATCCTGAGCAGAATACCAATGTGGAACATAAAATACACTGAATACTGGAGTGGACAGTATGGTGGCCTGGAAGTGCAATTCACTTCAAGCCAAAACAAATTAGTTCAGGTTGGTAATGTGAACATAGGCTTGATTTTTTGTACATCCACCATAATCTTCTTTATCTATGTAGATGGTTGGTTGATGAAGGTTAGATAGTTGTACTGAAACCAGTCATCAAACCTGTTCACCAGACTCACTCCTGCTCCCTGACCTGCCTAATAGACCCTGCAACACCAGTATCATCAGAGACACTTTGTAGATAATACATCTGAGTCATTTGGGAAATTGTATGTATAGAAAGTCAAATCAAATCAAAATTGATTTATTTAGCATATATTTTACAACAGTACAACAAAGCAGCTTTATAAGTGTCAGAATCCAAGCCTCCAGTGAGCAAGCCAAGGATGACAGTGGCAAGAAAAAGCTCCCTAAGAGAATGAGGAAGAAACCTTGAGAGGAAGGAACCAAGATTCAGTGGGGGAACCCATCCTCCTCTGACTGATGCCAGTCACCATGACAACAATAATTAGAAAGATACATAAACAAAGAAGTGATAAATAATTCTAATATTTGTGTATATTTATATACATGTGTTCTCTATGTAATTCTTATTCTTAAGAGTCCTAGACTTGAAAGGGAGCAAGAATAGTCCCCTGTGCAGCACTTTTTTTTGTGCAGCACTTTTCTGAATACAGTCCACTCTGGCACACAGTTCATTGGCTAGCTAGTAGTCTTTCTTTTAAATGGCCTTTTTATAGAGAGCCATGTTGCACATGTAAACAACAAGGAAGAACAAGCCGAGTTTTTCGCAAATGACTGGAAATCGGTATGCAGGTAGATAACCTAGCAAATTAAAAATGTCTTTGGTTTGTTTTGAGAAAATTCGATGTTTACTAAATGATTTAACATCAAATTTCTTCTGGGTCAGCTGTCAGACCCACTTCGGGGCACTTCTGCAGAATGGGGTAAAGATATTGAAAATGAATAATTAACTCGTTTAGTAGTATGGCAAACAGTGGCATTCACCAATAAAGAAAGTGTCTTTTAAAAACTGGCAGTAGGCTTAGGAGTTAATTTTGAGCCGAGGACTGACCAGCTCATCTTTAATGATACCAGCCCATATCAGTTCCCCACCTCCACCTTGTTGGCGTCTTACTCGAAGTGGAGCTCTGTGCCAATTACTGATCCAACCACGGGCCCATCCATTTGGTCCGTCAAGAGTCACTCCTCATAAAACCTTTGAAAATTCTGTCTTCAGATATTTCTTGGACCAGTCTAGATGCTTCAGCTTATGTGTCTTGTTCAGGGGTGGTCAGGTATCAGCCTTTCTTACCTTGGCTATGTCTCTGTGCACTGAACATCTGCCTTCTTGGTACTCCAGGAAGATTGCAGTTCTGGAATATCACAAAACTGGAAGATAATGGGTTCCTGATAGCTTCATGCTTGATTCTTCTCAAATCCTTGGCAGTTAATTTACAGCTTTTTTCTCAACACGTTTCTTGCGACCCTGTTGACTATTTGCAACAAAACGTTTGATGGTTCTGTAATCACGTACCAATATCTTAGCAATTTCAAGAGTGCTGCATCCCTCAGAGACTTTTGGTAATTTTTTACTTTTCATTTTAAATCTCTTTTTTGACCCATTTTGCCTAAAGAAAAAAGCTGCCTAATAATTGTTGATCTCCTTAGGCCACACCTTCCCTCATTACACAGACACACATCACCTGCTATGCTTAAATCCATTAAGCATTCAAGTTTATCCGACTTGGAGTTACACAATATGCCTAAAAATGATAATACAGACAAAATACTCACTTGCCTATTTACAACTGAGTATGATCTGTATTGCAATGGAAGATAATGCCATGCCTACGAATGACTGTGCTTAATGGTAGCATATATAGTGACATTAATATGGGGCCCAATACAGATCTTTGTGGGACGCTATATTTTACTGTTGTGTGTTCTGAGCATTCAGAACACACAAGGACAAATTGGTATTGATCTGTCAGGTAACATTTGAATCAGGAGAGTGCTTTACCTCTTATGCCAATGAGTGTCACCAGCCTATCCGGTAGAATGTTGTGGTCTATGGTGTCGAAAGCAGCACTATGGTCTAAGAGTATAAGAAAAGAAAGTATATTAAGAGATCATTAAAGAGGTGTGTGAGTTAGCAGGGATAATGTCAGATACCATAATATGCTCTGGCCTCATTCCAATTAGGCAGGGAGCTGAAACATACATCAAGTTATGGGCGCTTGTCTGCTGGATGTCTAAATGGTGCTCAGAAAACAATGTGGGTTTAACAGAAAACTGGACCCGTTTTGAGGGCAGGCCTGGCCTTTTGATGTGGTATGGCATTCAACCTCTTGGGAGGGTGCTGCTCTAATTTCTTCTAGCATATCCGCAAGGTTTATAGTGATGGTGAGGCATCACCTAGGTTCCAATTGACTGAAACTGTCTGATCCTTGTGTTTTTAAAAATAGATCTCGCACAGTTTGTGGATGATGTTACTACTGAGAATAATTCTTTTTTTTGTTATATTGACCAGGGGTCTGGACATCCCTGGAGAAGTCTGATGACCCTAAGGATTTTTTTTCTTAAATATTTTTTATTCACATTTTCACATATAACATAATAAATAGAATTCCAGCCCATCCCTTACAATTACAAAAACAACACATCATAAAACACACAGACACAGCAACAAGAAACATGTATACATCACATAAAGGTTCACAGCTTATATATGTATACCAGAAAAAAAGGTTTACACAAAACATTAGGCAGTGGTATGTCTGTCCAGGTGCAGTGTATTTGCTAATTCCCCCAACCATAGATCAAATGTTTTCATAGATTATAGATTTTCTCCAGAGAGTTATTTTCTCCATTATCTACCGTTAGAAGAGGTTCAATCACATCCTCTTTGAGTAATTTTGAGGGAATTGAGTCTAATGTGCAAGTTATTTTCTCCGATTTTAGGAGTAGGAGTGGATGAAAAGCTTCAAGCATTTCTTCTAATGCAAAATTTTGTTCAATATCAACCAAACCAGATGACAGATCAGTTGGATTACCTATAAAAGGTTTTATATATATTTTTATCTGCAGGTATTCTCTAAGCAGTCATTTAGAATGTCTAACTCCTCTGGATCTGATGGTGAGTAGACTAAAGTAGTTAAGTCTGAGAGGGTTTCAATAAACTGTGTTGTGGTTGATTCATTTATTGAGCACTTTATACAATGCCGAGGGGATGATCGTGTAAGAATGAAAAAAAGTATTTTATTATTTTGTTTTAAATTTGTGTAAACTCAGTATATCGAATGTTTATGGTTGTAAAACCCTCTTTTTTATTTTTGAGTAGTCACAGCAGTTAAGAGATGGTGTTTGATTGCTCTCCCCTGTGAGCTCTGGGGTTGATTGGCAGGGAGTGATATATAGAGGAGGAGAGGGAGAGCGGGAAAAGAGAGACGGTGTTGACTTGTACTGTTATCTGTGCTGGAGATAAAAAGTATTGAGAAAGAGCTCGTTGGTGTGCTTGACTTTCATTAATCCACGACCACGTTACCCACAGAACAGTAAGGACCCAATCTTACAATCGGCTTCAGGTTATCTAAGGTATGACTGCAATAATGAATAGGTCCCGTTATATTTTGTGTAATGCAGACAGAGTTCAGTATAGAAGTAAAGGCCTTCTTCAGCGGATCCTCAGCCTTCTCAAAATGTATGTTCAAGTCTCCTACCATTTATTATTTTTTTACTGCATACCGCTAAACTTGCTGCGAAATCGCTGAAATCATTTAGAAAATCTGAGTAGGGCCCTGGTGGTCTGTAAACGTTAGTGAGAAAGCATTCTTATTTGTAACCAGATTAGTTATATTAATAGACAGCATCTCAAAAGAACTGGAGATATCATAGTGTTTCTGATGAATTTCTAAAGAATGTTGGTATATTATGCATATTCTTCCTCCTCTGCCTGAAAATCTTGGTCTATGTACTGTTGCGCTTCACTCTTCTTTCCCAGTTAGCGTAGCGTGTTCGTGTGATGCAAAAAAGAAAACAGTCACCAGTCTAAATGTCTTTTAAGTATTTATTACAAATGAAGATAAGAATACAGAGATCTCTGGAGAGCACGCTATAAGAGCGAAAAAGCCTAAGCTGTTCTCACTGTTCAGTGGGTAGCTCTGATACTATACCATAAAGGCCTGAACTAAATAGGAGAAGTGAGTGTAGCCCCCACCCTTGCTGACCTTCGCTGGGAACCTCCTGTAGCTGTCTGCCTGTTCGTCTGGCACCGAGTGTACTCCTGTTCTTATCAAAAGTACGGAAAACTTGTGGACGGTTTCCCAGGCCTGCCATACAACGGGCTACCGCCATTTCCAACATTTCGCTACCTCGCCATAACTAAGCTCATTATGCTCTCTCATAACCGCTATAGCAGTTATCAGCTTCCAAGGCCACAGATGCTTTCCTCCTCATACCATTTCCCACCGTGGAAGAACACAAGGGTAACAGATATCCAACACACAAACACTTTGTAGAATATGCTTGTCAGACACTTTGAGAATATGTTTGTTTAATAATGTAATAGTAAAATTTAATGCCTAATACTACGCAATTGATTAGTAATGTAATATAATGCTAGCAAAATCAAAAGGATTAAAATATAATTCCCAACAGTACATACATTGTATACCACAGGGGTGGCTTAGTTTATAGGTAAATATTTACCCAATCAAATCCAAATTTCTGTAAGACACAGAACATCAATTTTCTGGTCGCTAATATTTTCATTGACAATAGTGATCAAGGTTATGTATCTCTATTAGTGCTTCTCGGTCTTAGTGCAGCCTTCGACACAATAGATCACAAGATCCTGCTAGAAAGGTTAGAAAACTAGGTTGGAATCTCGGGTGCAGTCCTTTCATGGTTTAATTCATACTTAACCAATCGCTATCAGTTTGTAGAGCTCAATAATATTCCCTCCAAATTCACAGAAGTGAAATACGGAGTCTCCATCCTACGCAATACGCAAGGCTCCATCCTAGGACCACTATTATTTACATTATATATGTTACCATTGGGAATAGTTATAAATAAACATGGTGTCAACTTTCACTGCTATGCAGATGACACCCAACTTTACGTATCAGCCAAACTTGATGACAAATCCAGATTAGGAAAAATTGAGGCCTGCATAATGTTGGATGTCGCTAAACTTCCTCCACCTTAATGGTAACAAAACGGAGGTTCTCCTTCTGGGCCCAAAGGCCGCAAGACAGAAAATACCAGATCTAATGCTAAATCTTGCAGACTACCCCATTACTCCTGGCTCAGTAGCCAAAAATCTCGCCGTCATACTCGACTCTGACCTATCATTTGATAAATACATAAATAATACTATTAGGATATCTTCTCTACATCTCCGTAACATTGACAAGTTAAGAAATGCATTATCCCAGCATGATGCAGAAAAATTAGTGCACACCTTTGTTAGCTCCAGATTAGACTATTGTAACTCGTTACTGTCAGGATGCTCAAATAGGAATCTAAATAAACTGCAGGTAGTTCAAAATGCCGCAGCCAGAGTTCTAACTAGAACTAGAAAATTTGATCATATCAGCTCAGTCTTATCGGCCCTGCATTGGCTCCCAGTTAAATTCATATTGATTTTAAAATTCTTCTATTGACCTGCACGGGCTTGCTCCTGACTACCTCCAAGAGCTTGTCTCTTATTATGAACCACCACATCCACTAGGATCACAGGTTGCTGGCCTCTTATTAGTTCCAACAATTAATAAGGTAACAGCAGGGGGAAGAGCCTTTTCTTATTAGGCCCCCCAACTATGGAATAACCTTCCAGAATGTGTCCGAGACTCTGACACAGTCTCAATCTTTAAGTCTAGGTTGAAAACTTACTTATTTAGCTTAGCATTTGGTAATTAATGTGCCCCCTTAGATAAGGTTACAGATCCAGGGGTTAGTGCTGTTAGAAATTCGGCCTTCAGGAATCAGATTCAGGAGTCAGGAGACTGGATGGCTTCAGTGTTGACAAGTTTATTGACACACAGAGCATGTAACATAAAGTGGATCACGACCAGTTCATGACCAGTCTTGAAGTCTATTTGGGAGGACCTTATATACATTGTGGAATGTGGGAGGAGGAAGACGAGGAGTTTAAGGGGGGTAAGTGGGGGATGAAGGTGAGGAGGAAGAGAAGTTTAAGGAGGGTTCACTGTGGGATGAAGTTGAGGGCACTTGGGCAATCAACATTGGGTTGGGTAGTTGTCGTCACCTTAGGGTTAAGACTTCAAAGGATATACAAACAAAGGATAGAGGTGTTGGGCATGCAAAGGTGGGCAACCATCAACACTTCTCAGGGATTTTGATGGTTGCCACATCAGGGGTTGATTGTATATAGACAGACAGCAGATGAAGAATAATCTCAATAGAGACAAAGGGGTGAGATCTGAAAGAAGCATTTTTTCTCAGTGTGCAAAGGGTTTTATGGAAAACTGGGGCGCTGGTGCTGTCATCCTGTCACTGCACATGATCACTCAAGTTTGTTGACAGTTTAGTGGATGGATGCCAGTGTCTCAGGATGCTCCCAAGTCTGTGTTACCTTCTGGTTCTACCCTTTAGCTAGGCTGTAATAATTTAATTGCCGGAGTCGCTGCCACACTCTAGAAATGTGTACATTTCCTTTGTCCAACATATCCCATATAGAGCTAATTGTCCCTCTTTTCCCAATGGCTGCCCTCCTACCCGAGAAATACTGAGACACGGAGAGACGAGCCTTTCCTGTTATCCATCCTGGGCCTGCCACATCCTGCCTATCCAGCTATGAATGAAGGATCGACGCACTGCACTGGCCCCTCTCGCCACCCCAATTCCTCCCCTGCTACAGCTGCATCTCCACGGCCCTGAACTATTAATGACTATCAAGAAGTCTAGGACTCTTAAGAATAAGAATTATGTAGAGAACACATATATAAAAGTAACCCAGATAAATAATTAACAGTAATAATTTCCAAAATAAGTTACTTTCCTCATAGTTCATATAATTGTTCCTACAAATATGCTCTGTTAAATCTCTGTTAAAATATATTTCCTGCTTTTATTTTGTTTTGTCCCTTAGCTCTCTTTGTTGTGGGCCTGCTGGGGAAGTGGGCGGGTTTGAGAATAGTGCGGGAGAGTGTGGGAAAAGGAGGGTAGCTGAGTTGTCTTCCATGGTCAACGGAGCAAAAATATAGTCCTGTAGTTATGTTTATCAGTTCGATATATCACGCTAAATCGTAAATACGCTGCTGTAATATGAGTGAAATGACAGTAATGTTTTGTTATCACTTGTGTTTCATGGCATGGAGGTATAAGTTTAAGCCTCACTGAGGTGCACGTTAACATAGCCAAGGATAGCCCTAAGCCTTGTGCGAATAGCTAATGCTGGACATGTTTGGTTAGTAAAGCCAAGCATTATAGAGTCCGACCAAGTTCAAGACTGTTCACCTGACACTCGGAACAACTGGCTAGCTAGCAGTTAGCTAGCCTGGCCAGCTGAACTTCCACCAGCACTGTGGGAGACTGTACTGCTAGCTTAACCACCCCAGGCTAACCCCCGTCGCCCGAGCAGCCCCGCCCGCACTACTGCTGCAGAGGGAGAGAGAGACACTGAGGGAGACAGAGCTTTCAGCCCATTGAGTTTCAGCCCCTAACTAAATTGAGAAAGACACTGAGAGAGAAAGAGCTTTCAGCTCATTGAGGTTCAGCCCCTAACTAAGGTGAGCTACGGTATAGTTTATCTTACAACCTTTTTGTTTGGCTTGAAAGAGCGAAGAGGCCAGTGTTTTGCTTTCTGGGCCACCACGCACGCTAGCAACACTTCCAGGCCTGCAACAAGTGCTTCAACTAGTTGACTGCCGGTGTGTGTATGTGTGTGAGAGCGTGTGAGTGTGTGTGGGCCCACTACACGGTTAAGGTTACATTGCTGATTTCACTACAGTGTTTTTGGGAGTCAAGCGTTATTATTTCATTCCCTGAGAAAGTTGGCTTGATATAAATATGTTATTTTATTTTTATATTAATATTATTTTATTTACTGGGTTAAATATTGTCTACTGTTGGTGAATAATAAGACACTGAATATATTCTGCTCAAATATATACAAAGAGCTAATTGAAATTCATATTTATAATTGTTTAATTAATACTCATATATTACACTGCAAGCCAATTGTATCCCATACTATCTTCGAAGTGTTGGTTTCTTTGTGTTTTATTTAGAGAAAGAGGACTAGTGTAAATACAGCCCTAGTAGAAAATGGAGGCACCACCATTGTAAATTTAAAATCTCAAAAATAGACATATTGTTAGGAACAACACCTTTTCCTCCGCCCTCTAATCGCCTGTTTCCTTCCACTCCCCTTTCCCTCCGTATATATACACCCCTCTATCACTAAGGGTGGACCTCCAAGTGGAACTGGCTTACAGGAGCGAGACTCTAACTCTGTCGGAGTTCATTCAAGCAGCTGTAAACGTCGACAAGGTGCTCGTCGCTCATCGCCCAAGTACAGGAGGAGGTTCAGCCGCCACACACGTACGCTTCCCACGTCAGGTCACCGAGAACCACGACATCCCTGAGCCCATGCAGGTGGGCAGAGCTCCGTTGACCCCCCCTCGAGAGATCCCGGCGCCTCCGTAATGGACTGTGCCTGTACTGTGGTGAGGGAGGCCACTTCCGCGATAGATGCCCAATTCGTCGGAGGCGCCCTGGAGAAGGAGGACACCCTGGCGAACAAGTAGGCAAACCCCTATTACCTCTGGGAGGGAGGAACCAGGTTAATCTTCCTGTGCAGATCTTTTGGGGGGGGTAATTGTAATGACCTATCGGCCCTAATAGATTCAGGGGCTGCGGGTGATTTTTTGGACATAGAGCTAGCGAAACACCTGGGAATCCCTACTACTTCCGTCATTCCTCCCCTTCGTATCAACTCGCTGAATGGCCAGCCCATAGGGGAGGGGTTAGATGATCGCTGTACTCACCCCGTTACACTGAAGATAGGGTTGTTCCATAGCGAGGAGAGGCAGTTCTTCCTCGTATCCTCCCCTAAAGACCCCGTAATCCTCGGCTTTCCCTGGTTGTCCGTCCCATGACCCTGACATTTCCTGGAAGACGAGAGAGCTCACGAAGTGGGGACCTAGATGCCTGAGTCAGTGTATGCACTTACCTCTGCGATCCTCGACAGTAGAGAGTCCATACACACCCTTGGCAGACTCTGTACCAGCCCAATACCAGGAATTCGCGGACGTATTCTGTAAGGAGAGTCATCTCCCCCCTCACAGATCCTGGGATTGCGCAATCGACCTCCTGCCAGGATCCCCCCTTCCTCGGAGGACAAGACCATACCCGCTGTCTAGACCAGAAGATCATGCCATGGAGTCCTATGTCCGTGAGGCTCTAGAGAAGGGGTTCATCCGCCCATCTACGTCACCGGTGACCGCGGGCTTTTTCTTCGTGGAGAAGAAGGGGAGGGGGTTTACGCCCCTGCATAGATTATCGGGCGCTGAATTCAGTCACATCCAAGTACGCTTACCCTCTCCCATTCATTTCAGCGTCACAAGAACGGTTGATGGGAGCGAATATATTTACCAAGCTAGACTTGCGGAGCGCCTATAATCTGGTCCGGATAAGGAAGGGGGACGAGTGGAAGACGGCATTCATCACAGCCAGGGGCCATTATGAATACCTGGTAATGCCGTATGGACTGGCAAATAGTCCCGCGGTGTTTCAGGCTTTCATGGACGAGATTTTCCGAGATATGGTTGATAAATTCGTGTTCATCTACATCGATGATATCCTCATCTACTCCTCTTCACCCTCGGAACATGTTCGGCACGTATCCGCAGTTCTGCAATGCCTTCGTCAGAATCAACTCTTCGTGAAGGCGGAGAAGTGCGAATTTCACCTGAGCTCGATGACTTTTCTGAGCTGCACGCTCTCATCAGGGAGGATTGCCATGGATAAAGATAAGGTAGAGGCGGTGACATCCTGGCCCACTCCTCGTTCACCGAAGGAACTACAACAATTCTTGGGCTTTGCTAACTTCTGTCGAAGATTTATCAGGGGCTTCGGCGCGTTGGCAGCACCACTCATCAACCTCCTGAAGGGGGGGAAGAAGCGGTGTTTCGAGTGGACCGCCCAAGAGGACAGAGCCTTCTCAGCATTAAAGCGAGCCTTCACGACTGAGACAGGTGTAGGCGGAGTTCTCTCCCAACGCCAAGGACAACCCCCGAAACTTTACCCGTGCCTACTACTCTAACAGACATCAACCCGCTGAGAGGAACTACGATGTGGGAAACCGTGAACTCCTCGCGATTAAACTCGCCTTAGAACAATGGCGTCACTGGCTAGAAGGAGCGGAACATCCCTTCGTCGTTTACACGGACCACAAGAACCTGGAATATTTGAAGTCAGCACGACGCCTCAACCCCAGACAAGCCAGGTGGGCGCTGTTCTTCTCCCGGTTCAAGTTCACGGTATCTTACAGGCCGGGTTCGAAGAATACAAAGGCAGACGCACTCTCCCGGATATTCGAGAGAGACGCACCCCAGAAGGAACCCGAACGAATCCTACGAGACTCTTGCTTTCTAGGAGCCATTAGATGGGTGTTTCAAGAGGAGCTGGAGGAGGCACTTCGCAGCGAGCCCAGGCCGGAGGATTGCCCCGAGGGCAAAAGTGCGTACCCCGTGTCCCTTCGGGTCGCCTCCTCCAAATAGTACACGACTCGGCGAGCGCAGGTCACCCAGGAATTACCCGCACGAAACACATAATCTACAAACATTACTGGTGGCAATCCTGGGAAGACGACATCCGTGATTACGTGCTCGCCTGTGCCTCCTGTGTCCAATCTCGCACCCCTCGCACCCTACCCATCGGAAAGCTCCTCCCCCTTCCTATTCCTCGTCGCCCCTGGACCCACCTCGCGGTGGATTTTATCACTGATCTACCGATAGCGGGGGGAAAAACAGTCATCATGGTCATTGTAGACCGTTTTTCGAAGATGTGTCGCCTCATCCCCTTACCCAAGCTACCCACAGCCATGGAAACGGCTCTGGTTATGTTCAACTACGTGTTCCGTATTTATGGGTTACCGGAGGATATCGTATCAGACAGGGGGTACAATTTACCTCCTCAGTCTGGAAAAAATTCTGTAAGATGCTCGGAGTTTCGGCCAGCCTAACCTCGGGTTATCATCCCCAGTCTAATGGGGAGGTGGAGCGTACCAACCAAGAAGTGGGGCGTTTCCTGCGCCAATACTGTACCACCCACCACGACTGGCATACGTTTATCCCCTGGGCTGAGTACGCGAGGAACTCGATCACTCATTCCTCCACCAAACTCACGCCATTCCAATGTGTGTACGGGTACCAACTGGCCTTTTTCCCGTGGGACAAGACCCCATCAGACATACCTGCCTTAGATGACTGGCTCCGCCGTAGTGCTCGCACCTGGGAACTGGCCCATGTCCAGCTGCGCCGTGCCCTACACACACGTCAGCTAAACGCTGACCGCCGTCGCCTCCCTACCCTGGTTTATCACCCGGGCCAAAGAGTGTGACTGTCCACTCAACATATAAACCTACGGAGACCCTGTAAAAAACTCAGCCCAAAGTATATCGGCCCGTTTAAAATACTCCGTTGAGTAAACGCCGTGTCATACCAACTCCAACTCCCCCCTCAGTACCGCATTCATTCCACCTTCCACGTCTCCCTACTGAAACCCGTCCACTACAGTCCTATGTCTGCTTCCCTCATATCGGATGCGCCTCCCGAACCGCTGGACATCGAGGGCCGTCCTGCATACATAGTCAGGGAATACCTAGTGGACTGGGAGGGATACGGCCCGGAGGAACGTTCATGGGTGCCTGCCAGGGATATTCTCTGCCCATCCCTTATCACCGAATTTCACACGGCCCACCCCGACACCCCCGCCCCCAGACACCGTGGTCACCCGCCCTCCTCCCGTGTTAGAGCGGCTGGAGCTGTTTCAACCACATATCATTAGTTCAGACATGTATAACAATCTTGGAGTATTTACGTTTTCAGAACCTTTAGGTAAGCCTTGATGTCAGATGCTCTAGCCCTCAGAATACATCAGAACAAAAGGTTTCACTATATTCACGTGCTGAAGCTGCAATTTCCTATAACCAGAGCCCTATCAACAGGTTGCTCAGGCGGTGTATTACTGGGTTTGACATGCGAACCTGAAATTAACAGTGCTCAGCCCTACGGCTATGCCGCAGAGACGTCACCCATTCACCCCACTACAAGGGTTCTAATGCCGGATCTAGGTGATGCCGCTATCTATGACTGGCAACCGGGCCTGCTAAGCTAGGTGTTACTGACTGCTCCCTAGGCCTTTCTAGAGCCTGGATGCGCTCTTCTAAACATGAAATGTCCATCAGGCTAATAATTAATCTACACTTCTCACATAAATTTTCCACTACTGATGGAAGAAGCACAACTATACATGCCACACTGAGCATGGAAAAGACCTAGTGGTTGGCAATATCAGGGTTATGTGTAGTTTTATTAAGAACAGAAGATTAAGAAACAAGATTTAAAAAATAAATGAGCAACTCATTTAACTAAGTAATAGGATAGCAAAATAGTGGCATTCACGCGAAACGCTTCAAAAACTCAAAGCAGGAAGAAGACAAAACCCACTAGACAGGTCTAATATGCTTAATTTTCTCATTGAAAGCATTCATGAACTCCTTACTACTGTATCACTGTACTCTGAGATTTGGTGTCAGATTTAATTAGTAAATAGGACTTAGTTTGTTGTGGGAAATGCTGTGCTAATTTAAAAAATCACAATTCATTCATGTTCCATGGTTCACTTGAGTGAAAAAGAACAAGGCTAAATTTCTCTGAAGAATATGGTAGTGTTTTCACATAAATGCATTTTACAATAGCAAATGTGATGGATTGTCTCTTTTGTATGTAGACACAAAAAGAAACAATATATCCACATATGTAGATGGTTCATAATAACAGGCAATTCATTACAGTGAAAAAGATTATGTAAGATTGCATAGTGACCTACCCCAGATAATTCAGAGGTAAAGAGGACAATAAGGTTTCTGTTGGCCTTGGCTCTGTCACCATCTAGTGGTTACTGGAACAACTCCACCTCTTCTGACAAAATATCAATGGGCTGTTTTTCTTCAAATCAAGTATTCTCATAGTATGAACAATTGTGTAATACAATGCAAAAATGGTATTGGTATGACAGGCATAGGGAAAAATAATACTCAAGTTGTAATGTACATGATTTATTTAAGGCATTGAGAGTCAGATCTTCCCTTGTTCTCCTAATAAATGTGTTCACTTGAACACAAACACATGGACATAAAGGAACAACAACGGTATAACTTGCATTACATTCTGCTTGAGACAGCTTACAGGATTGTGTTTTCAGGCCTGGATGGCCCATCTCTATAGCATTCTGACAACAAACTGTCTATAATTATCTTCACAAAATTGTCCACTTAAATCCACATTTAATAGTGCAGTGTCATAATCATATGCAGATATTTGAGAGATTGGCCATGTTGATGACCTAACTTTAAGAAAAGTAGTGATTTAAACCAAACCCCGTGCCACAAATACCTCCAAAACACAAATACCTCCTACATTAACAAGAACACAACAGTATAATCATGTACTGCCCTAGGATGACATGATTACTACAGCCAGCTACAGGAGTCAAATTCAGTCAGTTACAGCATCATTTACCAATAACCAACACAAAAGAATGTCAAATGGAAATTTAATTTAAATATCACCAAATGAGGTTGCACTATGTAGAAAACCACAAGAGCAAATTAATTAGAAGATACATGCATAACTAAATGCATTTCATTTAGCATTTACTGCAAATCCATATGAAAGTCACATGGTGAAAGAGGGGTGAAGGGACTTGACCTGTTATCCTTTTTTCCATGATCGTCTTTTAGAAACAGCATGCAACAAGTTATTTCTAAAACATTTGACATGACCAAAAAGAAAATAATCAACAAAAAAATACATGCATAGCAAGACCAACACATGCAGCCCACAGCTCAGTGTTCGGAAGTGTCCTTGAGTTGATAACACACAATAATATATTCCTTAACTCACAGAAACCAACATTGCACAGGCAACAAAAACACAGACTGGCTGAAAATCAAAACTGAAATCCATGAAAAAATATGTATAAATATATCTCAAATTATTGCATCATGACCAAGCTTCTTCAGTGTTCACTGGATCAAATTGTCAGTGATATTATAAACAGATAAAACTCCCTCAGTCAGGCCTACAACGTCTGCGTAGCCCCACACCCAAATCTTCCTCAGCAGTCAGCGCCATGCCTCCATCTTCCAAGCTGCTTCCCTCAAGCTCCTCCAAGGATGGCATGCTGGAGTCACTCTCGTTGCAGTCACCACCACCACCACCACCTGCCTCTTCATCTCCCTCATCAGAATCCTCTTCATCTTGCCTCTTCTCCAATTCCTGCTCAGGAAGCTTGTGAGGATGGGACTGCTCAGTGCTGGGCATTTGTGACTTCACTGATGTTTCCCCAAGGGATTCCATAGCAGTTAGTGACTCAATTAGGTTGTCAAGGTTACGTTCACATGATACCTCTGTAAAGCACAACCCGGAACTGAAGTAACAACCTTTACCAAACAGAAATATTTACACACAACACTTGTTTTAGTAAGCATTCAGCAAGAAGCAGGATCTTCATCTCACTGCCTTCATTGCATGGTTTGGATTTTCAAAATAAGTTTAGCTTTACATTATAAGAACTTACCACCCATATCTCATCAACACATCAGAAAATATCACAACTCATTCCCACCAAAAAAAAAGTGAGAAAAATGACTTTTGAGAGCCAATTTTTCTAACTGCACTCAGTACTCTGTGAATTGTTAATGCTAATGTATACATGTCTCCACCTGCTGTGTTGATGGGAGGATATTCCATGCCTCTTTTCTTCATCAGGTGACGAATGCACTGTAGTTGGGACATGATCTCATTCTTCTGCTCCATAGCAACAGATTTTACACTAGCCCATCACACAACAGAACAGAAAAGACTTCAGGCAATCAATACATACTTGTGTCTGTTTAAATTCTACTTCAATGGTCTATGTAGTTAAGGCTATTCATAAAACAAACTCAAATTTTGCACTTTCATCTTAGTCCTTGTTTTCTTTCAAATGCAATGTGGTTGGGTATAGTGTCAAGATAAAAAAAATCTCCCATTTACTACTTAAATATACCTGACTAGTTGACATGCAGTTTCAGTTAGCTATTCTGCAAGTCCTTATCGATATCATTTCAGAGTCAAGTCAGAGTCAAGAGGCAAGTCACTCTGTGTTGCCTGATATTAGCTTCCTACCACAGCATAAATCACATCAGACAAACATCAGTCTCCACCTGACGTTTCATGTCATCCAAAGATATTTTCATGAGGCTGTGCAATGTCTTTGCACGATCTCACCAGTTGGTCAGTGGGTCAAGCTGCGTCAGTATGGAGCTCAGCATTCTTTCTGTTTGTGCCAGCCGCTTCTCCAGCTCATTTAGCTGGTTCTCTACACACACACACACACACACACACATGGTTGAACAGTGCAAAATTATTGAATAAATGGACATATTTTCTTTCCTCAAGTCAAGGATTTAAAACTGGGACAGGTTTCCTGATCAGTGCTGGGATGGCAGTGAGTGAAATTTCAAGATAAAACAACAGAAGATTATGGATATAAAATGCAATTAGATTGTGGATGTAGTGACTACTATACTGAATTAACACTTTCCCTCACCCACACACACCTGTCTCCTCAGACCTCTGGATACCCTGGACTGTTTTCTCCTTCTGGGCCTGGGAATCATCTGCAGACCTTATCTGTTGAACAGGACAAGAGAATGAGTCAACCATTTGTATATTTTCTACATGATAGGTATAATTTTTTTCTCCTTAGTTTCACTATCATAGATTCTCAATCCCACTTCATTAGTACAGAAAAACTACCTTGAGAAATTTGTAAGCAGCAAAAATCCCCACACCAATGGCATAGAGGGGCATGAGAGTAATGACATAGCCTTTGCTGCTGGATTTGTACTTGTCACTCTTGAGCTCCTGCTCCATTAATTTTTTAACGTGCTGCATGTTTTCCCCACTTTGCCTTTGGAAAGCTGCAGTATTGAATTGCTGACTCTTCACAGCGCCAGGACCCAGGTTTTGCCCTGACCCTGCACAATCACGGGAAGGGGAGCACAACATTTAATCCATTACCAGCAAAACAGTTTATCGCGTGCAAAACTTACTCCATTACTACTACTAGCCAATCATAAAATAATTGAAAAGGTTACTACTTTCTAGGATGAGGTTTCCACGCAGATAGTTACCTACCTTTTCTGTATCGAGGATCGAACGTTTTTGTTTCCCTAACGACGCTGCCTCCACCAAACAATCGGGGAAATACAACAAACACACACACTACAGCAGTAAATGCCACCACAATTTGCTGTGAAGTCGACAGAACCATGATGCAGGTTAATCAAAGTAACATCTACATGAGAAATTCAGATTAACAAAGGAACCTGCACTTTTGAATAAAAGAAACATGGAGAGATAGATACATAGGAAGACCTAAAAGCATCTGTGGTCATTAATTGTACCTAGGTAGCAAGGTTAGCTAGCTACTTCCTATACCTTAAAAAAACAAGGCTCTTCTTCACTGAGTTTAAGTAGTTCAGCTACATAAAAACACATCCGCCATCTGCTGTAGTGGAGTTTCATTGCTAGCGGAATCTCGAATTCTATTTGGCTAGGTTTTCAACTTTCGCGACGTTCCTAAATCAGTCCCAATTGGCCTGTGAATGTATTCCATTAATCGAGACCGCATTAATTATGTCGATCTTGCCAGGCATTTGCGTGAATGCCTATTTAGTCTTGGACACTGAATTCGAAATTTCTTCTGATACATAGATGGGGGACAAATGTAACTTTTCATCAGCAGAATACATTTTTGTCCCGCCATAGCTTACTATGTTTGAGGTTGGGTTCTTGGTACTCGCTTTTTGACCGCCTCTGACTCCCTTGGGGTAGTCCATGTCCTTCTTTTGTGTATGCGTTCGTCCGTGTTATTCCTTTCAACTGTCATTCGTCTTGTTAGCGTTATATGTTGCACGTGTATGCTGTTATCAATAGGGTATTTAAACGTTCATTTGTCGTGTTGTCTTTGTCAGTCGTTGTTCCGACTCGGTCCCGTTGTGCCTGTTATCCGTCTAGTAAACGCTGAAAGTGAAATTTTGCTCTCGACTCGGCATCCTGCATTCACCTAGGAGAATTACAGGTTAGGGTTCAATATGACGTTGGTCCACCCTTTGCAGTTAGAACAGCTTCAATTCTTCTGGGAAGGCTGTCCAGAAGGTTTAGGAGTGTGTTTATGGGGATTTTTGACCATTCTTCCAGAAGCGCATTTGTGAGGTCACATACTGATGTTGGACAAGAAAGCCTGGCTCTCAGTCTCCACTCTAACCCTTAAACAGGCAGGATTGGAAAACAAATTGTAAAAAATAATTTTGTTACTTTTTACCTAAGATGGACTTAACACATTACAATGGCCCCTGGATGGCATTTTACAACAGCATCTGTGTAACAAAACAATAACAAGTAATTAGACATTCACAAAATACAGCACAAAATATAAATACATTCATAATATATTAAATCATGAGCTGGCTTGGAATGCAAATAATGGAAGGATGGAGTTTGTATATTTTGGCCTGAGGGTGGTGCTACATGAGGCTACATGAGGCCTGATTCATTTGGGATGCATACATGTGCTAATCAATTTCAGACCGTGAAATATCAAATTCTTACACTATAGCCTATTATATTTCAATGATTTGGTTTGTAATCTGTGGTTATGCTATTTTTTTTACAAGGTTCTGCAATATTTAGCTGTGGTTTATGCCAATGTGACTGCACATGCTGCTGGCTGTGGTAGTCAAACAATATTCTAATGAGCTGCTATTTTACTTTAATGTTTTAGCTTAATCTATACATGTGTCCTAAAAGCCCCTCCTTTGTTTTAAGTCTGACAAATAAAATTGAAAATTCAGTCACCAGCTCTGAAAAACTGGATATTTTACCAATAAGGCTTGCAGTTTTTTCCCCATCAAGAGGCTGTCGTCGCTGTGCAGTGGAACTGACTTTGTTGATCCCTCCGGTCATGTTGGATTTCAGGAGAACATCAACACTAAAGAGGCCCATCAGCAGCACTTGTGCCATCACACTGGCTGTAGGTTGTGCTTTTGCAGTCTCCCAACAATGAGCTGAGACAGTGGAGGTTCCATAATCCCCCAGTTTCACCTTATTAATTTGTAAAAAGCAAAAAAAAACCCCAAAGAAAATCACCAAAAGTTGAACAGTGCAACAGTGGCGTGCGATTTTCTTTATCTTTCATCACATGTGGGATCTCTCTTTTGTTTGCTTTCACCGTCCCCACAATGGTCACAAAACAGTTCTCCAGCAGGTCAATCGCCAGTGGCACAGTGGCCAGTGGCTCAGCAGATTTCAGTGTAGATTCTTAATGTAGAAAATTAAATCTACATTAATGTAGATTCTTAACATTAATGTAGAAAAATTGAATAAAAAAAGCACTCTTTACATAGAAAGTGTTTTGGATATGAGAACCTTGTTGTTGTTTTTGTGACGGGCAGGCAGTGCGAACTAAAAGGAAGCGATCATGCCAAGTCTCAGAGAAAAAGAGGGGTTTAATGCATAAAGTGCGCCAACCAAAAACCCGTGCACTGCTCCAAATTAAGGATACAATAACCAGCAGTCAACTGGTACTAAGACAAGACATATATAGACAGACAAACGACCATCAGGTGAGGGAGCTAATAAGCCCCGCCCACCTGAGGGACGCACACAACGCAACAACAACAGGACAACTGCCGCTGTGCCGGAGGCGACCGGTAGGAGGAGCCTCCCTCACCGTGACAGTTTTTAATTACCCATGAACCCATGACAGTTCTGGAATCTGGATCCCCCTAAGTGGACTGTCTACACAAAGTCTATTGGGAACTACAGATGAAGTCAATATAAGCTTGAACTGCGAACTGCTTTATGCGACGTGCAGGAAGTGCGAAATAAAAAGGAAGCGATCACGCCAAGTCTCAGGGAAAAAGGAGGGTTTAATGAATAACGTGCGCATACCAAAGACCTGCAACATGATCCGAATTAAGGATATAATAACCAGCAGTCAGCTGGTACAAAGACAAGACATATATAGACAGACAAACTACCGTCAGGTGAAGGGGATCATAGGCCCCGCCCACATGAGGGATGAACACAACGCAACAACAAGACAACTGCCGCTGTGGACGGGGGCAACCGGCAGGGGGGGCACCCCGTACCGTGACACTTTATTTCATGTTACAAAGATAGTGATGATCTATTTTGATCAATAATAGATCAATAATATCTTCCCTATGCGTTTCTGTGTTTTATTAATATTTCACTGAGTGCACTTAAATATGTTAAGTTAATCCGGCCATTGGTATTTTTCTCAAATAATTTTTTTTTTTGTGTAAGGTCTTGTCTTAAAAATGTCTTAAGAAGTAACCCTGTTACATGTTGTTAACTTTGGACACATACAGTTTGGTTTGTAGCATGTATGGGTATTTATTTTGTTATCTGTTTTTTAGGTAACTGATGACAATTCTGAAGATTAGTCTCCTCTCAGTAAACAACAAAGTTTGTCAGGAGTGGAAGTCTCTGTAAGTTTTGGCTGTGTTGTGTAGCTGTACAATATATTCTTTGTCAGTGATGTGAACTGTGGCGGAAAAATTCATATTTTGTCTTTCTGTCGTCAGATTCATTAATATGCATATAGGTATTGATCACACGTAGTATAAAGTAGACTGGAAATCACTTTATTAAGATATATTAAACATATGGTAGGCCTAGGAATGGTTGTTGATCACTGTATGCTTTGTGGGCCTGTAGGCTCTCTCTCTCTCTCTCTACTCTTTCTCAGTAGTAAATTGTGTGACACTCCTTGTGAGTTGAGGGCAGACAATTCTGAAGGTCTCGGGCCTGTAGATAAGGATGAGCTGCGTCAGAAGAGCAGCACATCTGGTGGGCCTGGCACCTGGCGGACCGGAGGAACAAGGAGGCCTTGGCTTGGGAACTCTGGCAGGGGAGGGGTGATGGGGTGATACCTCACCCCATCACCTCACCTCACGTGGGCCACCTATGAGGCCTAGCATGCTTAACTCGTGTCACGGAAGTATGATGCAATCATGTAGCCGGAAGTATTATGTAATCAGGAAGCAAAATAGTATAATAACCCTGGTTTGTGAGAGGGGGGGAGCTCTCTCTTGCAGACGCTCTTGAGTGTATGTAATGGAGATCTCTGGATATATCCATTTTCTATATTTTCTATATTCTCTATCTTTGTCTTTAATAAACTTTGTACTTTACTTTGATACCATACGCAAATGTTGTTGACTGTTCTTGCTCACCATTAAGGTTCAAATTTCCACAACAGAACTTTGACAAGAACCTGACCTATATTAGCAATAACATTAGTAAGAAAAGAAAATACTTGATTGATGCTTTGGTCTTGGAAGAGAGTATGATAGATCACACAATACATTGATTAATATTGAAAATGTAGTTGGTCTGAAGAGAGTATTGCGGGGCAGGAAACAGATATTTCATGTGACAATGTTTAAAAGAAAATGCTAATTGATCTGCCACAACATCCTAGCCTCTATGCATGCATACCTCCAAGATCCAGTGTGGAGGACTGAAAAGTGGGGTGTGGGCGGTGGGGTTCAAATATAATGCTGATATGTTTTAAAATGTGTCTGGTTTGGAAAGAACATTGTAGGGCAGGAAACAGTTAGTTGATATGACAATGTTCAATGGAGAGTGTATTTCAAAATCTGGTCTGGCCCATGGACAAAGCTCACTGATTTTCATGGCTCATTCCTTCTGAAGCTTGTTCTGATTCACTCTGTGACGACTGGGGCACAAGAGGCAGAGAGGGATCCATACGCAGGATATGCCGTTAGTGTATTTAATGAATAATATAAACAGGTATACAATAAGCAAACCCCAGAGGGGTATGAACGGGCAACAGCCATTGGGAGGAATCTGATGCAATCTGAACTCAAGTGGTCTTCAGTTATTGGATTTCTGTGTATGTCAGTCTGTCCATAATGAAAACCATGTTCGAGCACAAAGGTGTCCAAAGTGCACATTGTTCCACGACACCTGCACCTGCGCCGTTTGATTGATGTGTCTTGGATTCTCGGGTAAAGAAAGGAGTTGAGCTGTCAACCGATCACAGCGTAGTGGTGAGTTGGATTATATGGCGTTTGAGGCTGCTGGACTGACCTGCCAGACCCAAAGGAGGATCACAGCTTTGGCTGTCGCAGAGGCAATAATTTGGGTGTGGGAGGAGTTTGGAGCAGCCATGGAAAGTGATTTTCGGCCAGCTCCAAGAAGAATCTGGCGAACCTTCAGGCGACTCAGGAGAGGAGCAACCAACACTGTATACAATGCGGGTTCTGTCTTGGTCATAGAATACTGAACCAGCTTTTTACTCTTGTTCAGGTCCTAGAGGGTGCATGGGAGCTTGCTCAACCAGTCCACATGTGTTTTGTAGATTTGGAGAAGGCATTCGACTGTGTCTTTGGGGATTCCTCTGGGAGTATAGGGAACTGGGCCCTCTGCTCTTGGCTATCCAGTCAAATGGTGTACGAGCCTGGTTCACATCAATAAGTCAGACTGGTTTCCAGTTGGGGTTGGACTCCGTCAGGGCTGTCCTTTGTCATGGATTCTGTTCATAACTTTTATGGACAGAATTTGTTGGCATAGCCCAGTGACAAGATGTTCGGTGTGGTAGTCTCAGGATTCCACGTCTCCTTTTTGTGTACGAAGTGGTCCTGTTGGCATCATCAGGCCAGGACCTCCAGCTCTCACTGGATAAGTTTTCAGCCGAGTACGGCCGGGATGAGAATCAGCACTTCTACTGAAACTGAGACCATGGTCTGACAAGGGTGGAATGCCCTTTCTCAGTCAGGAGTGAGTCCTTGCCTTTTAAAATTTTTTTTAGCAATATTATGTAAAAGGAAAAAGGCATAATGGAAAAATTCAAGTTATATATCAGACCTGTAATCTGTAATTACAAATTATTGTACCACAAAGAAGTATGTATGCTGAATTGGTAAACTGTTAACTGATATACCATAATTTCACACTCTTTATTGGCAACATATATATTTTTCATTTCCACTAGTGCTGTAACTAATTTCTTTTTCCATCAAGTATTCTGTCTTTTTTATATTGATTGGCAATGTCAGAGCCAGAGGTAGCAGATAGGGAATTTACAAAAGGGTAGTTGATCCAATCGAACCATGATGTCAGAACAAAACAGTCCAAATCAAGGACAGGTATATAAGGTTGCAGATAGAAACCAAAGGCAACAAAAGTACTGTATAAAAGTAGTATGTAGTTCAAAAGACAACAAATGTATAAAGGAAGAAATTATTATGATAATGTCACCAGGATCATCATGAACTGTATGATTTAACCATGAGACTGTCAGTTAAGGACAGTAGTCTGCCCAGTTGGGCCTTCAGTTGTCTCCATGTATAATTGAGACATCAGTTTCTTCCGTCGGAACCTGAAGGAAGCCCCATATCTGGAGATATACACATGTAGACAAAACAGGCTACTAGGCGCCTGTTCGGCGTGCGTGCTGTTTTCAAGGCAACCTGTCCGCCGTAATTGCTGATGTTGTGTTCCTGTAATGTACTTAAGGGAGGGAGCGCCCCTCTCTTAGTTAGAGAACTTCGTACTAGACGAAACTCTCACCTTGCTTTGCTACTTTCATTCATTTATTTCATATTTTATGTCTTTTAATAAATTACTCATTTAACTCATTTAACCACGTCTGAGTCCTCAATTGATTTTCAGAAATTTCCACGACAAGCTCCACCTGTTTATTTCTATTTTCCAACAGCAAAGATTAGAGCTTCTTTTAAAGTTCCAAACTATATCTTTATCAGTTTTGAAAAAAAAAAAAACAAGGAGAAATGCTGAAAAATTTACAGAATGTTTTGTTAAGTTTTATAGAGATTTTTCCTGAATTATTACAATAAAACACTTTCAAAGCGTTTAACTTTTACAGGGACTTCACTGGCCGAGTGTCCCGAGAGAAGACTAACCAGCCACTGAAAGGCTCCTCTCCTCTGCCTGACAATTCTCTCCGGTGCACACTTACACCAAACCAGACTCTGATGAGGAGTGCTTTCAGTCTACCGCCATCTGTATGCTCATCGGAGACGGTGGACTACCTAGATGGGGAGGCCAGTCCACCTCCATCGGAGTGCTCAGTGAAGACGGTGGACTACCTAGGTAGTGAAGCCAGTCCACCTCCGTCAGAGTGCTCCTTGGAGACTGTGTACTACACAAGTGGGGAGGCTAGTCTGCCTCTGTTCTCAGTCAAGACGATGGACTATTCAATTCAATTCAATTTTATTTATATAGCGCTTTTTACAACACATGTCACAAAGCAGCTTTACAAATTGCGTGGGTCCAGATCCCTAATGAGCAAGCCAAAGGTGACAGTGGCAAGGAAAAACTCCCTAAGATGGCAGGAATTTAGGAAGAACCCTTGGGAGGACCAAGACTCAAAAGGGAACCCATCCTCCATTGGGCGGCCCGCTAGCAATGTCCACATTCACAATTCATGTATAGTCCAGATATAATCCTGTAGTTATGATTCTACTTCCAGGCCGAGTAATCACAGTCCCTTCAGAGTAGATGAGCCTCAGGTGGGAGTTGGCATCAGCGCGTCCTCTTGCGATAATGGCACATTCAACCACGGCATCGGCACATCCACTGGCAAGCCAGACCATCTCCTAGATGCTTGTATGGGGTGGGTAACGGGAAAGGCTCGTCTTTCCTTGTCTCGGTATTTCTCGGGCAGCCATTGGGAAGAAGAGGGACAATTAGTTCTATATGGAATATGTTAGACAAAGTAAATATAAACATTTCTGGAGTGTGGCAGCGACTCCGGCAATTAAATTATTACAGCCTAGCTAAAGGGCAGAACCAGAAGGTAACACAGACTTGGGAGCATCCTGAGACACTGGCATCCATCCACTACACCGTCGACAAACTTGAGTGACCGCGTGCAGTGATAGGATGACCGCATCAGCGCCCCAGTTTGCCATTAAAACCCTTTGCCCATGAACCCCTGGATCTGTTACCTTATCTAAAGGGGCACATTAATTACCAAATGCTAGATCAAACAAGTAAGTTTTCAACCCAGACTTAAAGATTGAGACTGTGCCAGAGTCCCGGATACATTCTGGAAGACTATTCCATAGTTGGGGGCCTTATAAGAAAAGGCTCTTCCCCTGCTGTTACCTTATTAATTGATGGAACTAATAAGAGGCCAGCACTTTGGGATCGTAGTGGACACGGGGGTTCATAATAAGAGATAAGCTCTTGGAGGTAGTCAGGAGCAAGTCCATGCAGTGCTTTATAAATCAATAGAATAATTTTAAAATCAATACGGAATTTTACTGGGAGCCAGTGCAGGGCCGATAAGACTAGGCTGATATGTTCAAATTTCCTAGTTCTAGTTAGAACTCTGGCTGCGGCATTTTGAACTACTTGAAGTTTATTTATATTCCTATTTGAGCATCCTGACAGTAACGAGTTACAATAATCTAATCTGGAGCTAACAAAGGCGTGTACTAGTATTTCTGTTTCATGCTGGGATAATGCATTTCTTAACTTGGCAATGTTACGGAGATGTAGAAAAGCTATCCTGGTAGTATTATCTATATATTTATCAAATGATAGGTCAGAGTCGAATAAGACGCCGAGATTTTTGGCTACCGAGCCAGGAGTAATGGGGTAATCTGCAAGATTTAACATTAGATCTGGTATTTTCTGTCTTGTGGCCTTTGGGCCCAGAAGGAGAACCTCCGTTTTGTCACCATTAAGGTGGAGGAAGTTTAGCGACATGCAACATTTAATATCACTTACGCAGGCCTCAATTTTTCCTAATCTGGATTTGTCATCAGGTTTGGCTGATATATAAAGTTGGGTGTCATCTGCATAGCACCTAATGGTAACATATATAATGTAAATAATAGTGGTCCTAGGATGGAGCCTTGCGGGACTCCATATTTCTCTTCTGAGTGTTTGGAGGGAATATTATCGAGCTCTACAAACTGATAGCGATTGGTTAAGTAAGAATTAAACCATGAAAAACCCGAGATTCCAACCCAGTTTTCTAACCTTTCTAGCAGGATCTTGTGATCTATTGTGTCGAAGGCTGCACTAAGATCGAGAAGCACTAATAGAGATACATAACCTTGATCAGAGGCAAGAAGGAGATCATTTGTTACTTTAACTAGTGTTGTTTCAGTGCTGTGGTGGGGCCTAAATCCAGATTGGAACTTTTCAAATATATGGTTCCTGTGCAGATATAAACATAACTGTTTGGCCACAGCTTTTCTATGATCTTGGATATAAATGATAGGTTCGAGATGGGTCTGTAGCTAGATAGTACATTAGGATCAAGATTTGGTTTCTTGATCAGGGGTTTAATGACTGCTAGTTTACAGGATCTGGGCATGTGACCCATTGTGATGGATGAGTTAACTATATTTAAAAGAGGTTCGATTACAACTGGTAAAACCTCTTTGAGTAATTTAGAGGGAATCGAGTCTAATGTGCAAGTAGTAGAATTTAAAGATGAAATTATTTTCTCCAATTCTAGTTGTGGGAGTGGATGAAAAGCTTCAAGCTTTTCTTCTAATGCTAGATTTTGTTCAATATCAGCCAATCCAGATGACAAACCAGATGAATTACCTATAAAAGGATTTATATTTAGTCTAATATTCTCTATTTTATTTTCAAAGAAATCCATAAAGACATTACTAGTTAGGGTCCCTGGAATCTGATGTTCAGCGCTGGTTTGATTTTTTGTAAGTTTAGAAATAGTACTGAAAAGAAATCTAGGATTATTTTTATTTTTTTCGA
The DNA here is from genome assembly GCA_020368025.1 of Brachyhypopomus occidentalis. Classification (NCBI taxonomy): domain Eukaryota; kingdom Metazoa; phylum Chordata; class Actinopteri; order Gymnotiformes; family Hypopomidae; genus Brachyhypopomus; species Brachyhypopomus occidentalis. The sequence goes on from JAGXOD010000122.1 coordinate 857,763, forward strand.
TCAGTGAGGCTAGGTATGTTGAGCGTGCTTTAGTAAGTGCCCCTTTGTATTTAATAAGGCTATCCTTCCAGGCACAGTGGAATACTTCCAGCTTAGTAGAGCGCCAGTTCCGCTCTAATTTACGGGCTATTTGTTTTAAATTACGAGTTTGGTCGGTGTACCACGGGCGAGCTTTTTTAAGTCTGACCTTTTTATGTTTGAATGGAGCTACTATATCTAGAGCTGATCTACAAGTATTCTCTAAGCAGTCGGTTAAACTGTCTAACTCCTCTGGATCTGTTGGCGAGTCGGCTAAAGTCGTTAAATCTGGGAGGGTTTCAGTAAACTGTGTGGCGGTTGACGAATTTATCGGCGTTTTAAACAATTCGAGGAGACTGGCGGGTATTTAGGTTAAGATGTAGCTCGAATGAGATTAGATAGTGATCGGAGATTGCTGTGGTTTGCGGAAATGTATTTATATTAGCTACGTCGGTACCCAGCGTCAAAATCAAATCTAAAGTATGATTGTGATAATGAGTAGGTCCCGTGACATTTTGAATAATACCGACAGAGTTCAATATCGAACTAAATGCCCTTTTCAGCGGATCCTCTGCCTTCTCAAAGTGTATGTTAAAGTCTCCTACCATTATTATTTTGTCACTACTGTCGTTGAAATTCTGTAAACCCTTAAAATGGTGAGCACAAAAGAGTCAGAAGCAGTTGGGTGAAATGGTATAACAGAGTAAAATGAATTTATTAAGCAAGTATGGATTAATCCAGAGATCTCAATTACATACACACAAGGCGTCTGCAATAGAGAACTAATCTCCCTATTCGAATCCTCAGGTTTTATAATCATTTTCCATGTACATGACACGTGCACGTGGTGACCATGCGTTGATCACAGAATGCTAAAAGCAATATGATTGGCATGCACACGCTGGCCTCTCCCCTCGCACGCCTGCGCTCCTGCTCGAATGTCAGGGGTCCATCCCGTGAGTGGATAAGAGCGAGGCCATTCTAGGAACATTGGCTTCTCGAAAACACCCGAGGCGCCAGGAAGGCAAGGATAGCTACGTAGCCAAAGCATTCTTGATTCAGGCCTACTGCCCATAAGTACAAAGGTGACTGAAATTATACATTACTAATGTATAATTTACGTGTATGTAAGGTAAAGAACACTCAGGAATGCTGAAGTATAGATATACTAAAGCATATAATAAGGGAAAATGTTAGATTTTCACTCACACTACATACTGCTAAATTTGCTGCAAAATTACTGAAATCGTTTATAAAATCTGAGTAGGGCCCTGGCGGTCTGTACACATTAGTGAGTGAGAGAGCGTCATTGTTTGTAGCCGGATTAGTTATATTAATAGATAGCATCTCAAAAGAATTGGAGAGATCATAGTGTTTCTGGTGGACTTCTAAAGAATTTCTGTAGATTATGCATATTCCTCCTCCTCTGCCTAACAATCTTGGTCTATGAATATAACTGTATCCCACAGGTGTGGCCTCATTTAAAGTTAAATATTCGCCAGATCGAATCCAGGTTTCTGTGAGACATAAAATATCAATTTTCTGGTCGTTTATAATCTCGTTCACAATAGCTGCTTTAGAATTGAGCGATCGAATATTGAGTAATCCAATTTTCAGATCGGTTATATTGCTACTAATAATCGGATGCGAGGTTTGAATAGTAGTTAAAAACTTTGGACGGACTATTTTAATTTTCCTATGATTGAATTTAACGCGGGGCACAGACACAGTCTCAATCCTATAGGAACTTGGTGACGCCTTTTGGCAGCGTGCAGACAGTCGGGTAAGCCGGTTTGTCTGCGGCCTGGTCGGGACTCTGGATTGTCAGCAGCTCCTAATACTACTTTGCCGACTAACTAACAGGCTATGGGCTATGCTGCAGGAAAGCAGGGCGGCGCCATCCCGAGTGGGGTGGACACCATCCCTGCCTAAAAGACCAGGCTTGCCCTCGAATATTCTATAGGTATCAATATAGCCCACATGATTTTCGTTACACCACTCGGACATCCAACGGTTTAACGCCGTGAGCCTGCTGTATTGCTCATCGCCCGCGCCGCATTGGGATGGGACCAGAGCAAATTACTGCATCGGACATCGTCTGGGCCAGTTTAACCACCTCTTTAATATTAGCTTTAGTCACTTCGGACTGCCGCAGACGTATATCGTTGGCCCCTTCATGTATAACTATCCTGGAAAATCTCGTTTTAGCTAATAGTCTAAGATTGCCACTAATGTCCGGTGCTCTGGCTCCCGATAAACAACTGACTGTAACCGCTGGAGCCCCTAAAGGATTAGTTACTTTCACGTGCCGAACGATAGAATCGCCTATGACCAGAGTTCGTTCCTCAGTGGGTGTTTCACTGAGCGGTGCAAACCTGTTGGACACGTGAACTCGGGAGTGGTGTTCTGGTGGGCTAGCGTTGGCGTTAGCGTTAGCTGCAGCCCTTGCTCTCCAACTATGCCGCCGAGACGTCACCCATGCGCCCCGCTGTGAGGGCTCTAATACCGGAGTCGCGGAGGCACTAGCTCTCCCTGGCGCGTCCACAGCTACAGCTGACTCTTGCTCTCTATCCCTTAATAATGAGTGGACGTGGCGCTCTAAACTTTCCACTTTTGCCGCGAGGGAAGTGACTAACTGGCACCTATTACAAATGCTATTACTATTATCAGCGGCGAAAGGGGCTAAACTAAACATGCCACACTCCGAACAGGCAAACAAACCAGCACCAGCCATAGATAAATCAAAAAATTTACCGCGTTTAGCGAAATTTAGGAACTTACGCTAGCAGTTTGTCGTTGTGGCAGGAACAAGCAGTTTCTCGCCTCGACTGTGGAAAAACTACCTGTGAAAGTGGTCTAGGAAGGCAACAGTTAGGAACAGTAGAGAAAAGGTAATCACAAATTAGAAAATAATCGTAAAGTTAACGTAATCGTAAAATCAGAAAAACACTCCACAGCAGCGTCAGCAGGTAGCAGCGTCAGCAGGTAGCAGCGTCAGCAGGTAGCAGCGTCAGCAGTTAGCAGCGTCAGCAGGTAGCAGCGTCAGCAGTAAAAAGTAAAAAGGTCTGCAGGTGTTCTGCAGACTATTGGGGACATGAGGCACGTCTTCATCCATCGGACTCCCTCTTTTCCTCTGACCGGGGGAGTAGCATAGAGGTCACAGCAGCCTACTCACCGGAAGACAACTAGATGGAGAGCTTCCATCTAACACAGTTCGTGTTCATCCCTGTTGTTGTTCCTGTGTGTGTGAATGTCCCCATGTTTTTGTCTAACCTCCTGTTTACATTTTTGTCAATACCCCTTTCTGTCACTGTGCCTGTGTTTGTCTAGTTGGCCACCCAAAGGAGGATGGTGTCACGGTGAGGGAGGCTCCCCCTACCGGTCGCCTACTGTACAGCGGTGTAAGGGAATTTGTGATTTACTGTCTTTGACCCTCAGTCAGAACACTATGACATTCTGTTCACTCCCTTATCTGTGTGCCTGCTCCCCTGATTCTCTCTCTGTCTGTCTCTTTCTCTCTGTACTTCTCCACTATCCCTAGACTCTGTGCCTCCTCTCCTGATAAGGAGAACACCAATCATACATGTTTTATTATTCTTACCCAATTGTGTTAAGACACATCATCTTTATTCTGTATTTAACTACATGTATTATCATTAAACTAAAGAACTTTTTCCTGACACCCGTGTGTTTTGAATCTGTTCTCCTGGCGCCAGCTACGGAACTCTGAGGGCTGTACAAATGTATTATCCTATCTATGAACCCTGATGGTTTTGATCTACGTCTAGAGACGATTTAAGAAACCTTAACAAGCGGCAGTTGTCCTGTTGTTGTTGCGTTGTGTGCGTCCCTCAGGTGGGCGGGGCTTATCAACCCCCGCACCTGATGGTCGTTTGTCTGTCTATATATGTCTTGTCTTTGTGTCAGTTGACTGCTGGCTATTGTATCCTTGATTTGGGTCAGTGCACGGGATTTTGGTTTGCACACGTTATGTATTAAACCCCTCCTTTTCTCTGAGACTTGGCGTGATCGCTTCCTTATTTGTTTGCACTCTCTACCCGTCACAGATGGGCTTATTTATGCATCTTGGTCTTCCCAAGGTTTCTTCCTAATCCCTAACTAGGAATATTTCTTTGCCACGGTCACTGGCATGCTCAAGTGGGCTCATGTGTTTGCAAGGCTGCTTTGTGACAACATAAACTATATTGCGAAAAGTATTCGCTGACCTTCCTTGACTCACTCACATCCTTGACCCATTCCTAATCCATAGGGTTCGATATGACGTTGGTCCACCTTTCACGGCTATAACAGCTTCAACTCTTCTGGGAAGGCTGTCCACAAGGTTTAGCAGTGTGTTTATGGGGATTTTTGACCATTCTTCCAGAAGCGCATTTGTGAGGTCACATACTGATGTCTCGGTCTCCGCTCTAATTCATCCCAAAGGTGTTTGGGTTGAGGTCAGGACTCTGTGCAGGCCAGTCAAGTTCATCCACACCTGATTCCATCATCCATTTGTTTATGGACCTTGCTTTGTGCACTGGTGCACAGTCATGTTGGAAGAGGAAGGGGCCAGCTCCAAACTGTTACCACAAAGTTGGGAGCATGGAATTGTCCAAAATGTCTTGGTATGCTGAAGCATTCAGTGTTCCTTTCACTGGAACTAAGGGGCCAATCCCAGCTCCTGAAAGACAACCCCACACCATAACCCCCCTCCACCAAACTTTACACTTGGCACAATGCAGTCAGACAAGTACTGTTCTCCTGGCATCTGCCAAACCCAGATTCGTCCATCAGATTGCAATTCGTCACTCCGCGCCTCCACTGCTCTAGAGTCCAGTGGCAGTGAGCTTTACACCACTGCATCCAACACTTTGCATTGCACTTGGTGATGCATGGCTTGGATGCAGCTGCTCGACCATGGGAACCCATTCCATGAAGCTCTCTGCACATTGTTCTTGAGCTAATCTGAAGACCACATGAAGTTTGGATGTCTGTAGTGGTTGACTCTGCAGAAAGTTGCCGACCTCTTCGCATTAAGCGCTTCAGCATCCGCTGATCCCGCTCCGTCAGTTTCGTGGCCTACCACTTCATGTCTAAGTTGCTGTTTTCTTATAATACAGCTGACTGTGGAATATTTAGGAGCGAGGAAATTTCATGACTGGATTTATTGCACAGGTGGCATCCTATCACAGTTCCACGCTGGAATTCTGAGCTGAGACCAACCCATTCTTTCACAAATGTCTGCATGCCTAGGTGCTTAATTTTATACACCTGTGGCCATGGAAGTGATTGGAACACCTGATTCCCATAATTTGGATGGGTGACTGAATACTTTTGGCAATATAGTGTATGTTGTTAAAAACTCTATATAAGTAAAATTGACTTTGACACACAGACTAAAAGACTAAAAGGAAGAGGAAACCAACCAAAAAACTGTCATGCCAAGCCATAAAAAATGCAGGTCAACAATGCCAAGAGGAAAGGAGACATCCAAGTACAACAGGAAGAATGTGGTGACAGCCCATCAGTCTGGGGAAAGCTACAAGCCCATCTCCAAAAGATTTCAGCTGCATCCATCTATAAGACAAATCATTTACCAATGGAGGACACTCAGCATCACCGCATCTCTGTCCAGAAGTGGACAGCCCTCAAAATATACACCAAGAAGCACCAGAAAAATAATAATCCAGGTAAACCCACACATCACCTCCAGAGAGGTGCAGACCTCTCATGCAGACTTGGTAAAAGGAAGCTTCTGAAAAGAACATATTCCCAACAGTGAAACATGGTGGTGGTGGAAATGTGAAGGTCTGCTTTCCTGACTCCAGACCTGCATGACTCCATATTATTCAGGAAACCATAAATTCCCAGGCCCAGATTCTTGACCAGAATCTCCTGTCAGTCAGGGAGTTGAAGCTGGGATGAAAAAGAATTATGCAACAGAACAATGACCCAAAGCATCCAGCCAAACTGCTAATAAATGGTTTAAGAGAAAAAAAGATTTGCACTCTTGATTGGCCCAATCAACATCCAAATAAAATAAATAAAAATGCTGTGGTAAGATCTGAAGTGGTGTTGTACATGCCAGATATCCCTCCAACATTTCTCAACTGGCAGAGTTCTGCAAGGAGGAGTGGTCAAAATCCCCAAGAGCAGATGTGAGAGACTCATTTGTGGTTACAAAAGGCATTTGGTTGAAGTAATGGCTGCAAAAGGAGGTGCCACAAGCAAATAATTAAAAGGTTTCACATACTTTTGCACTTGGCAGATTTTCAGTTTTTTAAGAGAGAAATTTATTTTTTTCAAAAAATAATGAAAATGTATATCTTGTTTCTGCATGTCCCTTATTTGGAAGGTATGCTTTACATATTGAGATTTGGACATTCATTTTATTAGATTTTCTTTTGAGAAATGACCTTGTTTGGGTGGTTCACAAACTTTCAAGCTGCACTGTATGTAATGTGTGAGTATGTGTGCCTGTTAACAATGTCTAATATTCTTGTCATGAAGAATTATTAAAACTCAAAGATCGTAAAGTTCATTAGCAGTCAAGCAGTCATCTATGGAGGAAATAAGCTTATTTGTTCTCCCATTCTCACTGTGTGAAATTTGTTTCATTGCTTCACTTTGTCATTCATCAACATCCTTCCTCTTGTGCAGCACATAAAAGGGATGCAACTCAGCAAATTTCCTGTAATACTCTGCCATTTCCCAAACAGACTCTGCATTCTGTACTCCCATGATGCGTGACTGGCACCACTCCCTAAGCTTTATGATTCTTCTCTTGTCCTCACCTGCTTTCAGAACAACCAAAAACCCATTTTGCGATATTGTAGACAAGGCATTCATTGAGGCTTGCCTGAAAGAGCACAATGCATTTCGATCGAATGTCTCTCCCCCTGCTAGCAACATGCGTTACATGGTAAGCAGAAGTCTTTTTAAAGTAACAGAGTGCAAGATTATAATCATTAGTACTTCCTTTAACAAAACTGCTAATATAATTGACACAAATGCTAAATGAAGCACCAAGACTAATGATTTTTGGCTTGTATCTGCTTGCAGACATGGGATGAAGGCCTTGCGATCACAGCAAGAGCATGGGCAAGAAAATGCGTCTGTGAACACAATATTTACCTTGGTGAGAAAGGCAGGGTCCATCCTGTTTTCACCACTGTGGGTGAGAACATCTGGGCAGGAGCACCATATACCACGTTTTCAGTAAAGAAAGCCATTGAAGACTGGATTACAGAGTATCATTTTTATGAGTACCACAGTCTTCGCTGCAACAATGTCTGTGGGCACTACACGCAAGTAATTACTCCAGAGACAAATGTTCTTTAAGCACAAAATTGGTGTCTTAAATAATACTTTCTGTGGCACAATAACATCTGCTCTTGTTAAAAACATCAAAAGTACTTCTAGTCTACTAAAGCAAACAAAGTGTACTTCCAGCCTGACTTCTAATTTTATTTGTGTTACATGTACTTGAATCGAAGTTGTTTTTTTATGTGCACAAGGGTGCAAGGTAGATTTCAAACATAAGTCTTCATATTTATTTTGTGTCATGGTACAGTCCCTCACCCCTCTTTCGGACGTGTGTATATGTAGTCTGCGTCCATTCATGTCCATATATCTATTTTCTTTGGGTGTGGTTTTGTGTGTGTGTTCATCGGTTGCACCGGTCTCATTATTGTAACGTGTCGCACTGGGGTCCTTGTTACATTTAGCTATTTAAGGTGTGTCTATGTTGTCATCCGTGCTCGTCTTTGTTGAGTCTAGTGTGTGTCAGACTCTCGTTTGCTTGTGTTGTTCAGTGTGTGTTCTTAGCGCCAAAGTGCTATTCTGTTCTAATAGAGACGCTATTTAAAGCGCATCATGTCATGGCATCCTGCCTTCCCTCGCATGGCATTTGGTATGTAATAGAAATTCATCAACAAACATTTTTAGCATTTGTTTAATAATATAGACATTTTCAAATGTATATATATTAATATCCCTGGGGAAGAATGTTAATAAAACACTGTGTTTTATTGTTTTTATGTGATTTGCAAATGAGTGTAGTCTGTGTCTATCTGTGTCCATATATGTATTTCCTGCGGGGGTGGTCATGCATGTATGTGTTCATTCACCTCGTTATCATAATGTGCCACACTCAGGGCTTGTTACGTGTATACATGTTACGTGTATGCAATGTGGGTGTAGTCTCTGTTATGTGCTCATCTTTGTTGTTGTATGTTGAGTGTAGCTCAGTGTGCTTATTTGCATATGTCATTATTAAAGCACTATCGTGCCATTAAATAAACATTTTCATTTCAAACAAGGCCTCGCTCTGTGCATCCCTCCAAGTCCCCTCGTGATACTTAGTGTCACGGTCCGCCTCTAACTCTTCCCTCTGTGCTGTCTGTGTGCACCTGTTACTTGTCTCATTACTGGTATGTGTTCACTTGTTCCTTGATTATAGTATTTAATGTGTCGATGTTGTGCCTGTTGCTCCTCTTTGTCCTAGCTCAGTCCCTGTTAGGTGTACATAAGTGTTTGTACAAAGTCAAGCTTGTTTGTTCTGCATTAATATGTACTATTGTCAATAAAACGTGTTTGTGCTTAAGCAACGCCTCAATCTTGGCATTCCCCCAACCCCTTATAACTAACATATAACATATAACTAAAGTGTGTTTTGTTAAAGTGGACTTTAAGTACCTTACAATACAACACTTTTTACCATACGTTGCCACAAATAATTAAATATGTGTTTAGAAATGTATAGATTTTAAATAATATTAAATAAATCTATTAATTTTAAACATTCATTAAAATATATTTCACAGTAATGTGAAATGTACAAAAGTGGATCAAGGTTTGCTTTGCTATTGTTGACGAGAATAAATGAATATATTTTTTAGCATAACTAATATACATAATGCTAAAAATGTATTCATATATTGTTCAGAAAGACATTCTATACTAGACTACACTAGATAAGGTATAATCTATGATCAGGGCTCAGGAATATGGAATTAATTTGCAGGTCGTATGGGCAGATACATACAAGGTTGGTTGTGCCGTGCAGTCCTGTCCAAATGGGGTGGCTAAAACAAGTTTCTCATCCATACCAGGAGCTATATTTGTGTGCAACTATGCACCAGGGTAAGTATGCCTGACTATATGTATTATCCTTGTGTGGAAGCTATGGGAATTCACACATGCCAAGAAATCAAACATTGATTGATTGCTTTTACTGAAATGTATTTAATACTTTGTACAAATGTTTTTGTTGGTAAACAGCTTCAAATAGTCTCCTGTATGGAGACATTATTCACATGCATTGCTCAGGTATGACTTTGGCCCATTCTTCCACACTATTCAAATCCTGAAGGTTCCATGGACTCCTTAAATTAACTCTGCGCCTAACTTTGTTCCATAGATTTTCAATTGGATTCAGGTCAGGTGCTTGGCTGGGCCAATCTAGCAGCTTTATTTTTTTTCTCTAAAACCAGTTGAGTGTTTCCTAGGCTGTATGTTTGGGATCACTGTATTGCTGAAATGTCCACCCTCATTTCATCTTCATCATCCTGGTAGAAGATTTTTATCAAGAATATCTCTGTATATTTTTCCATTCATCCTTCCGTCAATTATATTAAGCATGCCAGTGCCGTATGCTGAAAAACAGCCCCACACCATGATGTTCCCACCTCCAAACTTCACTGTTGGTGTGGTGTTTGGGGGGCGATATGCAGCGGCTTGTATATTATGCCATCAAAAGAGTTAAATTTTGGTCTCATCTGACCAGACTATATTCTCAAAGCATTTTCCAGAAGTTGTCTAAATGTTGTTCAGCAAAGTTTAAATGTACTTCATCGTGTTTTTCTTCAGCAATGGAATCTTGTGTGGTGAGCGTGCATACAGGCCATGATGGTTGAACGTATTACTTATTGTTTTCTTTGAAAGTACTTCCAAGAAAGTATACTTTCTTTACTTGCTGATTCCAGGTCTTTCTGTTACTTACCTCTTGGCCAACTCTTCTGATAATTATTTTCACTTCTCGGAAGTCGGAAATCTTACATGGAACAGCTAGTTGTGGCTGGTTTATGATGTTGTGAGGATCCATGATGATATCATTCATACACACACACACACATACATATATATATATATATATATACACCCCCGGTGGGACCCCCTTTTGCCTTCAGAACTGCCTTAATCCTTCATGGCGTAGATTCTACAAGGTACTGGAAGCATTCCTCAGAGAGTCTGGTCCATAATGATTTGATAGCATCACGCAGTTGCTGCAGATTTGTAGGCTGCACATCCATGATGTGAATCTCCCGTTCCACCACATCCCAAAGGTGCTCTACTGGATTGAGATCTGGTGACTGTGGAGGCCATTCAAGTACAGTGAACTCATTGTCATGTTCAAGAAACCAGTCTGAGATAATTCACACTTTATGACATGGCACGTTATCCTGCTGGAAGTAGCCATCGGAAGATGGGTACACTGTGGTCATGAAGGGATGGACATGGTCAGCAAGAATAGTCAGGTAGGTGTTGACACGATGCTCAGTTGATACTAATGGGCCCAAAGTGTGCCAGGAAAATATCCCAAACATCATTGCATCACTACCACCAGCCTGAACCGTTGATACAAGGCAGGATGGATCCATGCTTTCATGTTGTTGTTGCTAAATTCTGACCCTACCATCCGAATGTTGCAGCAGAAATCGAGACTCATCAGACCAGGCAACGTTTTTACAATCTTCTATTGTCCAATTTTGGCGAGCCTGTGCGAATTGTAGCCTCCGTTTCCTGTTCTTAGCTGACAGGAGTGGCACCCGGTTTGGTCCTCAAGGTACGACGTGTTGTGAGTTCAGAGATGCTCTTCTGCATGCCTCGGTTGTAATGACTGGTTATTTGAGTGACTGTTGCCGTTCTATCAGGTCGAACCAGTCTGGCCATTCTCCTCTGATCTTTTACATCAACAAGGCATTTGTGCCCACAGAACTGCCAGTCACTGGATATTTTCTATATTTTCCATTCTCTGTAAACCCTAGAGATGGTTGTGCGTGAAAATCCCAGTAGATCATTTTCTGAAATATACAGACCAGCCCATCTGGCACCAACAACCATGGCACATTCAAAGTCACTTAAATCATCTTTCTTCCCCATTCTGATGCTCGGTTTGAACTGCAGCAGATCGTCTTGGCCATGTCTACATGCCTAAATGCATTGAGTTGCCGCCATGTGATTGGCTGATTTGACATTTGCGTTAATGAGCAGTTGGACAGGTGTACCTAATAAAGTGGCCGGTGTGTGTGTGTATATATATATACACACACACACACACACTGCCTGGACAAAAAACGGTCACACACTCTAATTTTAGCTGTTTCAATAAGTTTCTGCGTTGTCAGAAGATTTATTTCAATCCAGTGTTGCATAAATTTTTCACCAAGATCTTGCACTGATGATGTAGTCTGACCGCTGCGCAAAGCCTTCTCCAGCACATCCCAAAGATTCTCAATGGGGTTATGGTCTGGACTCTGTGGTGGCCAGTCCATGTGTGAAAATGATGCCTCATGCTTCCTGAACCACTCTTTCACAGTTCGAGCCCGATGAATCCTGGCATTGTGATCTTGGAATATGGCCATGCCATTAGGGAAGAAAAAACCCATTGATGGAATAATCTGGTCATTCAGTAAATTCAGGTAGTCAAGAGAGAGAGAGAGAGAGTCAAGAGGCTTTTTATTGTCATTACATCTGAGTACAGGTACACAGTGTAACGAAATTACGTTCCTCCGGAACCATGGTGCTACATGGAACAATACAATAACAAAAAGTGCAAACGTGAACAAAGGTGCAACATAGAATTACAACACAACAATAAATACAATAAATACACAAAAACTCCAATAAATACAGCAGACAAGAGACAATTTACCAGACAGGACAGTGCAGTACCGATACGGTACAAATGGAGTGAAGTGTGCAAGGTGGGGATAAGGTGCAGATATGTGTAACATACTGAAACATATAAGACATACATGATCCCAGCAGTTTCTGAGGTAGAGTTTATAGTTCTTGGATGAGCAGCAAATAATGCTGATAGGGAAGACATTTCAGTGTCTGTGTGTAGAGTAATGGGTGGATTTAGTACAGATTTTATGTGTGTGGGGGGAGTAGTGAGGGGGGGGGGGGATTAGTCCAGTGTGGTGGGTGTGGGGTGTGGGGGTCAGTTCTGTCTTTGTGTTGAGGAGCCTGACTGCTTGGAGGATGAAGCTGTTGCAGAGTCTGGAGGTGGAGGCTCGGATGCTCCTGTATCTTCTGCCGGACGGCATCAGAGTGAAGAGACCGTGTGAGGGATGGGTGGGGTCATCCACAATGCTGGTAGCTTTGCGGATGCAGCGTGTGGTGTAGATGTCAGTGATGGAGGGGAGAGAGACTCCGATCTTCTCAGCTGTCCTCACTATCGGCTGTAGGGTCTTTCGGTTCAAGGTGGTGCAGTTCCCAAACCAGATGGTAATGCAGGTGCTTAAGATGCTCTCCACAGTCCCTCTGTAGAACATAGTGAGGATGGGAGGTGGAAGATGTGCTTTCCTCAGTCTCCGCAGGAAGTAGAGGCGCTGCTGGGCTTTCTTGGTTATGGAGCTGGTGTTGAGGGACCAGGTGAGGTTCTCTGCAAGGTGAACACCGAGGAACTTGGCAGAGGAACAATGGTGGTTGTCTTGAAGCAAGTTGGTGAACCAGACATGACCAACTGCAAACCCAGATCATAGCCCCGCCCCCACAGGCTTGTACAGTAGGCACTAGGCATGATGGGTGCATCACTTCACCTGCTTCTATTCTTACCCTGATGCGCCCATCACTCTGGAACAGGGTAAATCTGGACTCATCAGACCACATGACCTTCCATTGCTCCAGAGTCCAATTGTTATGCTCCTCAGCAAATTCAAGCCTTTCTTTCCGATTAATCTCACTGATTAGCGGTTTTCTTAAAGCTACACAGCTGTTCAGTCCCAATCCCTTGAGTTCCCTTTGCATTGTTTATGTGGAAAATTTCTACTGTTGGTCTTCTTCGATTTGATTTCACCAAAGGTTTAAGTGATTGCCTATCATGATCATTTAGGACTTTTTTCCGGTCACATTTCTTCCTCGAAGACGATGGGTCCCCACTTTCCAGTTTTTAATAATGCATTGGCCATTTCTTAACCCAATTTTAGTAGTTTCTGCAATCTCCTTAGATGTTTTCTCTGCTTGATGCATGCCAATGATTTGACCCTTCTCAAACAGACTGACTTTTCCACAACCACGGGATGTGTCTTTCAGCATGGTTGTTTAAGAAATGAGAAGCAAATTATTGCAACAGTTGGGTTTAAACAACTTGTTGCAGGCTGAAAGATGATCACCTTTGCTGTAATTATCCATAGGAGGCTCGTACCTATTTGCTTAGTTTAATCCAGGTGGCAACTTTTTTTTGGCCAGGCAGTGTATATATGAATGATTGTCAGAGCCTGAAGTTGCTGGTATTGTGATCTACTAGATTGAGACTGATTCCTGGGATCTACTACTGATTGCTCCTGTCACCACTGGGACAATCCTCCACATTCTCTATTTTTTCTTTTTTGTTTTCCTATATAACATATATACTTCGGATCCCACAGAGGAAATTACCATGGTCATGCTCCCTACATGAATGGAGTGTCCTGCAGCAGTTGTGGCAATGAGAAGTGTGATAACCAACTTTGCCGTGAGTACATTTTATATTTACATTTTCGGCATTTAGGAGATGCTCTTATCCAGAGAAACTTACAAAAATGCTTTGTCATCTACTCATAGAATATGTCCTAGCCATTACATTAGTTTAGCATCAAAGGGTACTGAACTAGAATACTGCTAATATACAGTAATACCAAACAGACAATATAAAAAAGTGTTAAGTATTCAGTTAATACAAAAGTTCAAAACAATATATGCATCAATATATATCAAATGTGTTTCTGCAGACAATGTCACTCGAGAAGCACCTAGACGTAAGTGTTTCTATTTTGCAATAATTTCAATGTCAAGTATTTTGAGCATTATACACTTGTGTGTGTCTTATTGGTGTCTTATTTGTGCATATGTGTAGGATATAACTGGACTCCTGACTGGGATCCTGCTCTGTTTATGTGTGGGTCATTCTGTAAGACTGTAGTCATCATCAGACCCATTTCTCTGGTGTTTATCTTCAGCTATGTATACTTCCTTCAGCGTCGCTATACAAATCTCTTTGCCAACACTTCCTGACAGAAGGATGTGGTTCACCCACAACCTTCCACCCACCCATCCCTCCCTAAATGTTTTACTTTGAATTTGCTTTATACATTTGAAATGTGTGCAGTGCAATTTATATAAACTTGGGATTGCTTGAGAAACTAATATATATATATCAATGATGTTGAAGCAACTACCAAAAAAACTAGAAGCGAAAGAAGTGTTACAAGTGTGAGGAAGTGAAGTGTCACCATGACATGTCAAGCATACACAATGGCTTTCATGCTTATTTCTGTTCAGGATTTCCTTCTTTGCTTTTACATTTACCACTGACTTCATTAGAAACAGCACTTTATACAAAATGGCTTTACACATTTACACAATTTGACTTTGTGTCACAAGGTCACTATTGGCATGTATATTATTTGGTGGCAGACTGCTCTCAACAGTGACAGACACACAAAACTCCCCCAGCAATACTGCTTCATCTGATGAACTGGCAACTCAGATGATGACTCAACACCCAAGGACATGTAACAGTGCTACTGCTGTGTTGAGAAAGATTTGGCATCCATAGAATATCTGGACAACAGTTGTTCTTTGGGCAGAATCTTAACAGTGTAGGTGCGGGCCAAATTTATTAAGTAATCAGTCTCATACAATTACCTAAAATTTCATAAAATGAAATGGCGGAAGCTTAGATAGCATTAACTTTACTCAATTTAATATAAACTTGATCTATCTAAAGTCTGGTCAACTTCCGCAGCCCAACTGGTTGGATAAACAAACTTATAACCTGAAGCCAGAACTATTATTCGAAGTAAAAACCTTCAGATTTAAACGGAGAGACAACAACTCAGACAACAGCGTTTAACACATAAGACATTTATTAAACACACTCCATAATAAACAGTATAACAAACAAGGGACTGGGGATTGTCTAGCGTGTGTGTGTGTGTGTGTGCGTGCGTGTTCGGGTACGTGTGTGGATGTGGATTCAGGTACGTGCGGGTGCACGTGCGTGTGGTGGGAGGTCTTTCAGACAAAGAACTCAGGGGCGCGAAAACCAAACTAAGCTCTCCTCTATAGCCACAGACACGAGAAACTAAGACAATAGATGGGGGAGGAAGTTTTACAGGCGAAGAGAAACTCAATGGCGCGAAAACCAAACTAAGCTCTCCTCGATAGCCACAGACACGAGAAACTAAGACAATGGATGGAAGGGGGAAGTTTTACAGTTGAAGGGAAATTCACTGGTATGAAAAGCAAACTAAGCCTATGGCGACACGGTATTGCTGGTCACTAGGCAACCCCAGCGAGAGTATAGCCAGACTCACGCGTAATTATAGTAACGTAACTATGGTAGGGGAAACCGTACAATTGATTACGCTTACTAGATTTTGCGCGCTAGTACTCAGTTCAACTGGCTTAGTACAACATATATGACATTAATACATTTAACCCAAGCATAAGCACAGGCGTAAACATTCACATTCAACAGGCGCACAGTTTTATATTACGTCTGCCCAGATGCACAGTCTTACTGTGACGCGAGGCGAGCGGACGAGAATGCGGAGTCGAGCTTCGTGAAACAGTTTTATTTGTGGTTTTTAACATATATATATAATGGCGTATGACACTTACAACAAGTAACGTGCAAGACGACTCAAACAAAGACGAGCACAGGACACTGCGCGAGCACACATTAAATAGACAAACAACACTATCCCCTTGTGATGACGAGACGAGCCACAGGTGCGACTGAGGAACACACCCACATCGACACACCCACGGACTAGACTACACAAACACACGCCCAAAGGGAGGGGTCCGAGAGCGTCACCGTGACACTTACTTGGTGTTGTCCGTCCGCGGCCCGCGCAGTAGGCCAGGTAGCCTCTTGAGGAGGACTCCTTCGTGCGCTTTAATGAAGAAAAGTTCCGCTGGATCGCGTTGCTCCGTCCGGGGAAAAGTTCTGGTAGCCGGTCAATCGGCGGTCCCTCGACGTTCAGTGGAGGGCTTTTCACGGTGAGGAGTTTAAGTCGACTTTTAAATGGAATTCGCGGAGGTCCGGCCGTCACGCGAATGTTAAAACAGTTCTTGGATCCAGCTGGCTAGCATAAGCGGTTAGGTATCGGCAAACTCCGCCAAAAGAAATAAACTAGTGAACTAATTTATCCTTACGACGGCCGTTTATTGCACGGGGCCCGAGTGCAGAACTAATACCGCTTTGTTCTCGAAGGTGTGCGCGCGCTCTTCGTCTCTAGGTAGCTACTGGGTTGCAGCCAGGTAGAGAGACCGAACAAAGAGGAATTCCCCCTTTTAAAGGGGTTCGTCTGGTGACGTAGTTCCATGTCCGTTCTGACTTGGGCAGTGTCACTCGGGAGAGCGCCCCCCTTTGGTCTGTGGAGGCATGGTACCTACAACAGTGATGGGTGGGGAGGGGTACAGGATGCTGGAAGAACTGTGTGATAGATGCGCTGCGGTGTATAATTGTATACTTACAAAATATCAGACATTGCTACAACATATGGTTTTTAATATAAGGGTTTTACACACAGTGGTCTATGTGCAAATCGTGTCCATTTTCTATAATAGAGCACAGATTGTATCAATTTATTTGCTTATTGATTGTGGTATTGACGCTAAAATGAAGTTACTTATTTGTCCCTTTTGTTCTAGATAGTCAAAGCTAAATTTTCTGTACTGTCCTACAGAACACAGGTGTTTTTACATCAGTAACTGCATGAGACTTTCATACTGTTTTTACAGCAGGGCAGTGTGTAGCCTCTGGAGCTATATGAACTCTGATGAGTCATAATGAGTGCACAATAATATTTAATTCCTGTTATCTGCAATCATGAATAAGAGTTTTGAGTGAGAATGAAGGAAAATCCAGAAGAGCTCACCACCTCAGGTGTACTGAGACTTTTCAAAATATCCCTACAGTATAAAAATGTATCTGATCCTACTCACTCCATCACACTCACTCAAACTGTGTCTCAGCAGCGTATTTAATACCTAGTTGGATTATATATTTTTACATTTCTTCTTTCGATTTCCTGTTGAGCAAATGTTCTTAACATATTTGGAAAAACAGTAAAAACTTAAATACACCTCTATGCAAAAAGAGATGTGAATAAGATTTAATTCTAATGAATATTAGTAAATATCACTTTCAATAAACAGCAATTTGCCATCAGCTTTATGCCTGTTACTTCCTTTCTGTCATCTGTGAAAACCTACACAATCCAGAAACTGTAATCGCTACCCTGGTGTTTGGAGGCATTACTATTACTACCTGAAATAGCTAACAGTGAGCTGAGTAGGTCACCTATCTCGGCAAGTAAATAAGACAAGATAATACTTCATTATTTGTTGTAAATTTGTCTTACACAAGGAAGTACAATCATCAATGTTTAAACAACAAATGCATTAATTTGTACACTTTTGTCTTCATTCATTCATTTGACTTTATATACATAATCATCAGTTACACCTCTTTTATTCAGTAGTGTTACAGACCATGAGATAAATCTTACAGATCTTATTCCACCTATAATTTAGAACCATAGATGTTTTCCTGAGAGCAATAACTGGAACTCTTTGTGCGATACACAAGGGGAGTCTCAAGCAATAAGGATATTGGTATATTTGATACCAATAATAACTGGTGCCCACCACTTTGGAGCACATGCCCAGGAGTCATATTTTCCTGACTTTAAGCTGGGTTCATTGAACCACACTGAACTTCCACATTGCAAAATGCTTTGGAAGGTGGAGAAAAGGGTAAGGAATTCTCTGCTGGTTAGGGATCTTAAATGAAACCAACATTAAAGCAATATCGATGCAATGTGAGGATTTTGCGAAGTGGTAGTAACGGAGTTGTCTTCAATACAATTTGATATAGCACCTAAAAAATAAGCTATCTTCAGAATACAATGAGTATTGTCACGGTGAGCCATCCCCTTGAGCCAAGGGGACCCACCCCCACACACACACACGCAGCACCTCTCCCTTGCTCTCAGTTACCATCATACTGATACACCCCCTGCACTAAACTATGGAAGTTATTCTATGTCAATATTAAAATTAAAATGTAATATGCAAAATGGCAATGTAATCCTAAATTTGCATTTACATGAGAGTTACTTTTTTAACTCTCAAAGAGTTAAAGTAACACTATGGGATTTAAAAAACATTTCTTTGATTTTTTTTTTACTATTTCAGTAGTGTTAGTTTCACACCCTAAATAGCTATTAACACTATTAAAATGTTAAAATTAGAATAATATATTCCCATAAATGTTTTGCCTTCAAAGTTGAACTAAAACATTGTTGTGACGGGCAGAGAGTGCGAACTAAAAGGAAGCGATCATGCCAAGTCTCGGGGGGGAAAAGATGGGTTTAATATATAAAGTGCGCAAACCAAAGACCCGTGCAACGTTCCAAATCAAGGAAACAATAACCAGCAGTCAACTGGTACAAAGACAAGACATATATAGACAGACAAACGACCGTCAGGTGAAGGGGTTAATAGCCCCTGCCCACCTGAGGGACGCACACAACGCAGCAACAGGACAACTGCCGCTGTGATGGAGTGCGACCGGTAGGGGGAGCCTTTTGTGAAATAAGATGTACAGTCTTTCATCTCTAACACTGTATGCACTTTGAATATTAAAACCATTGTAGAAATTAAGCTCAGATGTGACCAGCAATGGAGTGCAAGTAAAATAAGGACGCAGTCACATCAGTCTCATTGAAAATGTAGGATTTAATGAATAAAGTGCACCAACGCAAAACCCGTGACATAATCCAAATAAAGGATACAATAACCAGAGGTCAACTGCTACATACTAGTTGTGACGGGCAGGAGGTGCAAACGAAAAGGAAGCGATCACGCCAAGTCTCAGAGAAAAAGAGGGGTTTAATCATTAAAGTGCGCAAACCAAAAACCCGTGCACTGTTCCGAATTCAGGAAATAATAACCAGCAGTCAACTGGTACAAAGACAAGGCATATATAGCCAAACAAACGACCATCAGGTGAGGGAGCTAATAAGCCCCGCCCACCTGAGGGACGCACACAATGCAACAACAACAAGACAACTGCCGCTGTGCCGGAGGCGACCGGTAGGGGGAGCCTCCCTCACCGTGACACTAGTCAACACAACTAGTCCCTGAACATAAGGGGAGCCCTCACCTCTCATGGGGGCTCTTCAAGACTTCTACCTACTTAGGAGATCCCTAAACGTCCAGGAATACTGCTTTCCATCTCCAGGGAGAAACACCTGCACGTAAAATACACAAACACATTAATTGTGAAACACACAACACATACATGCACATAACGTTGCTTAATAATACACCTTAATACAATGGTTTAGGCTATCGAAATCACATTATTATCTTTTTAATGCCTATAACATTTTCAGAAATTGATATTCACCAATTTCATTTTTCCACGTTCCACCATAAACTGCGGTACTGTTCCATTCTGGAGCCAAAACTGCTGCACCATTTAAAACTGGAACTAGACCCTAGCATATAAAAACAGACGTTGGTCTTAGTTTGAAGACCAGTATTGTTTTTGATATAATTATGCATTGCTTTGCTTTTAATCCTCATTGTCAAATTATGGAGAGCTAGCTAGCTATTGGTACCAGTTTGTTAATTTAGCTAGGTACATAAGTACCTGTACATAATGCATTTCACATAATCAAATTAAACCATTTTCAGCAAGACTGAATAAATAACACTCACTGTATACATATTTCGCCAAGAGAAAAATGGCGCCGACTTTCTCCTGCCAAAGTGAAATGCGTGGGCGGAGTTTAATGTCATCTTTGCAGGAGTCATTTAGTTGGATTAACACTGATTTGATCAACTTTGTCAGATTACTCAAACACTGAACATTTAAATTTAACGGTGTTAAAATTACTCTTTGGGAGTGAAAATCAACTCAGAAATGTTTAACTCTGAAAATTTAACATTCCAGTTTCTGCTGTGTGGTGAATTTACACTCCATTAGTGTGAACTACGGCGGTAGGACGGCCTACCTCCGTGAAGCGGGCAGAAACATATTTCTGAAGGAGGTACTGATTGTAGGATTGTATTTAAGCGTTGCCACTCGCTCACATTTGTTTAAAGTACGCTGTTGGCGCCAGCTACTGAACTCTGAGGGCTGTACAAATTTATTATCCTGTCTATGAACCCTGATGGTTTTGATCTATGTCTAGAGACGATTTAAGAAACCTTAAAAGTTAGCCAGCTCATTCACCCAGCAGATCAAACAACAAACAAAAGTTATAAACTATATTTATTTACACAGATCCTGCAAATGGCACTTTGGGCTAGCTTAACCGAGAGGCCAATACAGTCGCTCAAAAGAAGTCTTTAGATGCCCGTCATCAGAGGCAGGTGCCGTTTCTGTAAAGCAAATGCTACCCCACACTAAACAGGGATCAAACCCCCTCTCAAGGAAATGGTGACGCTGGGTGATTCTGGATGACATTACACGTCGAGGCAATACCGTTTTATAACTTGGAAAATACGACAGCTCAAATGTTTCTTTAAACAAACCAGCATAAACAGAAATGTTTTTTTCTATTTCTGATCACGAGATGCCCGCTTCACGGAGGTAGGCCGTCCTACCACCGTAGTTCGAGGCAAACTTAGCTGTTCTGCCACAGCTCTCAATTTGGCAATAACAGTCACATCAGCGCTAGATAAGGCAGAGAAGTCTGCCACTTGCTCGATTAACGTTTCACACTAATGGAGTGTAAATTCACCATAAGGACTCGTCTGCTACCCTTTACCCTTCTGTGGCCATGTTTCAAAAAACTCAACTGTACTGCTTAGCGTGCTATAGTCCTGTCCTGATTGGCTGCCTGAGGTGGAAAGCTGTTGAACCCTATTTGCTGAATAAAGTGGAGGGCTGTGGAATCTGATTGGCTGACTGTAATTTAAGACAATGAAAATGCATTCTGCTCGAAATGCATTTTGACACAGATAGGCACTGGCTCTGTTCGAAATAGCCTACTACATACTACTGGCGTACTGCTTGGGCCCCAAATCAGTATGCCGTATGCAGTATGCGAATAAAAAGAATTTTTCCAGTACGCGAAACATCCCCGGATGACATACTACTTCCGCAAAATATTCCAGTACGCGAACAGAGCTATCTTCGTGGTGTACTGCATCCCATCATGCAGCGCTACGTTCACGTGACCCCATAGTATGCTTTGCTTTTGTCGCATACTGGAAACTGTACTACTACTGTACATACTACTATGAGGATCAGTATGCAGTATCCAGTATATACTGAGTGCAGTATGCAGTATGCCGTATGTATTCGTCAATTCCCCTGTGAATAGGTGCCACGCACGTAAACTAACTACGTACAGGAAACACTAGAATGCAGTGCCAATTGAACAAAAGAATTTCGCCAATAAAATCTACAGGAGAATGACCGAACTTTTGCAAAGTAAAAGTCAGCATGCGGAATCAATGTAATTTTAAATGAACTTGTGCTGGCAAAATAATGACACGTTGATAGCAGTTGACAACAAAACAAAACAATAAAAAAATACATATATGCATATACACATACACAGAACAGCCAAATAATGAGATTAGAACAATACATTTCTAGAGATCTGGTGTAAGATGGTTCTAGTATTTTTTTAGTTTTTTTAATCTACTTAACAAAGAAAAATATGATTTAAATTCACTCATAAAGAAGAGGAAGGATGGCTTATTACCCCTCCACTTAATGTAGTGAATGTGGTATTTTGCTAAAAGTACGACTACATTTATGTCATCAGAAAAATTCAAACTACGTTTTCTGCATAAAATAAAAAGGTATCGACATCAAAAGAATGAATGTTAAATCTGAGATTAATCCAGTTTCCTAATTTCCATGCAAAAACTGAATAATGACATGAAAAAAAACAAATACTCCATGAATTCTTCTTCTGACTTACAATAGGCACATGAATCAACATCAAATTTAAATCTTCTTTCAAGAAACATGTCTGCAGGATATATCTTATTTATTATTTTGAAATGAGTCTCTTTCACTTTAAGAGATATGGGCCGTTTGACAAATTTGGACTGAGCAAAAGCCATTGTGGTTTTAGAACTTGTATTAGGATGTTTCTTGAAAGTATCTCTATTGTATTCATAGTACATCTTGTCTGATACAATCATTGATAATCTTGTCTCTAACCCTAGCCATTCATTTTAACGTGGGCATTGAAACAGTCACCTCTGAATATAAAGTGACATTTTTGATTAATTGAATCAACGCTAATGCTTTGCAGACCTTCTTAAAATCTTTCTTCTTAAAATAACTATCATATCAGATCATATTTTTCAACAAAGTATCACAATCTAAAAGATTATTTACAAAAATACCCTTTTCATTACCAATCTTTTCTAAATATTGACTTCCTACCAACTGTAATTGGCCTATTATTCGTTGATAGTGGTCTTCATCCATGTAAACTTTCAACCCCACCAAAATATTCAAGGACAGCTGTCTTTTTATGCCTGTTTTCAAAAACTTTCCAGGGCCTTGAACTTATTTTTTCAGATTCATAAACTTTCAAAAAATTCAAGGACCCATGGGAACCCTGCTCTTTTCTGTGGATTACTGCAATAATAGTAAGTAAACACATGCCACTGCCAGCCTCGCCCACCGCTTCTTCCAGATCAATCAATCAAAAATTATTTATACCCGTATAGCGCTTTTTACAACAGTTGTTGTCACAAAGGAGCTTTACAAGTGTCCGAGTCCAAGCCCCCAGTGAGCAAGCTAAGGGCGACAGTGGCAAGGAAAAACTCCCCAAGAGCATGAGGAAGAAACCTTGGGAGGAACCAAGACTCAGTGGGGGAACCTATCCTCCTCTGGCCGACACTGGTCACCACCGCCCTCAGCATCACAAGTATACTCAAATTGGCCCAAAAAATGCAGAGGTCACTGAATTCATCACTATGGATAAACAGCCAAGGATATTGCTGTCATATAAGTTAAAAGTTAATTTGCCATTTTGGCAGTTCTCTTACCCTAGATGCTATTTCAGTAATACCTAAATCTACCGCAAAAAGCTTAGGTGTCACTATTGATTCTGATCTTTTATAAGGCTGCCTTTTTCCATTGATGTAATATTACCAAGCTGAGACATTTAGTTTCATTAAGAGATACAGAGAAACTGGTCCACACTTTGTCTTATCAAGATTGGACTACTGTAACTGTCTTTTAATTGGATGCTCTAAAAAGTCCCTAATGAAACTCCAATTCATACAGAATGCAGGAGCCAGAGTCCTAACTAGGGCTAGAAAATTCGATCACATTAGTCCTACTCACTGAGTTGCATTGGCTCACGGTTAAACATCAAATTGATATAAAAACTTTTCTGATGATATATAAAGCATTAAATGGTCTTGACCCACAATATCTGAGTGAACTCATTGCTCAAAATGCAGGATTTCTCTTAGTTCCAAAATTAGCAAGACTACAGCTGGAGGCAGAGCCTTCTCTTTTAAAGCCCCTGTTATGGAACAGTGTGCCAGTTCCAATCTTTAAATCTAGACTTAAGATTCACCTAATTAATCAAGCCTTCAGTTAATGTACTCCCTATGAAGGTGTGGAGCTCGGATGCCCCTGTCATCGAGTCTTTTCTGAGAAGTTGATGCTGTCATCCAGCTATGTCATGCGTTCTGTCTAGTTGGTCTAGACCAGGTGTGGGCAATTAATTTTCCCAATGGGCCACATGAGAAACTGGAATGGCTTTAGAGGGCCAGACTAATATACTTGGTTCTACACGATACATACCATATCTTAATAAAATAAACACTGAATGAAACATTACAGTGATACAATGAAAATGTGAAGGACAGAATTATATAATTAATTAATTAACTTGGGATTGTTCAGTTTAGAACTTTTTTTTATGTTTCTAGCATCACATGCTATAAAGATCAGTAACTGGGCTGTATCATCACAGTTTTCATCCAAAGACAAGACAAAACCGTTTTGTTGCGGTTCTCCTGAAGAGGGACATATTTGCAAATGATTCCTTTTTGTCTAGTTCTTGTATCTCTCTCGTTTTCTCTCGTAATAGCGATTCAAACTGCAATCCTTAAACACAGCTAACTGTTCTCCGCAAACTAAGCACACAGCTTTACATTTTACTTCAGTAAATGAATATTTTGAATGCTGTCCAACACATTCACTGACACATTTGAGTGATGGTGCATGAGCAAACTGAGGAGACAGATGCAAATTTAAAAATAAACAGCTGCCTTCAAAATAAAAGCACTGAAGTTTCATGAAGTTTCATGAATTTCATGTACTTATCACAGTGTAATAGATTTCATAGTCACACATTTACTTTTGAAAATAACTTTTCTAACTTATCATCAATCTCACCCAGGCTGGTCACAGAGGGCCAGAAGTGGCTCGTACAATGACCAGGTCTGGTGTAGACTGTGGTCACCTCCAAGGCCCTCTTTTTAGTGGTGGTGCTATATACGCCTGCTGGAACCACATGCTAATCACTGGCATGTGTGGTATATACAGTGGGTACAGAAAGTATTCAAACCCCTTTAAATTCTTCTCTCTTTGTTTCTTTGCAGCCATTTGCTAAAATCAAAAAAGTTAATTTTATTTCTCATTAATATGCACTCAGCCCCACATCTTCACAGAAAAAAAACAGAAATATAGAAATTTTGCAAATGTATTAAAAAAGAAAAACTGAAATATCACATGGTCATAAGTATTCAGACCTTTTGCTGTGACACTCATATTTAAATGATAAGCATGAGGTTTAAGGAACAGCCTAAGAAGCTCAGAGAATTGTGGCAAGGCACAGATCTGGCCAAGGTTACAAAAGAATTTCTGCAGCACTCAAGGTTCCTATGAACACAGTGACCTCCATAATCCTTAAATGGAAGAAATTTGGGATGACCAGAACTCTTCCTAGACCTGACCGTCCAGCCAAACTGAGCAATTGTGGGAGAAGAGCCTTGGTGAGAGAGGTAAAGAACCCAAAGATCACTGTGGCTGAGCTCCAGAGATGCAGTAAGGAGATGGGAAGAAGTCAATTATTACTAGAGCCCTCCACCAGTTGGGGCTTTATGGCAGAGTGGCCTGACGGAAACCAGACATATGCAAGACATATGAAAGCCTGCATAGAGTTTGCCAAAAAACACATGGAGGACTCCCAGACTATGAGAAATAAGATTTTCTGGTCTGATGAGACGAAGACTGAACTTTTTGTTAATTCTAAGCGGTATGTGTGGAGAAAACCAGGCACTGCTCATCAACTGCCCAATTCAATCCCAACAGTGAAACATGGTGGAGGCAGCATCATGCTATGGAGGTGTTTTTCAGCTGCAGGGTGTTATGGAAATTTGAACCTTAATGGTGAGCAAGAACGGTCAAAAGCATTTGGGTATGGTGTCAAAGTAAAGTACAAGGTTTATTAAAGACAAAGATAGAAAAAATAGACAATATAGAAAGTGGATATATCTAGAGATCTCCGTTACATACACCCAAGAGCGTCTGCAAGAGAGAGCTGCCCCCTCTCACAAACCATGGTTCTTATACTATTTTGCTACATGATTACATAATACTTCCGTGACACGAGTTAAGCATGCTAGGAGGCCCACGTGAGGTGAGGTGATGGGGTGAGGTATCACCCCATCACCCCTCCCCTGCCAGGGTCCCCAAGCCAAGGCCTCCTTGTTCCTCCGGTCCGCCAGGTGCCAGGCCCACCAGATATTCTGCTCTTCTGACGCAGCTCATCCTTATCTACAGGCCCGAGACCTTCAGAATTGTCTGCCCTCAACTCACGAGGAGTGTCACACAATTTACTACTGAGAAAGAGTAGAGAGGGAGAGAGAGAGAGAGCCTACAGGCCCACAAAGCATACATATGTTTAATATATCTTAATAAAGTGATTTCCAGTCTACTCAATACTACGTGTGATCAATACCTATATGCATATTAATGAATCTGACGACAGAAAGACAAAATATGAATTTTTCCGCCACAGTTCACATCACTGACAAAGAATATATTGTACAGCTACACAACACAGCCAAAACGTACAGAGACTTCCACTCCTGACAAACTTTGTTGTTTACTGAGAGGAGACTAATCTTCAGAATTGTCATCAGTTACCTGAAAAACAGATAACAAAATAAATACCCATACATGCTACAAACCAAACTGTATGTGTCCAAAGTTAACAACATGTAACAGGGTTACTTCTTAAGACATTTTTAAGACAAGACCTTACACAAAAAAAAAAATTATTTGAGAAAAATACCAATGGCCGGATTAACTTAACATATTTAAGTGCACTCAGTGAAATATTAATAAAACACAGAAACACATAGGGAAGATATTATTGATCTATTATTGATCAAAATAGATCATCACTATCTTTGTAACATGAAATAAAGTGTCACGGTACGGGGTGCCCCCCCTGCCGGTTGCCCCCGTCCACTGCGGCAGTTGTCTTGTTGTTGCGTTGTGTTCATCCCTCACGTGGGCGGGGCCTATGATCCCCTTCACCGGTCGTTTGTCTGTCTATATATGTCTTGTCTTTGTACCAGCTGACTGCTGGTTATTATATCCTTAATTCGGATCAGACAGAAAGACAAAATATGAATTTTTCCCCCACAAGGGACAGGACGACAGATTGCATTTGAAGGAAAGATGAATGTGGCTGTACTAGCGCAAAACGGTGTTTGTACTCAATACTGAGCAAAGGGTCTGAATACTTATGACCATGTGATATTTCAGTTTTTCTTTTTTAATACATTTGCAAAAATTTCTACATTTGTTTTTTTTTTTATGTCAAAATGGGGTGCCAAGTGTACATTAATGTGAAATAAAATGAACTTTTTTTGATTTTAGCAAATGGCTGCAATGAAACAGAGTGAAACATTTTAAGGGGTCTGAATACTTTCCGTACCCACTATACATGGATGTTTACATATTTCACTTATATTTTGTATCTTGGTTACATGCTTCTTCAAAGACAATTCAATAAAATGGTCTGGCTTGCCAGTGGATGTGCCAATGCTGCCAGCGGATGTGCCGATACCGCCAGCAGATGCACCAATGCTGCCTCCTACCTGAAGCCCAAGATTCACATTGGAGGGACTGCTAGGCCTAGAAATAGAACTATAGAAGATTGGAGGTATTCGCTAGGCCACCCAATGGAGGATGGGTTCCCTTTTGAGTCTTGGTCCTCCCAAGATTATTCCCAATACCTGCATAGGGAGTTTTTCCTTGCCACTGTTGCCCCTGGCTTCATTAGGGATCTGGACCCATGCACTTGTAAAGCTGCTCTGTGACATGTGTTGTAAAAAATAATAATAAATTTTATAAAATTACTTTGTGCCCGAGTACCCTGTACGTTGCCTCTGCATCATTATCGCCCCCCTTGTTTGTGAGCCCAAAGTCCCCCCACCCAAAACACACAGGAAGAGCACAAGAAGAAAAAAACATTTACCCTTGGGATCCTCGGATGTCAGCAAGTGATACATTTATTGTTCATCAGAGCAGCCACTAAAGACCAAGTTCAGGAATTCAAACAGTAGTGCTACCGTTTGTGGCAATGTTTATTTAATACTGTGTGTTTATTTAAAACTTGTTCCTGCTCCCCTGTAATTTTATAGATGTTTGGCTCCAGAACCACTGCTGTCTGAATCATTCAACTGGCTGCTCTGCACCTGACTGCTTAAGTCTGCCATCATCAGTCTTGCAGCACCTGTACTTAGTTAGTCACCACTAGTTTCACACACTACTGCCTACATGGTGCCTCAATACAACCAGGAAAAGAGGTTAATAATTGTCCATCATAATATATATAATTCCACAAAAACGTCCATCTGTGTACTGGGGTGTTAGCTTTTACTCTTCTTCTTCCCACCTGTAGGTGGCAGTGCAGGTTTTGGCGAAGGGGCTCCGAGCTTCTTACTATTCGACTTCTTCACTTTGTCTTTAATGATGTTAATGTCAAGTTTATCCTCTTGCGGAGCTATGAAAATTTAGTACACTTATCAACTCGCAAATTAAAAAATGTAAATGTAATATCAAACTCTAGAGTAACTCTGTATTAATAGCTGGAATACCTTTTTTGATTTTCTTCATGGCTGGCTTTTCTTTGGGAGGAATGAAGGCTTTCTTCCTCTCTTCTTGTTTTTTGCTCAGCGCTTCAGCCTGGTTCACCTTAAACAAAGAGAGTAAGAGTTCATGCCATGAGCTACAGCAGGGGGTGCTACACAGGGCACACTGTGCATTAAGGTCCTCTTACCTTGATTTCGTTTATTTTTCTCCGACGCTTCTCACTCTCCCGCAGAAAGAATTCTCCACTGGCAAGCTCCCGGTCAACCTGGAAACCATGAATGCTGTTTTTAACTACAAATATAATCAAAACCAAGCCTCAAGCCCATGATCAGTGAGGCTATAGAATCACAGCCCATTTTTTTCTCACTACATTATATTATTACAGTGCTACACATTAAATTGCCAATATCATTTGTTACAAAAAAAAACTGTTGAGGTCTTTACCATTGTTGAATTTTAGAAAAATACAAGAAAAAAGTGGTCCATATTCAGAATAGAAAATCAGAATCAGCTTTATTCGCCAGATATCTTTGCACATACAAGGAATTTGTTTCTGGCTGTGAGCTCTGCTTACTTTACAAACAATACAATTGAAACTAGAATTACAGACACTGTACAAGCTTGGCAGAATTTACATATATACATATACACTCATCGGCCACTTTAGTAGGTACACCTGTCCAACTGCTTGCTCATTAACGCAAATGTCAAATCAGCCAATCACATGGCAGCAACTCCACGCATTTAGGAATGAAGACATGGCCAAGACGATCTGCTGCAGTTCAAACCAAGCATCAGAATGGGGAAGAACTTAACAGTAACAGTTGTTACAACCGAGGCATGCAGAAGAGCATCTCTGAACGCACAACACGTCAAACACAACACGTCAAACCTTGAGGCGGATGGGCAACAGTAGCAGAAGACCACACCCTAAGCAACTCCTGTCAGCTAAGAACAGGAAACTGAGAATACATTTCGCACAGGCTCACCAAAATTGGACAATAGAAGATTTGAAAAATGGTGCCTAGTCTGATGAGTCTCAATTTCTGCTGCGACATTCAGACGGTAGGGTCGGAATTTGGCGTTAACAACATGAAAGCATGGATCCATCCAGCCATCCAGTAAAATCGCCAATTGTTCTCTACATTTACGGTGTGCAGTGAGAACGTACTCACTCACACAGGCACACACACGCACATGCACGCTAGTGGTCACTAGGGTTAAGTTCTGGTTAAGTGCCTTGCTCTTGCACTTCAGTCATGGCCTAGTGTCTGGGAATCGAACCCCCGACCCTCCGGTCACAAGACCAGTTCCACCACCAGACCATGGCTGCCTGTTGTCTAGTGTGTGAACCCTAATTACAATAGGGTTCAGCACTACGTGCTTGAACCCTAATAATCAGAACAAATGGGTTCCAGCACATCTGGTGCTTGGAAACCTAATAAGAAGAAGAAAAATCCTAACAATTACAATAGGTTTCCCACACTGTGTGTGAACCCTAAAAATTGTCTTCTGTGGCATTAACCTCAGACATCTGGACCTCCAGGGCAACGGATAGGTACATCACAGTGGAGTGGGAGACGAGAAGTCTGGTGCTACTGACTCCCCTCTTTATGAGAATCACATGAGCATAAATCTGACACAGATAATGACAGGAGCAGTTGCAGAGAGGAAGAAAGGCCCAATACAAATATCCCGTTAACCAGATAACTGTCCTCTCCCTGCACAATGTAGATGTTCTTGTCTTTTTGAAAAGAAAAAACTTTATCATTTAGCCTCATGTTGTATTTTAATTTAACAAAGGAGTGAATATTTTCTTTTGATTATTTTTTTTAAACATTAAACATCTTGGATGATGTTTGAATTTAAGGCCATGGGCAAAAGTCCCATGACTTTAGTTTTCTTAATGTTCTTTAAGTATTAATAAATGAAAAAATTGTCTCTCTTTTCATGCTGATGCAAAAAACAATCTGATCTGTGACTCAAAAACCGCAAAACGAGCAGATCCGCGAAATTTGTGATTCGTTATACAATCCATGACATTTGTCAAAATGTATTACTACTTTTGATCACTCTGCCCAAAACATCATCAGTTTCATTTTTTAAATAAATATCTGACATTTTCTGTGGGCAGCATCCACCACCTGTCAAGCAAGACCACCTCCCACGAACCACCTCATCACAATCCTGAGATTTTTTTGATTGGCTGAAGAAAAATGACTGAACAGAAACCATCCCCTACCCTGACAATGATTTTATGGTAGGGAGCAACACCATTGTGTTGAAGTGCCATTGAATCATTTAAAAATTACAGCCACATTTTTGTACATACCTTGCTGTCAGGCTGAGGTGGGGGGAAAGGTGTGTATTCTTTTTTAGTCTTCTTTTTCTTAGGCTGCTTGCGTTTCAGGTTTTTGTGACGGAATGTGGGCAGGAATCTTTCCCAGCTCTGATTGCGCAGCTCTGGGTCACTAGCTAACTCCCGCTTTATCATTAACATCTACATGGACCACAATCCCCCCCCCCCCCCACACACATAAACATAAACACATAAACACATCCAGACAGCCAAAAAGAAGAAAGCATGAGTAAGGCTACACACACACAGGGGCACGAAATAACATTTCCATTGAGCTACTCTAAAACATTGTCATTAGCATTACATCTAAATATTTTGTACGTGAACTCTAACTAGACTGCATTGCACTGCCAGCTTTTATGCCACAGGCTCCACTCTTTAAGCAAAAAGTCACCAGCATAGTGTAGTGCAATATACATCAAATTGGGAAAGCAACATAAGCAACACAGTGATGATGCATGAATATTTAGTACATGTGCTGCACCGCATTGTTAGATTCTATTCACAGTGCAACAAGCTTAAACAGTTGATATTATCCTCATAGTCAAACCATGAATAGTTCCATGGAAAATTTTGGAAATATTATTGCTGTTAAACTTAGTGGTATCTCTACTAATGAGACTAATGAGTGAATTCTTTGTTACCACTAACTGCCTAACACCAAAGGAAACACATTTCTATAAACATACATCGAGTATACACATGGCTCTGCAGGTACATGAAGTGTTTCATAAAATTCTCATTTACCTTGATGTTGTAAATGGGGTGGATGTTTTTCATTGTGTCAAGCACCACTTTCCGAACCTGTACAGAAAAAGCAAAAACAGAAAGGACGAATGTGTGAGAGAGAGAATTATTGGACTTGTGTTTATACCTTAGCTTGTTTCTGAAAGGCATGACTACCTACACAGCCATTACCGTTTCTTTCATTTTCATCATTTTAGATAAAACATGAAACACTCATTGCTAAACAGAAAGTCTGTGATTTCTCTTTAGGTGACAAAGATTAAATGGATCTGGGCTTTAGAAAATCAAACAAATTATTAAATAAAAAACTGTTGATGACTTTGCGATCAGGTGTATGACGTTCACCTCTTTCAGGCCGCTGTATGGACCCAAAGCAGATACAGTGTTGCCCTGAACCATAATATAGCAGTTGGTGAGCAGCTCAAGGGCCTAGAGGAAACAGGAAGACTTGAAAGTAATGTTTCAACAGTTGCAGAGCTCTGAGCACCCATAGATTCCTGAAGGTGGCACAGTACTGTCCTCATCAACAGCTATAGAGCACTGAACCAGATAATGCAGGATAATCTAATCTAAGGAAGATTACTACACTCAGATGGATTTTTTTCTCTGTAACCATGTAACTTCTACCATTATCCCCCAGTCTGCCACAATGCAAAAGAAAACATAATGAAAGACAAAAGCATGGTTAAATTATGGCTTATTTTGTCCTTTGGCTGCTACTATCAACCAATTTTCATTCCCTTTAAAATCCCTTAGAATGCAAACATACACATTAGTGGTTCAGAAATTCCGCATCAGAGCAATGCCGCTGCCATCTAGTGTCATTTAGTGATTGATACAGTACTACAGATTTTAAAATCTAGTGCTACTCTAAAAACAACTTTCAGCTCATGAATATGAAGGAAATGTCAGACTGACTGAAGTGTAGGTGCTAGCGGTGCTCCTTGAATTACACACCTCCTGTGTCTGCTCACCTTCAGTGTAGAACCCTTGGGTCCAATCAGTCTCTGCCTGCGTTTCACAAAACGCTCTCTATTTCGCACCAGAGTGCCGATCTTTATTATATCACAAGCTATGTCATCTTGTAAAATCCTCACAGCCTGAAAGAGACAACACATATTTAAAAACAAATTCCTTATTACAACATGTGCAGGTTTCTAAACAGATATTAAACAATAGGACTGGAGCAGTAGGTGATGCAAAAGCAATTTAACTCATAACTCTGAAATACACTCTATACTAAGAGCACTCAGGAAGATATTAAAATTAATTTTCATGATTTAAAAGCAAATGTTTTACATTAATGTTTAGAATTCTTACTGGAATTATAGAGTCTTAGATGTATAGGGAAATTATGCCTTTTAAATGTCAATAAAACTTGATTAACAATGCAAGACATGCTAAAAATCTGGACTTCATGTCCTTGGGCTACAGTAAATGACACTTTAACAGGACTATCATCTTTTGCACTTACACTGGCTTACAGAGTCAAAAAAAGCACCAAGAAAAACTGTTAGAATGGCTGGGACATCATCTGCAACTGGCAGATAGTATGCAGTCAACCTTGAAAAGGCTCACAGAAAGGAAGTATCTGTACCTTGGAAAAGCACCCCGAGAGTAGCTTACCTGTTCAAAGGGCACGCTTCTAGCCAAGAGCTTGATCAGGTCTCTGGCTCTTAGGATGGCATATGGGTCAAAGGTCTTCTTCGTTGTGCTAACGGTGATGCTGCCTTCAATTAGGTCCAGTGTAGTCTTGATAAACTAAAAGACAAGAACACACAGAAATTAAGTTTTAGAATCCCAAATGATTTAAATGCGTCTTGGTCTTGATGTATCGGATTACTAATGAGTAACTTCAGTCTCAATCTCCACCAGTGAGGAACTATTCAGGGGCTGTGGTGAGCCAGCCTAAAAAACCTAACATTCATTTATTCCCTTCTTACTCATGTTTCTGGTAGATAAATGCAAAAAATACTCTTTTTGATCTGAATTACATGCCTATATTCATGATTTGTATCTTGAGAATCCAAAAACATGAAAGTAATTCCATAAAAACTACATAAATAAAATATACCATATACTGTATATAAAGAAACAAAATGTGCAAGTTGTATAGTACTAGTTCTTGAGAAAATTCTTATTTGGCTCCAACATGTTGGCTAAATAGTATGTATATTTATTGCAATCCAAATAGGTAGTCTAATGTTACAGGAGGCTTTGACTTTTGATGTATTCTGTGGTGTTGCCAGAGACAGGAACTTTCAGTCTATCATATTATTTTGCTGAGTACAAGGCACGTTGTTCGAGTTTCAAATAGACAAGCTGACTTACACATTTTCCCTTTTTTATGTACTATGTATGGAGGTCCTGCTGATTTTGTAATTGGGTTCAAAATACCGTAGCTACAAGACTGGTAAGCACGACCAGGGCGTTTGACATGATAGACCGTTTATCGGAATAAACAAATACCACGACGTCTGGTTCGTTCAGGTCTAGAAGGAACATACTGGGATCTGGAAACCGCTCTATCCAACAACAGAACACTTACGATATCCCCGAGAGCTTTCTGCACTAGGAGCCAGCACTCTTTCAGGTAAGCCTCGCGGTACTTTGGGAAGAGAGTGGCGAAACTGCTTTCCTCCAACAGACCGAGTGGGTTGTCCTCTCTAGTAAATGTTGGTTCTTTCCAGTCGTCTGGGACCGTAAACAGTTCTGAGTCATCTAATGCAGAAGCAACAAGCACACGTGTCTTAAATACGTTAGGTTAGCCTTAAGTCAAGTTAACTAGCTAATGACCAATCTAGCTAATTGTAGGTGCCAATCTAGCTGTTGTAGGAAATCTACAACACAGAAATGCATAATGTGAAATTCACGTTAGCAAACGAGCTAGCTAGGCAGCTGGCTATCTGGCGAAGACATCTTGAGACTATCGTTACCGTTTCTAAACAGTAGCTACCTACGTTTTATTTACATTGGTTCCAAACACACATACAAACCATACATCTAATGTATATCAGGTAATATCATACCTTGATCTTTTTTCTTTTTCCTCTTTTTATCTGCCAACGTTTCACTCACGCTTTCTTTCACGGGGGCCGCCATCGTGCTATTCATTCGGCTATTACGTCCGAATGACTTCTTGCATGTACACCTCTATCACCACCTTTTGGACTGGAGGTAGCTGTATTTGTAGTGTTTGTAGAAAACGTAGAAGTAAATGTCAGTTTTATTTATATAGCGCTTTTTTTCAATATACACTATATTGCCAAAAGCATTCGCTCACCTTCCTTGACTCACATATGATCTTAAGTGACATCCCATTGCTAATCCAAAGGGTTCAATATGACGTTGGTCCACCCTTTGCAACTAGAACAGGGTGAAAGCGGGTTAAGGGTCTAACTCAGGGTATGTTAACTCCGAGTTCACTAAAACCGGAGTTTTCTGGTCCAGTAAGCGGGTTAAAACAAACTCGGTGTCAGTTGCTATAGCAACTTACGCTCAAGTCCACACGTAGCCGGGTATTTATAAAAACGAATGTCTCCCCCACATCGTTAAAAAAAATGTCATACACACGTGCTTGTTTTTAAAAAAGTTTTTATCCACATGAACCCGCACAAATACGCCATTGGGTGTTGTCGTAAACACGCCAAGCGCATAGATGTCAGTATAACATAAAGCTAAAATCTGTGTCAGCCAATTGATGTGGGGAGATATTCGTTTTTATAAATACCCGGCTACGTGTGGACTTGGCCTAACCTAAACCTGAGTTACAAACACGCGTCATTCTTTCCTCGAGGATCATGTGGATATTGAAGCTCAGTTTATTCACCGAGCTCTTCATCGGGAACGGGTTATAAAACCCCGAATAGACATAGGCCTATTATCATTTTCGGATGATTTTCTTTATGAACGTTATCGTTTTTCAGCACAATCCATTACTCACATTAATAACATTATTAAGCGTCACGTTTCAAATATTACACATCGCGCATCAGACCTCTCCAGATTTTTATGCATCGCTCTTCGGTTTTTTGCTAGTGGATGTTTTCTTTATAGGGTAGGAGATGCGGAACAAAGCTACTGTATGTCGGTCTGTCCGAAAAGTATGTCTGGCATTAAAACGACTAGTGCCCATTTTTGTGGCATTTCCTGGCATAAGCCAGTTATGGAAATCAAAGAGGAATTCCACAACATCGTAGGTTTGTCTTTAACTGATAATAAATAAATTAAGCAAAGAAGAAGCAATATATAACGAACTCCATTTCATTTAATTTTTAAGGATGTCCTAGAGTCATTGGCTGCATTGATGGAGCCCACATAGGCTACCCATTATAGCACCATCAGAACATGAACATAAACAGAAAATCCATCCATTGCATTAATGTACAGGTACTAACCTTTATAACACTTAATGCATAATGTACTTATCTTTAATAGTAACAAAAATAATGTAGCTATTGTAACTCCTCCCCATCAAGACCATATGTGATGCTTCCCACCTCATCACAAATTTTGAAGCCAGATGGCCAGGATACGTCCAGGATTCCACACTGTACAACAAATGTGAACAGGGTAGGCCTAGTTTTGCTAGGTGTTGTTCACATGCAGTGTAATAGTTAAATCATTGCAATACCTTGTGCGATTATAGGACACTATGACGGCCTCCTTCTTGGAGACAGAGGGTATCCCTGCCTGCCCTACCTCATGACGCCCTATTCAGTTCCTGCACCTGGACCACAGTCCCGCTACAACCAGGCCCACGGCAAAAATTGAAATGACCCTAGGGATCCTCAAGGCCAGGTTCCAGTGCCTGAATGGGCTCAGAGTTAACCCAGAGAGGGCATGCAACATAATAATGGCATGTGTGTTATTACACAACATTGCAACCATCCAGGGAGAGGGACAACCTACCATCTCGGACATGCCCACAGACGAGGAACCTTACATGCATGTGGGTGACAACAGAGATGGTAGAGTTGTCAGAGACTCCATCACTGTGTTACGAAGGTGCTGACAGAAGGCTGGACGCAGATGCGGTCTTTCTTTAATATCAGACTTTCAAGGGGTTACAGAAACACACTAACAATATAAGGGCAAATCAAATACTACCTACTAAACCAACAGACAAACTTGATATGGAATATACATGAATAATGGGGGAAAAACAGACAGCATAACGACATGAGTACTTACATAGACCAGAAACAACAGACAAGGGAACAGGGCAGAGTTTAATACACTGGAAACAAGGGAATTCAAACAAGACAGGGCTGGAGACGAGAGGGGCGTAACAGAGGGACAAATAAGGCAAACAACAGAAGACACGGACAGGACTCACTGGGGAACAGATCCAGACAAGATAGACAGAAGACAAGGACAGGACTACAGCAAGAATGGATCCTTATCTGACATTACGCCCCCTCAAAACGTGCCACTCCGGGGGCACGCAAGGACCAACATGAGGGGGACAGACAAGGGTCATGGGGCAAGGGACAGGATGGGACAGGGCTTGGATCAGACATGTGTGCAATCAAACACACAAGGCCAGGCCCACAGGCGGGCAGTGCAGTCACTGGGGGGACTGGAGGAGTCTGCTGACGGGCAGCGGGGACGGGAGACGACGGCGACCCCTTCCGGGTCGTGGGAACAGGTACAGCAGGTGACCCCATCCGGGTCGCGGGAACAGGTGGCGGCGGTGACCACTTCCAGGTCATGGGAACAGGCGGCGGCGGTGACCTCTTGTGGGCCGTGGGAACAGGCACAACAGGTGACCCCTTCCGGGCCGTGGGAACAGGCGCAGGCCACTCCTGGTCCTCTGGGGCTTGCTCGGGCCTCTCCTGGGGCCTCATGTACTAAAGGTGCGTACGTACAAAAACATTGCGTACACAATGTTTCACACAAACGGTCAGATGTACTAAATGTGACTTGAACGTGAGAAAGTGCGTACCCCGACGCCACTTTCATTTTAGGCGTACGTATGTTTTTCGTACATATGCGACACTTAGAGGTGATGCATTGAAATTACAACTATTACAACACATTGTAGAAAGCCCTTATTGGGTAAAACTAAGTAAATTAGACAGTTAAACAAATTAAACAAAATTGATAAATTAGACAATTAATCAAACAATTTCATTACCTTACTGGAATAATCATTCAACGTGTTTCCACTTAGCCTAGATTATATAAACATGCATGAAATGTTGCGCTGGAGTTCTTGGGAGATGGCAGTGTTGGCATTACTGGAGGATATTGCTAATGGCCGAATTTGCCGAGAGCCCATTTTCCGTGACCATTGTGATTTTTTGGCCCATGATGATGACTGGTTTATAAGCCGTTTCAGATTTCCAAGAGCTGTCGTCTTGGAACTCTGTGCTGAGTTGGGTCCAGTTTTGGAGAGAGAAACGGCGAGTCTCGCATTGCCAGTTCCTTTACAGGTGCTGACAACGCTCGGCTTTCTGGAAACTGGCTCGTTTAAAATAGAACTGGCAGACCGGTTGGGGATATCCCAGTCATCTTTGAGCCGTGCCATGCCAGCTGTTTTGGATGGGATCATATGCATGTCAGCTAGGTATATAAAGTTCCCATATGATGCGGGTGACCAGGCAAACATTAAGGCGCAATTTGTAGCAATAGCCGGTTTCCCAAATGTAATCGGAGTGACTGCACACACATTGATATAAAGGCACCATCTGAGGAGGAATTTGCTTATGTGAATAGAAAACACTTTCATTCCATAAACGTGCAAATAATCTGTGATGCAAAAATGTGCCTTACTAATGTAGTAGCACGGTGGCCTGGATGAACCCATGATTCGTACATCCTTACAAACAGCATGGTTGGGATAAGATTCAAACAATTCCATGTTTGAAAAGTGGTGGCCCGTATGTGGAAGTATGGTGGCTTTGGGATTTCGTTTAACTGTTCGTTTCGTCTAATATTTGTCAGTTGTTTTTTTTTTACTCCGGTTTACAAAAAAATAGTAAAGACTCTTAAGAATAAAACATGGAGATCTTCAACGTAGGATTTAATTTTTAGAGCATCGCGGCAGTGAGTCAAATATTATTTAGCACAATGGAGGTGTCTGAGGATCAAGAAAGAAACAATCAGTGAATTGTCATCCAACATGAAAGAGTACATAGATGGGCGATTTAGTCAGCTGGACTGCACAATTGTTGATTGTCTTCATCGGCGCAATCGGGTGTGGGAAGAACAGTTTAAAAGCACCGCCCGGAAAAACCCGCGGAGATTGCTAAACCCTCTCGTTACATCAAATCCTGTTGTTGCTACGGGAGCTAGTGAAACGGGTGCGATGACACCAATCGCTTCATCGACTCCGCCTAACCCGAATGGATTTTCTGAAATTTGGAGATTCCACAGATTCATGGGATGTGACAAACTTTATTGAGCAGTGTGAGAACTTTTTGGCCTTGAGGCCATTGAATGATAACAAACTGCTAGGAGCCCTTAATGCAGAATAATCCAGCTCATAGTTGGTGGCAAGCAGCAAAAGGCAAAATAAAAAATTGGACGATGTTTAAAAACGGCAATTTTGCATTGCAGTGGAGCAAACAACAGGGAAATCTCAATTTTTATATGGCTACAATACAGAATGAATTGTACAAGGACGACCAACGTATCTGGAAATTCTGGAGTCCATGGAGGGTGCATTTTATTTTAACACGCTGGATTTTACAGAGTGGCTATTGGCAAGTGGCTATGGACAGGGAGAACAAGTTGAAAACTGCTGTAATCACACCCCTAGGGTTGTACCAGTTCAAGGTCATGCCTTTTGGATTAAGAACTTTTGGATTAAGAACTTTTCAACGGTTGATGGAGCAAGTGTTGGGTGAATTAAGAGGAAAAATATGTTTTGTGTATATAGATGACATTGTTGTTTTTTCCCAGAACAACATCTCCAACACTTGGAAGCAGTCTTTGAGAAATTACAGCAGGCTAGGTTGACTCTCAATGTGAAGAAATGCAGACTGTTCCAAGAAGAAATCAAGTAGACCCAGAAAAGGTGGAAGCTATATGTAAAAATCCAACCCCATCGGATCTTAAGAGCTTACAGAGATTTTTGGGCTTGGTTGGCTGGTACCATAAATGTATCCCAAAACTGGCAGATATGTCGGCTCCGTTAAACCAAAAAGGGATATGTTGGGACTGGTCAGCTGACTGCCAAAGCACTTTCAATGAACTAAAAAGGCCTCTCCAGCATTGGTTCAACCTAGGCATGATGCCACGTTCCAAGTGCAGACAGATGCAAGTGACATTTGTCTAGGCGCCATCCTCACACAGCAGATTGAAAAAGTTATTGCTTATGCATCACGGGCGTTGAAAGGGGCAGAACTGAGATATTCTACCGCTGAAAAGGAGTGTTTAGCAGTAGTATGGGCTGTAGAAAAGTGGCAAAATTACTTGGAGGGATCAGTGTTTGATATTTACACAGATCATAGGGCTCTTACATGGGC
Organism: Brachyhypopomus occidentalis; assembly: GCA_020368025.1. Taxonomy (NCBI): domain Eukaryota; kingdom Metazoa; phylum Chordata; class Actinopteri; order Gymnotiformes; family Hypopomidae; genus Brachyhypopomus; species Brachyhypopomus occidentalis. The sequence goes on from JAGXOD010000122.1 coordinate 897,754, forward strand.
ATTCAACTCCCCTAAAACCGTTTCTAGTCTGACTCGGTGGACGTTAAAGCTTCAAGCGTTTGACTTTAGAATTCATTATAGGAAGGGATGTAATTTGGTGCCTGATGCACTATCAAGATCTCCAGTCTCTGTAGTAGAAGGAAGCATATGTGTGGCAGCGGCAAAAGCCACTTGGTGTGATTTACCTATATCCTTACAGGAGATCGGAGATAACCAAAAGGACAGTGCAGTCTGTGAACATGTAAAGGAAGCCGCCATAACTCCAAACTGGGACGAATACATTACCAAGAGCAACAAGGTTTCTTGTATCGTGAAGTAGCTTCTCGGTTCAGGGGTTATAATTATCAGATGGTTGTTCCAGAAACCATGATTGAACACTTTTTGCAATATTTCCACAGTAGTCCATTTGGGGGACACCTTGGAAGGATGAAAACTCTCAGGAAGATCCTTGAAGTGGCTTGGTGGCCCTCTATTAGAAAGGATGTGTGGACATTTGTGAAGGAATGTTCTATGTGTCAGCAATGTAAGAGTCAAAACACGAAGCCGGCTGGTTTTATTCAACAAACAGATGTGAAACACCCAGGAGAGATAATAGGGGTAGATTTTATGGGACCCTTTCCAAGAAGTCGTCTCCAAAACACTATGCTGATGGTAGTATTGGCTTATTGGTCCAAATGGGTGGAATTGTTCCCTTTAAAAGACGCAAAGGCTAAACGGGTGTGTCAGATTCTTAAGGATGACATCTTCACCCGCTGAGGTGTTCCGGCCCACATTGTGTCCGATCAGGGAAGTGATGGCGACATTATGTGATAGCTGGGGGGTAACCCAGAAATTAACAACTGCTTACCATCCCCAAACCAATCTCACTGAAAGGGTGAACAGAAATTTGAAGGCTATGCTTGCTTCCTTTGTAGGGGAGCATCATCAGGACTGGGACCGCTGGTTGTCCCAGTTCCGTCAAGCTATTAATACCGCTGTTCATGAGACTACAGGGGTTTCACCGAGCGTGTTAACATTGGGGCGTCAGATCAAGGGCCTACTTGAACACCTCATTCATCATGCTCCAGAACCCCACTCAGCGAGATACAATACCATACATGGTCATAAAATCTTACAACACAAGGTTGAGAAACACGTGAGGTCGGCTCGGTACAGACAAGCCAGGTATTATAATGTTGGCCGCAGAGGTGTACAATTTGCAGTCGGGGATCTGGTTTGGATCTGGTCACACCCGCAGTTGGATGCCTCGAATAAATTCTCAGCTAAACTTGCCCACAGAGGAAGGGTCTGGCTAGGGTTGAGAAGAAATTAGGTCCCAACAATTACAGGGTGTAAAGGGGTACAGATAAGGGGAAGTAAGTACAGTCAATGTGGTGGATCTCAAGCCTCATTATGGTCCTCCGATGCCGCTGGCTTGGGGGGGGGTCTGTAACAATTCTACGTTTGAAAAGGAACGGGACTATATTGTTTATTTTCTTCTTATCATTTAATATGTTGGCTATGGAAGAAGTATGGTAAAATAATGGTCTCTTTGGTCCAATCCGAGATTCTGACACAGTTCCAATCTTTAAATCTAGACTTAAGACTTACCTATATAATCAAGCCTTCAGTTAAATATTCCCCTAGTAAGGTGCGGGGCTCAGGGGCCCCCAGACGTTGAGATTTCTGGTAATCTGAGATGTTGATGCTGTCATCCAGCTGTGTCATGGCATCACTCTAGTTGAGACTGATTTGACTGGAAAGCAATGTCTCAGTGAGCCCTCATGACTGTGGTCACCTCTGGACCCCTCCCTTTAGTTATGCTGCTATAGATTAGCCTGCCGGAGCTACATGCTAATCACTGGCACATGAGCTATGTACATTTAAATCAATGGTGGTTATATTGACATCCTCACACTCAGTCTGTATTGTCCATCTTTTTGCATGCTTCTACCCAAGACGACTGCATACAAGCACCTGGGAGATGGTCTGGCTCGCCGGTGGATGTACTGATGCCGGGGTTGGATGTACCATTGCCGTAAGGGGACGTGTTGATACTGGCTCCTACCTGAGGCGCACCATCGGCACCGAAGGGACTGTGACTACTTGGCCGGGGAACAAGAACTTTAAGCTATAACTGTAGAACCACCTCTTGTCCACAAATACGGACTGGTGCTAACGGGCCGCCCAATGGAGGATGGGTTCCCTTTTGAGTCTTGGTCCTCCCAAGGTTTCTTCCTATTTCCCCGCCATCTTAGGGAGTTTTTCCTTACCACTGTCGCCTTTGGCTTGCTCATTAGGGATCTGGACCCATACAATTTGTAAAGCTGCTTTGAGACAACATGTGTTGTAAAAAGCGCTATATAAATAAAATTGACTTGACTTGACTTTGGAAAAAAAAAACGGAGACGAGGTTTTGAGCTTCTGTAGCGTTCCCTATTATTAAATGCCCGTATTGAACCACTGGGACGATCGGCCAATCAAAGGGGAGGACAATCCAAAGTTACTCCACGGAACATGATCTCCGAGTGGTGAGCTGTGGAGTTGCCGCAGGACCGCCAGGTCTCTGGTTTTGCTTTGTGACACTGCCCTATCAATTTTCCGAGAAGTATGAAACCGCTGAGTTTCATCGTGTGTCGGGATAGCGCAATGAGAAGTCAATGTGAAATGTTTGAGGGTGATCGCCATGAATATATGAGATATGAGGAGTAATTGTACGTATGCGTCATTAAAGGTGGTATCCTGATGAGTGTTCGGATGATGTGTGATGAATTTCAGAGAGAAGCCTACATCTCCCTCCTTAAAAGCGTTGTGTAAGGCCTCTCATGGCAGGTCCTGTGTGCTTGTGTTGAGGTGTAAGAGGGCACTGTAACAGCACTATAGGAGGAAGTCGCATTGAGGGGTTAGTTTTAAAGCATTTTAAAGCATTGCCAGCTTAGAATAATTAATTTAAAACATGGGCAATTGTTAAATTACTTAGGAGACAGTGGCTACGCGTTCAAGACGTGGCTGGTGACCCCCCTTTGCAATCCACAGACTGACCGGGAGCGGAGATACAATTCTCTCCTTTATTTGGACTGTTCCTGGGGCCTCATGTACTAAAGGTGCGTACATACAAAAACATTGCGTACGCAATGTTTCACGCAAACGGTCAGATGTACTAAATGTGACTTGAACGTGAGAAAGTGCGTACCCCCACGCCACTTTAATTTCAGGCGTACGTATGTTTTTCGTACGTATGCAACACTTTGAGGTGATGCATTGAAATTACAACTATTAAGATATCCTTTACGCACATATTGTAGTAAGCCCTTATAGGGTAAAATTAAGTAAACAGTAATTAATTTAAAGTAAACAGTAAATTAATCAAACAATTTCATTGCCTTACTGGAATAATCATTCAACGTGTTTCCGCTTAGCCTAGATTATATAAACATGCTTGCAATGTTGCGCTGGAGTTCGTGGGAGATGGCAGCGTTGGCATTACTGGAGGATATTGCTAATGGCCGAATTCACCGAGAGCACGTTTTCCGTGACCATTATGATTGTTTGGCCCATGATGATGACTGGCTTATAAGCCGTTTCAGATCTGTGTTGAGTTGGGTCCAGTTTTGGAGAGAGAAACGGCAAGGAGTCGCGCATTGCCAGTTCCTTTACAGGTGCTGACAACGCTCTGCTTCCTGGCAACTGGCTCGTTTCAAAGAGAACTGGCAGACCGGTAGGGGATATCCCAGTCATCTTTGAGCCGTGCCATGCCAGCTGTTTTGGATGGGATCATATGCATGTCAGCTAGGTATATAAAGTTCCCATATGATACGGTTGACCAGGCAAACATTAAAGCGCAATTTGCAGCGATAGCCGGTTTCCCGATTGTAATTGGAGCGATCGACTGCACACACATTGCTATAAAGGCACCATCTGAGGAGGAATTTGCTTATGTGAATAGAAAACACTTTCATTCCATAAACGTGCAAATAATCTGTGATGCAAAAATGTGCCTTACTAATGTAGTGGCATTACAATCTGGCAGAGTGCGTGATGGGTGGCTTCTTGGTAAACAACAAATGTAAAGCATTTGACATTGCCAGCTTAGAATAATTAATCTAAAACATGGGTAATTGTTAAATTACTTAGGAGACAGCGACTACGCGCTCAAGACGTGGCTGATGACCCCCACAGCAATCCACAGCGTTCCAAACAAACATTTTTTCCGTGTCTCTACTTCATTTAGGAGCGTCTCCACTTCACATTCGATGAAGTTTCTCTTCTTTCCCCGTTTTGACATGCTTTGTGATAGATCAGAGAGGAAACTCCTCTGGTGCAGGACATATTTAAATTAATTTGCATATTTATAGGGGGCATGTCTCTCATGTGCGCTAAATTCCACGTTGATTGGGATGTACAAAAGAAACGTGCGTGGATTACGGCGTAAGCACGGTTTGATACATCCAGATTTTTTTTTGCGTACGCCATTTTCTGGATTTGTCCGTACGTCAAGCTTCAGTAAGAAATCCACGCAAGTCTTTGTACATGAGGCCCCTGACCCGCATGAGAAAGAGGGATCATGTTACACCTGCGCTCCACTCACTGCACTGGTTACCTGTCAGTTTTAGAATAGATTTTAAGATTCTGGTGATGGTTTTTAAATGTCTTCACGGTCTTGCTCCTCTTTACCTCAGTGAAATGATAGTTAGATATGTTCCAGTCAGGTCTCTCAGGTCGTCAAACAGTAATCTACAGGGGCCTCATGTACTAAAGGTGCGTACGTACAAAAACATTGCGTACGCAATGTTTCACGCAAACGATCAGATGTACTAAATGTGACTTGAACGTGAGAAAGTGCGTACCCCACGCCACTTTCATTTCAGGCGCACGTATGTTTTTAAACGTATGCGACACTTAGAGGTGATGCATTGAAATTACAACTATTAAGATATCCTTTTACGCACACATTGTAGTAAGCCTTTATTGGGTAAAATTAAGTAAATTAGACCATTAAACAGTAAATTAATCAAACAATTTCATTGCCTTACTGCAATAATCATTCAACGTGTTTCCACTTAGCCTAGATTATATAAACACGCATGAAATGTTGCGCTGGAGTTCTTGGGAGATGGCAGCGTTGGCATTACTAGAGGATATTGCTAATGGCCGAATTCGCTGAGAGCGCGTTTCCAGTGACCATTATGATTTTTTGGCCCATGATGATGACTGGCTTATAAGCCGTTTCAGATTTCCAAGAGCTGTCCTCTTGGAACTCTGTGCTGAGTTGGGTCCAGTTTTGGCGAGAGAAACGGCGAGGAGTCGCGCATTGCCAGTTCCTTTACAGGTGCTGACAACGCTCGGCTTCCTGGCAACTGGCTCGTTTCAAAGAGAACTGGCAGACCGGTCGGGGATATCCCAGTCATCTTTGAGCCGTGCCATGCCAGCTGTTTTGGATGGGATCATCTGCATGTCAGCTAAGTATATAAAGTTCCCATATGATGCGGTTGACCAGGCAAACATTAAAGCGCAATTTGCAGCGATAGCCAGTTTCCCGAGTGTAATCGGAGCGATCGACTGCACACACATTGCTATAAAGGCACCATCTGAGGAGGAATTTGCTTATGTGAATAGAAAACACTTTCATTCCATAAACATGCAAATAATCTGTGATGCAAAAATGTGCCTTACTAATGTAGTGGCACGGTGGCCTGGATCAACCCATGATTCGTACATCCTTACAAACAGCATGGTTGGGATAAGATTACAAGCTGGCAGAGTGCGTGATGGGTGGCTTCTTGGTAAGCAACAAATTTAAAGCATTTGACATTGCCAGCTTAGAATAATTAATTTAAAACATGGGTAATTGTTAAATTACTTAGGAGACCGCGGCTACGCGCTCAAGACGTGGCTGATGACCCCTCTTTGCAATCCACAGACTGACCGGGAGCGGAGATACAATTCTCTCCATTCTCGCATCCGGTCAGTCGTGGAGAGGGCAATTGGGCAGCTGAAAAGCCGGTGGCGCTGCCTGGACAGGACCGGGGGAATGCTCCTGTATCGGCCAGAGAAGGTGTGCAGTATTGTGAGGGCATGCCATTGTTGGAGGTGGTGGAGCAACCAGCGGACTCAGAGCCAGGAGAAATGAACGCGCAGCCTAACCCAGGTGCCATAGAAGCAAGGCAACAAATCATAGTTACAATATAAAAAGTTAAGAGACAGCATTCATTTTCTAACCAATTCTTTTATTGAGTTGCTGATGCTAGTGAGCGCAACACTAATATTTTTAAGTGAGTATTAATTTCCCTGATTCCCCTCACAATCTCCTACTGTGACTGCAGGACAGCCGTCGTCAGGACACGGCCGGTTGGACGGACATCAGTTGCTGGCAGGTGGGGCGCGCTGGAGGTCTCCGTGACGCCAGATGTACCAGGGACGCTGGAGGAGCATCCCAAGTCTGTGGCAGCAGGCTGAGACTGCGTGTCCTCTCCGGTTTCAGTCCCTGAAAGGGAAATAAAATGTGTAAAAACAAATGACAGACTTTTTATTGTTATGTCACCAGTATGAAAATATAATTTTATTACATGTCCAATCAACACTGATTTATAGAAATAAATACTTACTTTGTGTACAATCGGAATCCCCCACACTGGGATCCACCACGCCGGTTATGGCCGTGTCACCCATAATACAGGCAACTCTCTGCTCAAATGCAGTGAGTTGGATGTCTCCTGCCCCCCCCGCCTGTTTGGGTCACACTCTGGCGATGTGCAGTCAGCCTCCGCTTTACATCCACCTTAATGTCTGACTACTTTTTTTTTTATTTCTGCTAGTGTGCGCCGTTCTGACCCCACAGCATTTACAGCTTCACACACGCTGTCCCACTCAAACCTTTTGCGCTTTGCCGTAATGCCAGAGGACAGCGTGCCAAACAAACATTTTTTCCGCGTCTCTACTTCATTTAGAAGCGTCTCCACTTCACATTCGGTGAAGTTTCTCTTCTTTCCCCGTTTTGACATGCTTTGTGATATATCCGAGAGGAAACTCCTCCGGTGCAGGGCATATTTAAATGAATTTGCATATTTATAGGGGGCGTGTCACAGGCGGAGTCAGCCACTCTCTCATGTGCGCTAAATTCCACGTTGATCGGGATGTACAAAAGTAACGTGCGTGTATTACGGCGTAAGCACGGTTTGATACATCCGGATTTTTTTTTGCATACGTGTCACGGTCAGCCCCGGACCCCTCCCTGTGGGCGTGTGTTCTTGTTGTCGATGTCCTTATGTGTATTTCCGTGGGAGTGTGGGGGGTGTGAGTGTTCATTCGTCGCACCTGTAGCTCGTCTCGTCTTCACAAGGGGTTAGTGTTGTTCGTCTATTTAATGTGTGCTTGCGCAGTGTCCCGTGCTCGTCTTTGTTTGAGTCACCGTAGTGGAGTCGTATATGTTAAATGTTTTATGTCAGCGCGCAATAGCGCTTTATTGTGAATAAGAAGTCGTACATGTTAAATGTTTTATGTCAGCGCGCCATAGCGCTTTATTGTGAAAAAGAAGAAAAATAAAGTTGTGTACAGCTCTGTCACGATTGCTCGCCTGTGCATCCAATTTCGTCGCTCCACCGTGACAATACGCCATTTTCTGGATTTGTCCGTACGCCAAGTTTCAGTAAGAAATCCACGCAAGTCTTTGTACATGAGGCCCCTGGTGATTCCTAAAAGCCGATTAAAGATTGGTGAGGGTGCCTTTAGCCGCTATGGCCCAAAACTCTGGAACTCTCTTCCTGAGGAGCTCAGAGACATTTCATCCCTCCATAGCTTCAAGAAGAGTCTCAAAACCTTCCTGTTTAGATCTGCTTTTAGTTAAGCTATGTCTGTTGTAGTGATTCTACTAGTTTCCCATTTTATTTACTTTCTACATTATTTTATTTAGTTACATTTTGTGTTGTTCTAATTATTTTAATAGTTTCCTTTTCTATTTACTAAATTACTTTATTACATTATTTATTATTTTAAGAACTTATCATTTTATTACCTTTATTTTATTACATTTTATTTGTCTATTTTTTTTTTTTAATCTTTGCTTCATTTTAATGTTTTATTTAATCTGTAAAGCACTTTGAGTTGCATGTATGCATGAAAGGTGCTATACAAATAAAGATTATTATTATTATTATTATCTGACACACTGCTTTTCTCGTTAAATCATGCCCACCCATCCACCCTGTAACCTTTCTTCATTTCCTGTAAATAAGCAAAATTGGCAATGAGTAATTTTCTTGTAATTTTTAACTGCTAAGCACATTAATATTTTTTCACCCACAGCATCTCAACCCACCTTTAACTTATATTCAAGCAACTCTATTTCAAGATTTGTCTTCCTGAGTTGCAGCTTAATCTCAATTTGTTTAGTGAGGTGTACCTTGTAGAGATCCTTTAATTGTAGCTTAAATGAAACTACAAACTTTAAATGAAAATACAAAATTATAAACTACAAGGGGGAAACTGTAATGAACCTGCCTTGAACATAAGTGGCTGTGTCCTGAGAAACTGGTGGCTTCCACCAGGGATTCATTCCATTATAGGCTGGCCACCGTTCTGTGACAGAACCAACTCTGCTGCGGGTGTGAAAGGCGGTGGTGGTGGGCCTCCTCCGGTTTTACGTGCCTCAGCCTTCTTCCCATTAGCTACAGGGCCAGAATCAACTAAGATATTCGCAACTAGGCTACACTTATCATTATATGGATGAACAGGAAAAGGAATGAGAACATCTGAGGGACAGCACAGTTTGGAAATTGTGAGACAAAGTTCAAAGGCAGACTGTGAGGGTTTGGACATTTGATATATTGGTAGGAGGATGTTGGAGCTGTAGCTGGCAGGCAGGAAGCACAGAGTAAGGTGTGAGAGCAGAGGATGCAGTGGACATAGTGAGGTGGAAAAGATTGTCTCACTGTGGTGACCCCAGTGAAGGGAAAAAATGAAATATTAAGAATAAGTTATGTACAGTCATACCACTTTGTACTATATTTTTATACTTCATTTTTATCTGATGCCATGTGCGTTTCACACCACTCGGATTAGACCTAGAATTAGTAAATGTTTGATTAAAAATTATTTTAAAAACCTTAATACATTATTATAAATGTGGAGAATATATATTAAATAGGATAATCTATAATAATTCTGCTAAATATAAAAATGTAAAATGATAAAAATTTCACTCACGCATGAACTCTTTTGGCATTTGTTTTGCCATGCTGACTGCCTTGTTCTATCAGCCGCGGCAGTATTACATTTGTGCTTAATAATATCTTCATGTTCATATTCATATTTTTCTTTAACGTTTTTTTTTTTCTTTAACTGTCCTTTCTTCCTCCTTCCTTGTCTCCAGAAAGCTGAAGCCACCTCTTTGTGCTTTTCTGTTTCCCCATCACTTGCATTTGCTGTGAAGCTGTTTCTTCTGACAGCAGCTAAAACATTTGAAAACAAAGATAGTATACAAAGACATTACATTTTATCAGGTATATCTAACATATAACTGTACTTTGTAAATTAAGAGTTATTGACTGTAGCTCATCTGTTGCTGTACAATTTATGAGCCCCTCACATTCATAAATGGAGAAAGATTCTCAGAACCACCACTGAATAGATTTTATTTGGGTGTTATTCTTAGCACAGCAGAGGCATGTAAGATCTGGAAGCACTACCGCCGTCCGCCACCAGAGGTCTCACTCGCCTGAGTACTAAAAAATCAGCTGTTCTTAGTCAAGGCTAATTAGAGCCTGTATTTAAGTCTGTCTCCCCATCCTTTCCCTGCGAAGTATTGCCAACTCTATTCGAGAGCATACCGAGCGTTTTCCTTGTGAAATTTCTGATTGACTTCTGGTTTTGTGATCCTGTTCTGGTTTTGTCGTTTGCACCCGTCTAGCCCTTTGTTACCTCTGCCTGACCACGCCTACGTCCCGGACCTGGCTGTGTGTGTGTCCCGTCCTTCCCCGTTCTGCCGCCTCCCCTGGCATTACCCTTTGTGTGTGATTATTGCAAATAAAGAAACACTGCTGGCACGCTGCGCATGGATCCTCATTTACAGCCTGGCCACCAGGCGTTACAAGGCACTGTAGGCGAGGGTGGTGCTGGTACAAGTGTACAGAGCTTTCAATGTCACTGTTAAAAACCGTGTTTTTCACGGTGAAAAACAATGTCACAGATGAGATGCTATATAAAAAGTGTAACTATAAAGTGTAAAATCTATGGTAGTATCTGATAAAATGGCACCTCAGTGTATACTCACTTCATCTTGTTGTTTATTAAACATTCTCTGTTCTACCTTGCTAAATAAAAATAAAAATTAAGACTATTGTAACGTCTGCCCTCCTCCTCCTATCATTTCGTGCCTGTTTGTGTCTCATAGTCCCGCCTTGTGTCTGTAACCCTGCCCCTCGTTATCCTAGTCAGGTGTCCTGTATTAGTTCAGTTCTATTTATACCCTCTGTTTGGTCTTCCGTGTTGCCGGTTATTTTGTCGAATCATTTGTGCTGTCATTTGAGTCCTGCCCTAGTCTCCGTGTACTTCCGTGTTTTCTCAGCCCTGTATTTCGTTAATGTTCTAAGTCTGTGTTTTGTTCTGTTTATTAGTTCTTATTTAGTATGTCTCTCCGTGTAGGTTATGTTTCTTTGTCGGACTCCCTGCCTGTTATGACCCATGCCCGTGTAAACGACTCTGCTTATGGATTGCCCTTTAATAAATCTCGCTCATCTCAGCGTTTGTGTCCGCAAACTACTTCTCCGCCGCTCCCGGCGTTACATAATAACCGGTCTTACAAGGACACAGCGAGAGAGTGAGACTCTGGTAAGTTCAGTCGCTGTAATGAGATGTTGGCTGCTTCCGTGCAGCCCGAATCTCCGATATTACAGCGAACTAACCAGAGACAGGAATTCCCCTGGCGTTGTGGGAACAAGGGGATCTCATCGCTCCAGGAAGAAGGTGACACTACTTCAAATTCTAACTGGTTTTCCCGACGAGACCCCTGGTAAACGCTGCGAATCAGCCCGTCTTGATAAACACTACATGGAGGAGCGACCTGTAGTGCAAGACGTGGCTGAAAGGGAGGAATATGCAGACGAGCATTTGCTCAGCCCTCGGTTGGCTTTCAAAAGCCACTGCGAGCTCCCGATACCTCGGGTGAGGCGGAGCCGTCGCAGAGAAAGCAACCGAGAGGCAGCTGTGTCTGTATGTTCTCCCAGGCTCGTTCAAGCTCCAGTGGGGAAAGCCACGCCCCCAGGAACGAGCCCGGTTGCCGCAGCGCCCCCCAATGGTTATCCCCGGTACGGCAGCTACCCCAAAGAATTTTTGGGGGGGGAGTAGTGGCCTAACTCGAGTGCCGGAGGCCCAGGAGAGGCCAGCCCGAGTGCCAGAGGCCCAGGAGAGGCCAGCCCGAGTGCCGGAGGCCCAGGAGAGGCCAGCTATAGTGCCGGAAGCCCAGGAGAGCCCGGCTCGAGTGCCGGAGGCCCAGGAGAGGCCTACCCGAATGCTAGAGGCCCAGGAGAGGCCAGCTCGAGTGCCGGAGGCCCAGGAGAGGCCGACTATAGTGCTGGAGGCCCAGAAGAGGCCGACTATAGTGCCGGAGGCTCAGGAGAGGCTAGCTATAGCACCGGAGGTCCAGGAGTCACCACCACCTGTTATCGCAATCCAGACGGGGTTACCCTCGCCGCCAGTTCCCGCGGCCCCCGGACGGGGTCACCCTCGCCGCCAGTTCCCGCGGCCCGGACGGGGCCACCGCCTGTTCCCGCGGCCCGGACGGGGTCATCCTCGCCACCTGTTCCCGCGGCCCAGACGGGGTCATCTTCACCGCCTGTGCCCACGACCCGGAAGAGGTCACCTTCACCGCCTGTTCCTGCGACTCAGGAGGGGTCGTCACCGCGGCTGGCAGTCACCGCAGCGCCACCCGTGGACCTGGGACTGCCTGCGCGCCATGCTGCGCCTCGGACCCCACCCATCCCGCCCTACGAAGTTCCCCGTGTCCCGCCCGTCCCGCCCTGTTTTCAGTCTCCTGTCTCTCCCTGTTTCCCGCCTTCCCCGCCCTCGTATATGAGTTCTGATTTATCATTTCTGCCTTCTGTGGTTCCTGGTTTTGTCTTTGCCCGTGTCATGGTGTCTGTTTCTGTTCCTGTGTCTGTTCCTGTGTCTGTCCCGTTTTTGTCTACCCCGATGCCTGTCTCAGTGTCTGTTCCAATGTCTGTCCCTGTGTTTGTGCCAGTCCCCCTGTCGGTTGCCTGGTCTGTGTTAGGTCTTCGTCTTCCTCGTCCTCCTGTTGTGCCCTCCCCTGGTCATCGTCGCCCTTCATGTGCTGTTGCTCCTCCCTCCTCGTGTCGGCCTGCTCGTTTTCCTCAGTCTAGTGTCTCTACCTGCTCTAGTTTTGTTCCTTCGTCTGTCTCCACTCCCGTGTCTGTCCCTGGTCCTACCCTCGCATCTCGCCCTGTTTTTGATTTTTCCCCTGGTTCTCCTTCCCTTCCGGCGTCATCAGTTCCTGGTTTGTGTCCGTTGCCTGTCCCTGGTATGCCTGCATTGTCTGTTCCTGATTTCCCTTGTGTCTTTGGTTCATGTCCTGTATGTGGTTTTGGTTTGCGCACCCCGGGTGTTGTGCGCTTGTGAGGGGGGTACTGTAACGTCTGCCCTCCTCCTCCTGTCATTTCGTGCCTGTTTGTGTCTCATAGTCCCGCCTTGTGTCTGTAACCCTGCCCCTCGTTATCCTAGTCAGGTGTCCTGTATTAGTTCAGTTCTATTTATACCCTCTGTTTGGTCTTCCGTGTTGCCGGTTATTTTGTCGAATCATTTGTGCTGTCATTTGAGTCCTGCCCTAGTCTCCGTGTACTTCCGTGTTTTCTCAGCCCTGTATTTCGTTAATGTTCTAAGTCTGTGTTTTGTTCTGTTTATTAGTTCTTATTTAGTATGTCTCTCCGTGTAGGTTATGTTTCTTTGTCGGACTCCCTGCCTGTTATGACCCATGCCCGTGTAAACGACTCTGCTTATGGATTGCCTTTTAATAAATCTCGCTCATCTCAGCGTTTGTGTCCGCAAACTACTTCTCCGCCGCTCCCGGCGTTACAACTATTAACTCTTAATTCTAAATATTTGTTCCAAAAATTACCCAAGATGACATCTTTCAGTTTTGATGATTTAAATGCAATTTTCTCTATGACATTCTGTTCACTCCCTTATCTGTGTGTCTGCTCCCCTGATCCTCTCTCTCTGTCTGTCTCTCTCTCCATCTGTCTCTCTCTCTCTTTCTCTGTCTGTCTCTCCCTGTACTCCTCCACTATACCTAGACCCAGTGCCTCCTCTCCTGATAAGGAGAACACCAATCATACATATGTTTTATTATTCTTACCCAATTGTGTTAAGACACATCTTCTTTATTCTGTATTTAACTACATGTATTATCATTAAACTGAGGAACTCTTTCCTGACACCCGTGTGTTGTGAATCTGTTCTCCCAGCGCTAGGCTACGGAACTCTTGAGGGCTGTACAAATTTATAATCCTGTCTATGAACCCTGATGGTTTTGATCTACTGTACGTCTAGAGATGATTTAAGAAACCTTAACACATAGTACTGGACACAGACACTCGTGGGAAACGTTGCTTGGAGGACCTCCTGCAAGGACAAACAACATCTGACGGAAGGTAAATTTTGTATTGTAACATAAATAAAAATTATATAAAGCAGAGGCATTTTATTTGTGTGTGTGTATAAACGTTACCAAGCTACCCAGAGGCAACCAGCATAGCTAACATAGTGTTGGAAATTATATTTTAATCCTTTATATTTTGCTAGCATTACATTACTAATCAATTGCGTAGTATCAGGCATTATATTTTACTATTACATTATTAATCAAACTGCTTAGTATCAAAAGTGTCTGACAAGCATATTCTCAAAAGTGTTTGACAAGCATATTCTAAGAAGCAGAGATAGAAGGTTTTAAAACAGGATGCTTGATAATAGCATCAGCAGGTGCATTTGACTTTTGCAAACCATCCATCCATCCATCCATTTTCTTCCGCTTATCCGGGTCGCGGGGGCAGTAGCCTAAGCAAAGAGGCCCAGGTTTCCCTCTCCCCAGCCACCTCTTCCAGCTCTTCTGGGGGGATGCCAAGGCGTTCCCAAGACAGCCGAGAGATATAATCTCTCCAGCGTGTCCTGGGTCTTCCCCGGGGCCTCCTCCCAGTTGGACATGCTCAGAGCGCCTCCCTAGGCAGGCGCCCAGGTGGCATCCGAACTCATTTCGGCCGCTTGTATTCGCGATCTAATTCTTTCGGTCACTACCCAAAGCTCGTGACCATAGGTAAGAGTCGGAACGTAGATTGACCAGTAAATTGAGAGCTTTGCCTTTTGGCTCAGCTCTCTCTTCACCACAACGGTCCGGTACAGCGACCGCAATACTGCAGCCACAGCATCGATCCGCCTGTCAATCTCTCGTTCCATCCTTCCCTCACTCGTGAACAAGAACCCGGGATACTTAAACTCCTCCACTTGAGGCAAGGACTCACTCCCGACCCAGAGAGGGCACTCCACCCTTGTCCGACTGAGTACCATGGTCTCAGTTTTAGAGGTGCTGATTCTCATCCCGGCCGTCTCGCACTCGGCTGCAAACTGATCCAGCGAGAGCTGTAGGTCTCGGCCTGATTATGCCAACAGGACCACATCATCTGCAAAGAGAAGGCGCGGAATCCTGAGGCCACCAAACCGAACCCCCTCCGCCACTTGGCTACGCTGAGAAATTCTGTCCATAAAAGTTATGAACAGAATCGGTGACAAAAAGGGCAGCCTTGGCGGAGTCCAACTCCCACCGGAAACCAGTCTGACTTACTGCCGGCCATGCGAACCAAACTCCTGCTCCGTTTGTACAGGGACTGGATAGCCCGTAGCAACGGGCCCGGTACCCTATACTCCCGGAGCACCCCCAGAGGAATCCCCGAGGGACACGGTCGAATGCCTTTTCCAAATCCACAAAACACATGTGGACTGGTTGAGCAAACTCCCCTGCACCCTCTAGGACCCTCGCAAGGGTGAAAAGTTGGTCCAGTGTTTCCCCTTTCTTAAAAAGGGGAACCACCACCCCTGTTTGCCAATCCATAGGCACTGCCCCCGATGTACACGCGATGTTGCAAAGACGTGTCAATCAAGACAGTCCCACAACATCCAGAGCCTTAAGGAACTCAGGACGGATCTCATCCACCCCCGGAGCCTTGGCACCAAGGAGTTTCACAACTACCCTGGTCACCTCAGCCCTAGTGATGGACAAGCCCCCGCCCAAGTCCTCTGGTTATGCTTCCTCTATGGAAGACGTGATGGTGGGATTGAGAAGATCCTCAAAGTATTCCTTCCACCGCCTAATGACATCCCCAGTTGAGGTCAGCAGATCCCCAGCCCCACTGTATACAGTGTTGGTTGGGAACCGCTTTCCCCTCCTGAGTTGCCTGGCGGTTTTCCAGAACCTTCTCGGAGCCGATCGAAAGCCACTTTCCATGGTCTCACCAAACTCTTCCTACACCCAAGTTTTTGCCTCTGCGACAGTGTAGGGGTTTCACCTACTAATCCTTTAAAGTAGATTAATTTGTTTTACCTTAATTATTAATCAGTCTCGTTAATTTAGAATCAGTCTCATATTCAAATTATACCAGAACCACAACATTTAGTTCTCAACTAAAGGTAACTAATGGTTTGGTATCTGAAGGATTTAACTATGAATTCTTTGGAGGTTTTGGCAGCAACCACTTTTGAATGACATCAACACAGACAAATTGGTGAAAATAAATGATACATTTATTTAAAACTAACTATTCTAAACAAACAGCATCAACAGGGATCAGTATATTTACAGTGAAGGCATCTAGTGTGTGTGAATGTGTAAAAGGGGGAGAGTAAATGTGCGCTTGGGCGGTTAACGGTTGGCGTGTGAGGAGGTGGGAGTTGTAATCTCTGTTCTCCTATGGAGAACAAAGCAACTAAAATGGCACCGACTTTGAACAGTAGAGTAGGGTGGCTGTATGTTATTGAGCTCAGCTGGTTTATTCTAACGTGGTCAGAACAAAGGATAATGGCGCTGGCTTAATAACTAAAAATTAATGTGGTGTGTCTGAGAATGGGGAAGACTATATCAGTTACAAATTAAACAGAGATCGCACGCACAGCACAGAGAACTTTGTATGAACAAATCTGGATTGTCTTAAAGAAAGCTGAACATAAAAACAGAATGTCTTAACTGAAACTTGATAAGTCTGCAGTTCAAATAACCTCCAAAACCTCCAAAGCTTCTGCCCAGCAGTTAGACTCTCACGTGTTGAGGATTTTGGGTGGTTTCGTCGTCCTCACTGAATTCTCCTGGAATTAGGAGGGAATTTCCACCACAGGTTCCTCGTTGATAAAAGTGACGTCGTCCAGGTGTCCTGGGAATCGTCCTTCTGGATACGGAGTCCAGGAATGTGAGTCTCATCCACGGTTTAACAACAGGGAATTGATCGCCTTTGTGTCAGTCTGTGTGGCCGCGTTAGCAAGCTTGATAGAAGTAGGTCGGTGAATCTGTTGCTGTGGCGACGTTGATCAGTCGGTTGGATTACACCGTTACTTGGGCTTGTTAATTAAGTAATACGACTTTCAGCTGTTTGCCGTTAGTCGTACCGGAGTTCGCGTGCTCTCAATAAAGAAAACCAGAGAGTGAGAGATGGCGGATCCTCTCTTAACTAGGTCTAACCACGGTGCGGGTCAAACCAGAGAGAGATATGGCGGATCCTCTCTTAAATAGGTCTAACCTCTGTGCGGGTCAAACCAGAGAGAGAGAGATGGTAGAGCTGATCAAGGTATTTAAACACCTGAATTTCGCGCACTTTAGGCACGCCCTTTCTTCCGTCGAAGCAAGCTTGTTTGATGTAATTCCAGTGGTACTGCCACCTGCTGGTTTGGCATGGTACCTACAACAGATCCACTTGGACCCCTGTACCTGTCTGCTGCCTCCAAAGTCCCACGGGCCAACCAGGCCCGATAGAACTATTTCTTCAGCATGACGGCCTCCCTTACCCGAGGTGTCCACCACCGGGTTCGGGGATTGCCGCCACGACAGGCACCGACAACCTTGCGGCCACAGCTCCGATCTGCTGCATTGACAATAGAGGCACGGAACCAAGCCCACTCAGACTCAATGTTTCCGGCCTCCCTCGGGATGCGGTCAAAGCTTTGTCGGATGTGGGAGTTAAAGACCTTTCTGACAGGTTCCTCTGCCAGACGTTCCCAGCAAACCCTCACACGATGATCGATTTTGTAATCGTATCGTCGAACTTGCGACCGTGTGTCTTGGAAACTCGGGTAAAGAGAGGAGCTGAGCTGTCAACCAATCACCACCTAGTGGTGAGTTGGATCAGATGGCGGGCGAGGATGCCGGACAGACCTGGCAGACCCAGACTTTTGCAAACCTAGGAATGTAAACATCGCTTGGACTGGCTTAGAAGAAAAGTGTGTGTGTTTGATATCTGTAACTCTTGTGTAATCCCACGGTGTGAAACTGTTCGAAGAGAGAAGCATCTGTGACCTCGAGAGCTGATAACTGCTATAGTTATAGTTATGCTATATAATGAGCTCAGTTATTGTGAAGTAACAGATGTGGGAAATTGCACACAAGAGAAGTAGCCCCTTGTAGTGTAGGATGTAGGAGAGAAAACAAGAGGTCTGGGAAACCGTGCACAAGATTACCGTACTTTCGATAAGAACAGAATGAGCTCACTTGGTGCAAAATGAAAGGTAAGCAGTTTTTAGACGAATAGGCAGACAGTTACAAAGGAACAGGTGGTTTCCAGCGAGGGTGGGGGCTACACTCAGTTTTAGCTATTTAAATCAGGCAGAAGTTGTCTGTCCCTTAGAGCTACACACTGAGCGGCACAAACAGCTTAGGCTTTTCACTCTTGTTGTGTGCTCTCCAGAGATCTCTGCATTTCTATGTTCACTTTAATAAAAAGTTAAAAGGCAAAAGACTGGTGACTTTTCTTTTTTGCATCAAACGGACGCGCTGCGCTAAGACAGGAGGAGAGGAAGCGCAACAATTTGGTGACCCCGACGTGGGTTTTTTTTTTTTTGGAAATCATCGTCAAAAGGCTGTTGCTTCATCTCAGGCGCCTGAAATCAAAGGTAAAGCAGAAACCTGTTACAACTAATTCTGCATATTGATTATAACTAAATTGTGATGAACTGACAGTACTTGGGCGATACTAAATTAAATCCAGTCTTTTGGTTAAATGGTATGAAAGGAAAATGAAGATAAAATATATGATTTAAAAGGAATAAAGGAATATATGATTTAAGGAAAACCACAAATAAAAAAGTTTGGTTTCCTGGGTGTGGCAACCCTCCCGTTCGTCTGATGAGGCGACGGTAACGCCAGGTGGAAGGCCTTGGGAATGGAGAAACCCCTAAATACTGCGTTTAGGCCATAAATACTGAGGTTGGGACTTAAGGTATAAGAATAATAAAATTGTTTTTGTTTCCTGGGTGTGGCAAACCCCCGTTCGTCTGACAGGCGACGGTAACCGAGGCAGCGTCCTGCGGAAAAGCTGGGTTGGAGGCCCTGGGACCTGAGGTATCCCTAAATACCAGTTTTGGACAAAAGAAACCTGAATTGATTGAGGCTGGTAATCTGATGGTACCAACTGAGCCCTAAAAATCATAATTAAGGTTGAGGACAACTAAAAGATTTTTCAACATGTCTGGGAAGGAAATGCAAACGACTTATAAACAGCTTGATGTAAAATTCGGAGCTGATAATTGGCAATGGAGAACATTAGATGAAGAGGTCGAACAAACAAGTATGTTATATTTATATAACATATATATATATATATATATATATATATATATATATACGCTGCTTCTTGCTGACGCTGCAAGAATCTGTTTAATTACATCTGATACATCTACAAATATTTTGTGGACTTTGTGGACATATTTACACATAACTCCGGCTACAACAACCTCCACAAGCCATCGAAAAACATTCAAAGTTCATCTCAACCGAAGCTAAGTATCTTTAGTATTTCACCATGTCTGAGTCGCCTGTTGTTTGTGTGGAGTGTGGCATGTTTAGCTACTCTTCTTCCGTCAGTAGGGATAATTTTGTTTGTAACAAGTGTAGATTAATTATTAGCATGACGGAGAAGATTTAGCTTTTAGAGGAGCGCATCCGGATATAGCGACCCCCTTAGAGACACCAGCGGCCATAGTTAAGTGTATCCCGGGGGCTAGAGCGCCTGACATCAGGGCTAATCTTAAGGTGCTGGCTAATCGTAAATATTCAAAGATAGTGGTACACGTCGGCACCAATGATGTGGGTTTGAGACAGTCCGAGATCACTAAGGATAATGTTAAAGAGGTGTGTGAGTTAGCGGGGACTATGTCAGATGCCGTAACATGCTCTGGTCCCATCCCAATTCGGCGTGGTGCCAAAACCTACAGCAGGTTATTGGCGCTACACCGCTGGATGTCTAAATGGTGCTCAGAAAACAAGGTGGGTTATATAGATAATTGGACGCGTTTTGAGGGCAGGCCTGGCCTTTTGAAGCGAGACGGCATTCACCCTTCTTGGGAGGGTGCTGCTCTCATTTCCCGTAGCATATCTGCTAGGCTTACTAGTGGTAGTGTAGGACTTGTTAATGGGGATTGACAAACCAGAGCCGAGGCCAGGCAGCAGACACAAAGGCTAAACCGACTGTCTGCTAGCTGCAAAGAGACGTCACCTAGGTCACACTGGATTGAGACTGTGTCAGTTCCTCGAGTACCAAAAAATAACTCTCGCAAAGTTAGTAGACAAAATTTAATCAATGTTAAATTTGATTATGCTCCCTTGGAGAGTAGTTTAAATCTGAAACTAGGACTGCTAAATATTAGATCCCTGTCATCTAAAGCATTGCTGGTTAATGAAATGATTACCGATCATAATCTATGCATGCTCTGCTTGACGGAAACCTGGACCCGGCCAGATGATTATATGGCCCTAAATGAAGCTTCTCCCTCTGGCTATAGATATGTTCATAACCCCCGTCCAAATGGTCGAGGAGGTGGTGTCGCCACAATATATGACTCTGATATAGACGTTTCTCAAAAATTCGGCTTTAAATTTAATTCTTTTGAACATCTCATCCTCTCTGTTTCAAATGTATCAAATCTGACAACCAACAAAGTGTCGCAGTCGTTTATGTTAATTACTATTTACCGCCCCCCTGGTTCTTACTCTGAGTTCTTGCAGGAGTTTTCAGACTTCCTGTCTCATGTAGTGCTATCAGCCGATAAGGTGATTATAGTTGGTGATTTTAACATCCATTTTGAGAATCTTTGTGACGCTTTAAGCAAAAAATTTTCAAGAAATTCTTGATTCAATGGGTATCACTCAGAATGTGGTGGGTCCTACGCATAATTGTAGTCATACTTTAGACCTGGTTTTATCATTTGGTATTAACATATCCAGCTTAGCAATTTTACCTCAGAGCGAGGCCGTTTCAGACCACAGCCTCATAACGTACAAGTTATGCTTGACTGACGGTATTCATCAGCCGCCCGCTACCGAATGAAACGAACTATAGCACCTAGTACCATAGCCGCGCTCACTGACATTTTACCTGGTTTGACAGAAATTGATACACCTGTAGCTCCGGAAGGACTAGAGCATTTTACCGAGCAAGTTGAGACTTCTCTTCGTACAGCATTAGACAAGGTTGCACCATTACGCTATAAGAGAGCCTCTGAAGAATATCGCCATGGTATAACGAGCATACGCGTAGTCTCAAAGGAGCCGCGAGGATCCTGGAGCGTAAATGGCGAAATTCAAAGTTAGAAGTGTTTAGACTATCATGGAAAAGCAGCCTTAGTGAATATAAGCATGCCCTCCATACGGCAAAATCCTCATACTTATCAGCTTTAATAGAAAAACATAAAAACAATTCTGCACTCATATTTAAACTGTTTCCAGCCTAACAAGGAGCCATGATCAAATCAATCCACTAATTCCACTAGAGTGTAGCAGTAATAATTTTATGAAATTCTTTAATGATAAGATTGATAAAATTAGGGAAAAAATTGGTTGTGCTATCTCAGAGCCTGTCAACATGTCTATGCACCTTGACAGCTGTCTGGTCAGCTCTGATGCCCTGTTAGAGTCCTTCTCCCCAATTGGTCGTGAGGAGCTTATTTCATTGGTGGAATCTGCCAAGCCCTCCACATGCATACTAGATGCAGTACCAACCCATTTACTTAAAGAATTACTGCATAGCAATATAGAACCTTTGCT
The DNA here is from genome assembly GCA_020368025.1 of Brachyhypopomus occidentalis. Classification (NCBI taxonomy): domain Eukaryota; kingdom Metazoa; phylum Chordata; class Actinopteri; order Gymnotiformes; family Hypopomidae; genus Brachyhypopomus; species Brachyhypopomus occidentalis. Next base: position 919,034 of record JAGXOD010000122.1, read on the forward strand.
CACTATAATAAACTGCTCTCTGAGCCTGGGCTATATTCCCAGTTCATTTAAACTTGCAGTTATCAAGCCGCTAATTAAAAAACCTGGTCTTAACCCCCAGGAAATGTCCAACTATAGGCCTATCTCTAATTTGTCATTCATATCCAAAATTCTAGAGAAAGTAGTTTCTTCACAACTCTCTTCCTTCCTACAGACAGAACATGTCTTAGAATTATTTCAGTCTGGATTTAGACCCCACAACACCACTGAAACTGCGCTGACTAAAGTAGTAAATGATCTCTTGATATCCTCTGATAAAGGACACATTTCTTTTCTCATACTGCTAGACCTCAGTGCGGCTTTTGACACCATTGATCATAATATTCTACTTAATAGGCTGGAGACACTCATTGGTATAAGAGGTCAAGCACTCTCCTGGTTCAGGTCCTACCTGACAGATCGTTACCAATTTGTACTAGTAAACAACGAATGCTCAGAGCGTTCTGAGGTAAAATATGGTGTCCCACAAGGATCTGTACTGGGCCCCATATTATTTACATTATATATGCTTCCACTGGGCACTATCTTTCGTAGGCATGGTATTAGCTTCCATTGCTACGCAGATGATACTCAGTTGTATATATCTTCCAATCCGGATGATATCACCACTACTCTCAAGATTGAGAGCTGCGTCCAGGACATTAAAAACTGGATGGCGTCTAATTTTCTTCAACTAAATTCTGATAAGACTGAGGTGCTGATTCTTGGGCCTAAAGCTGCTAGAAGCATCTGGGCTGATATTCCCCTTACCCTAGATGGGTTTTCAGTAACACCTAAGTCTCCCGCAAAAAGCTTAGGTGTCACTATTGATTCGAATATTTCATTTGACACACATATATGCAATGTCACTAAGGCTGCCTTTTTCCATTTACGTAATATCGCCAAGATGAGACACTTACTTTCATTAGCTGATGCAGAGAAGCTGGTACATGCTTTTGTCTCGTCAGGATTGGACTACTGTAATGGTCTTCTAATTGGATGCTCTAAACAGTCCATAAAGAAGCTACAACTTGTACAAAATGCTGCAGCTAGAGTCCTAACTAAGGCTAGAAAATTCGATCATATTAGTCCCATTCTCACGGCATTACATTGGCTTCCGATTAAACATCGAATTGAATTTAAAATTCTTCTCTTAACCTATAAGGCGTTAAATGGTCTTGCCCCACAATATCTGAGTGAACTCATTGCTTACTACAACCCATCTCGCCTTTTACGCTCCCAAAATGCTGGATTTCTCTTAGTTCCAAAAATTTGTAAGACTACAGCCGGAGGCAGAGCTTTCTCCTTTAAAGCCCCTCAATTATGGAATAGCCTTCCAGCTCCAATCCGAGATTCTGACACAGTTCCAATCTTTAAATCTAGACTTAAGACTCACCTATATAATCAAGCCTTCAGTTAAATATTCCCCTAGTAAGGTGCGGGGCTCAGGGGCCTCCAGACGTTGAGATTTCTGGTAATCTGAGATGTTGATGCTGTCATCCAGCTGTGTCATGGCATCACTCTAGTTGTGACTGACTTGACTGGAAAGCAATGTCTCAGTGAGCCCTCATGACTGTGGTCACCTCTGGACCCCTCCCTTTAGTTAAGCTGCTATAGAATAGCCTGCCGGAGCTACATGCTAATCACTGGCACATGAGCTATGTACATTTAAATCAATGGTGGTTAAACTGACATCCTCACACTCAGTCTGTATTGTCCATCTTTTTGCATGCTTCTACCCAAGACGACTGCATGCAAGCACCTACAAGCACCTGGGAGATGGTCTGGCTCGCCGGTGGATGTACTGATGCCGGGGTTGGATGTACCATTGCCGTAAGGGGACGTGCTGATGCTGGCTCCAACCTGAGGTGCACCATCTGCACCGAAGGGACTGTGACTACTTGGCCGGGGAACAAGAACTTTAAGCTATAACTGTAGAACCACCTCTTGTTCATAAATACGGACTGGTGCTAACGGGCCGCCCAATGGAGGATGGGTTCCCTTTTGAGTCTTGGTCCTCCCAAGGTTTCTTCCTATTCCCCGCCATCTTAGGGAGTTTTTCCTTGCCACTGTCGCCTTTGGCTTGCTCATTAGGGATCTGGACCCATACAATTTGTAAAGCTGCGTTGAGACATGTCTTGTAAAAAGCGCTATATAAATAAAATTGACTTGACTTGTATCCATCTGAGTCAGAAGGAATGACAAGTAATTTGCGTTGTCCTCCTCCACCTAAAATGGAAAAAAAATCTTTATTAATAAACATTCAATAAAAAAATTCAGAGAAGATCTACAAAACAGCCACATTTGAATTCAGCATCAATTATAGGGAGCCCTTTCCTGTAGACTTGTGCAATAACCAGCCACCAGAGATATTTGCAAGCTTTGGATATGCTTTTGTAGCGGATATACTGATAATTATGAGTTATGAAACAGGGCACCACCCTGATAATTCAGGGAAATATTTATTTGATAACTGTAATAGATGAAATAATGATATATCAGTCTCATTACCAAAGGGTTAAGTTCTGAATCCGCGCAGTGACCTAATACCATCAACCAACATATGTATTTCTCATTCGAGCTACATTTTAACCTAAATACCCGCCAGTCTCCTCGGAATTGTTTAAAACGCTCGATAAATTTGTCAACCGCCACACAGTTTACTGAAACCCTCCCAGATTTAACAACTTTAGCCAACTCGCCAACAGATCCAGAGGGGTTAGACAGTTTAACCGACTGCTTAGAGAATACTTGTAGATCAGCTCTAGATATAGTAGCTCCATTCAAACATAAAAAGGTCAGACTTAAAAAGCTCGCCCCGTGGTACACCGACCAAACTCGTAATTTAAAACAAATAGCACGTAAATTAGAGCGGAACTGGCGCTCTACTAAGCTGGAAGTATTCCACTGTGCCTGGAAGGATAGCCTTATTGAATACAAAGGGGCACTTACTAAAGCACGGTCAACATACCTAGCCTCACTGATCGAAAAAAAAATTAAAATAATCCTATATTTCTTTTCAGTACTATTTCTAAACTTACAAAAAAATCAAACCAGCGCTGAACATCAGATTCCAGGGACCCTAACTAGTAATGTATTTATGGATTTCTTTGATAATAAAATAGAGAATATTAGACTAAATATAAATCCTTTTATAGGTAATTCATCTGGTTTGTCATCTGGATTGGCTGATATTGAACAAAATCTAGCATTAGAAGAAAAGCTTGAAGCTTTTCATCCACTCCCACAACTAGAATTGGAGAAAATAATTTCATTGTTAAATTCTACTACTTGCACATTAGACTCGATTCCCTCTAAATTACTCAAAGAGGTTTTACCAGTTGTAATCGAACCTCTTTTAAATATAGTAAACTCATCCATCACAATGGGTCACATGCCCAGATCCTGTAAACTAGCAGTCATTAAACCCCTGATCAAGAAACCAAATCTTGATCCTAATGTACTATCTAGCTACAGACCCATCTCGAACCTATCATTTATATCCAAGATCATAGAAAAAGCTGTGGCCAAACAGTTATGCTTATATCTGCACAGGAACCACATATTTGAAAAATTCCAATCTGGATTTAGGCCCCACCACAGCACTGAAACAGCACTAGTTAAAGTAACAAATGATCTCCTTCTTGCCTCTGATCAAGGTTATGTATCTCTATTAGTGCTTCTCGATCTTAGTGCAGCCTTCGACACAATAGATCACAAGATCCTGCTAGAAAGGTTAGAAAACTGGGTTGGAATCTCGGTACAGCCCTTTCATGGTTTAATTCTTACTTAACCAATCGCTATCAGTTTGTAGAGCTCGATAATATTCCTCCAAACACTCAGAAGTGAAATATGGAGTCCCGCAAGGCTCCATCCTAGGACCACTATTATTTACATTATATATGTTACCATTAGGAATAGTTATAAATAAACATGGTGTCAACTTTCACTGCTATGCAGATGACACCCAACTTTATATATCAGCCAAACCTGATGACAAATCCAGATTAGGAAAAATTGAGGCCTGCGTAAGTGATATTAAATGTTGGATGTCGCTAAACTTCCTCCACCTTAATGGTGACAAAACAGAGGTTCTCCTTCTGGGCCCAAAGGCCACAAGACAGAAAATACCAGATCTAATGTTAAATCTCGTAGATTACCCCATTACTCCTGGCTCGGTAGCCAAAAATCTCGGCGTCTTATTCGACTCTGACCTATCATTTGATGAATACATAGATAATACTACCAGGATAGCTTTTCTACATCTCCGTAACATTGCCAAGTTAAGAAATGCATTATCCCAGCATGATGCAGAAAAACTAGTACACGCCTTTGTTAGCTCCAGATTAGATTATTGTAACTCGTTACTGTCAGGATGTTCAAATAGGAATATAAATAAACTTCAAGTAGTTCAAAATGCCGCAGCCAGAGTTCTAACTAGAACTAGAAAATTTGAACATATCAGCCCAGTCTTATCGGCCCTGCACTGGCTCCCAGTACAATTCCGTATTGATTTTAAAATTATTCTATTGACTTATAAAGCACTGCATGGACTTGCTCCTGACTACCTCCAAGAGCTTATCTCTTATTATGAACCCCGCGTCCACTACGATCCCAAGGTGCTGGCCTCTTATTAGTTCCATCAATTAATAAGGTAACAGCAGGGGGGGAGCCTTTTCTTATAAGGCCCCCAACTATGGAATAGTCTTCCAGAATGTGTCCGGGACTCTGGCACAGTCTCAATCTTTAAGTCTAGGTTGAAAACTTACTTGTTTGATCTAGCATTTGGTAATTAATGTGCCCCTTTAGATAAGGTAACAGATCCAGGGGTTCATGGGTAAAGGGTTTTTATGGCAAACTGGGGCGCTGGTGCTGTCATCCTATCACTGCACGCGGTCACTCAAGTTTGTCGACGGTGTAGTGGATGAATGCCAGTGTCTCAGGATGCTCCCAAGTCTGTGTTACCTTCTGGTTCTGCCCTTTAGCTAGGCTGTAATAATTTAATTGCCGGAGTCGCTGCCACACTCCAGAAATGCTTACATTTACTTTGTCTAACATATTCCATATAGAACTAATTCTTCCCAATGGCTGCCCGAGAAATACCGGGACAAGGAAACACGAGCCTTTCCCGTTACCCACCCCATACAAGCATCTAGGAGATGGTCTGGCTTGCCAGTGGATGTGCCGATGCCGTGGTTGGATGTGCCATTATCGCAAGAGGACGTGCTGATGCCAACTCCCACCTGAGGCTCATCTACTCTGAAGGGACTGTGACTACTCGGCCTGGAAGTAGAATCATAACTACAGGATTATATCTGGACTATACATGAACTGTGAATGTGGACATTGCTAGCGGGCCACCCAATGGAGGATGGGTTCCCTTTTGAGTCTTGGTCCTCCCAAGGTTTCTTCCTAAATTCCTGCCATCTTAGGGAGTTTTTCCTTGCCACTGTCGCCTTTGGCTTGCTCATTAGGGATCTGGACCCACGCAATTTGTAAAGACGCTTTGTGACAACATGTGTTGTAAAAAGCGCTATATAAATAAAATTGAATTGAATTGAATATTTACCACCGTAATCAGATTAATGAATAAATGTCCAAATTTATTGAATGATTAATATAATAATTGAAGCATTACAGGGAATAACATGTGAATGGTTTGGCTCAGTAATGTAACTAAGTCTACACGTGAATCTACTAATCTAAAGTACACGAGAAAAAAAACTACTATTATTTGATTATGACTGGATTGTATAGATGACGGGATACTTTTCTAACTCAGGTAGGACCAGGCAGGAAAAGAGAGTCTCAGAGGAGAATTAGGAAGAGCACGAAATTCCCGACAGAGGCTAATGAAAAGGCTTAATCGTATTAAGCTAAGAGGGATAGTAAATACTGTAGGTAGTGGCAAGTTATTAGCACCGGACACCCCAAATTAGCATGTATTTGGCGTCTTACTTGCAGATAGGAGGACACATCCGTGGGCGATCAACTGCAGAGTTCGCAGGCGAGATTGGATCGACGCGCTCGCAGGAAGCGCGGATATTGGCTCTTGCAGTTTGGCGCGTACACGACCTGGGTCACTTCTTTGCGAATGCTAAGACTTCACAGAGCTACCTCTTCCGGGTGGCTTCCAACTTTCTTGGAATTCTGAAGAATTAGTAGGACGTCAAAGCAATGGTTTGCCGGTGTTCGGTCGGATTTCCACTTGCGTTGATTACTTGCCGAGGACTACTCTTAAATTACACAGCTAAATTAAATCAATAACTGTCAGGCAAACAGAATTTACTTTCATTTAACTGAGAAATAAAATGAAATTGATTTAGAAAACTAGATAAATGAGAGCAAACTTGACGACGACGACATAAAACAAACTAGGTTAAATACTTTTCTCGAGAAATAAAACGAAGATCTTCTTGGAGGTTGGGATTAAATTCGAACTTAGTTGCGGTATTCTGGCATTCCTCCAACTCTATTGAAACACACAGAAAAACATAGATATGTGTATGTTTGTAGCAACACAACCCAAGAATACATGGACATGTATATTTACAATATTACAACATATAAGACTACATAGGTATATGTATGAATGTGGGGTGACTATACAATAAAGGTTTTATGATGGCACCAATTACAGACGAGGGATCCTAAGTCTTGCATTTATATCAGTCACAGATCACTTAATGCCTGGATGTTGTAGGTGTAACGCCGTGCGCGGCGTGAGTTTAAAGGGCAAACACAAGCTCTGAGATGAGCGAGATTTATTGGAAGACATTCCAGAACATGAGACGAACCCAACACATAACGACATAATTAAACAGAGAATACACTATCAAACTAAACACGAGAAAGAACTATAAACATAAACGAAGCTGAAGCTGAAACAACGACGAGAGACTAAACGCGAAAATACAGTAACACTACAGAGGTTTTAGACGACGTAACATGACAAAGTGACGACAGAGGCTGTAAGTCAGACAAAATAACCAGCAACACAGCAGACCAAACAGAGCGTATAAATAGCACAGAACTAACATGAGACACATGAAAGACTTAACGAGAGGCAGGGAATACAAAACACGAGGAGGGGCTAAGACGCACATGGCTACAAAAACAACACAGGCAGGAGAATGACAGGAGGGGGCGGGGCAGACCGTGACAGTAGGCACAGAATTCATGATCTTCATTTCAGAGTTCTTAAAGAGCTGATGAAATGGACACCGGAGTTTTGAGGATAAAGGGTCCTTCCCTTAGTTGTGAGATAGTCGAGTTTGGTGTCTTTGGAATGCTCTCGTCGAGTTGCTTCCTCTCGGCTAGGTGTTAATCCAGTGTCCGCAGAGGATGCAAAGCTATAAGGATCCCTGAAATATTTGCACCTTTAGGCATGAGTTTAATCAGGAATGTCAGAGGGGTGGCACTTTGGCTGAAACCTTGGTGAATCAGATAAGGCTGGGTAGTGAGATTTACGACTGAAGGTCCATCTTGGTTTTGGGCTCTAAACCAAGCCAGACCCCCATTAGCAATTTTTATTGCATCTCTCCTGGATCAGATGGGGTCAGTTCCTCACACTTAGCGAGGGGGTCATCTCTGTGTATGGTGGTGAAGTTGGTTTGGGCAGTCTCCCCTACACTTTCACAAGCAAATCTGACAACTTGAGTGACACAGAAGAGAGTTTACACAATTTAGAAATTTGAACACATTAACATATGGTTTACCAGACATGCAATGCGGTTATCAATTACATACACCATATATTTCCAATTCAACAGCCTCACTGCATCTCATTAAAGGTTTGCTCAGCATAGTGTTATGATCATCTTAACTGGTGGCAAGTTCAATGTGATGCTCAATACTGGAGCAGTCTTACAACTTTAGTATTTTTGCAGAGCATATAATGTAACAATAAATGTGGTTAATAAGTGTATGAATTATACCACATTATATTTTACATTAAATATATTTCATTTGATAGCAAACTGTGGAAAGTAGCAAACACTATCATACCTCTGAATGAGTGATGTTTTCATCTATAGTTAATGATCGTTTCCCAAGTCCAGGCAGCATAAGTCGTAATTCTAGTTCTCCTTTGGGAGTTTTCCCATGCTGTTTGTCAAGTAGGAAAAAGTTGACCAAGAAGCTTTTCTTTTGACGTGTATATGGTGCAAAACATCTTTTCCCCCTGACCTCCTTGCGGACAAATCCAGGAAAAGACCTAAAACATGACTGGTTTAGAGTATTGGAACTGCAAAGTAACACAAAACAGCCAACTTGACTGTCACATACCTTGCCATTTCTTGTTGTACTGTCTGGCCGTGGTGACTGGACTGCGCCTTTCTGTTTGTGCTCCCTGTCCACAACCTGGATCTGCCCTACGCTTCCTGGCTGGCCTGACATTTCCTGCTGAGCTTAAACTGTTGCTCAGCATTGTTACAAGATTATGAGCAGTGCTGATGATGTCTGCTAAAGGGACCTGACAAAACATTTTCATACCAAGAACAGATGAATGAAATCTCTCCAATAGCATGTGCGGAGCCACAGCGATTGCATCATTTTTGACGCGCGGACCCTCGCGCCAGTCGCACCGTGTCAAGTATAAACCTAGCTTGAGTGAACCACAATATTGAAGCTAGCTTAACGTTAAAGCCATAGAGTTTTACACGAATAAGAAAGTAGCATTGTCGTAGCGGTGGGAAAACCAAAAAGGAAGAAATGAAGCAGTAAAAATTTGATCAAAATGCCGATTCGTGGAGCCCCTTACTACTAAAAGCTCGAATTTAGGAGAATCTCAAACGACACCATTGCGGTTAGCCCGCCCCATAGAACTCTTGTCCTCAAAGATTGCGAGGGCAACATAATATATTAAACCACGAAGACATAACAAAAGCGTACACTATTTGAAACAAATAATTGTAAAACAATTTAGCTTAGACGAGGAAAGAATTAAAGCTGTACCTGATTTGAGTTCCCGCTGCTTGCATCATCTTTCTACCAGCCATCTAACAGTTGAAAGCTGGACGCGGCTGAGGACGCATGCGCATTGTGATGAATTGATTGGTATTGTACTCGATGCATTTCGGCTGTGACCCAAATGACGTATTTTTGACAGTCGTTTCTCATCTTTCGATTCGTATTCATAACTAAGAGATCATACCTGTAGAAATTCTAGTCGTATGCATAAGTTGTAGATTTTGAAGTTGTATTCTCACAAAACACACACAGTGTTACGACAAAATGTTTTTATGCATGGCTTATTCTGTACGTGAATGTATAAATACAGACATTTGTGTACAACAAATGTATTTACGTACGTGTTTTGCTGAGTATACGCACGGTTTTTTGACAGTGCTCTTACTCCATAAACACTGCTCTGCAGTGTTTGTTTGTTTGTTTGTTTTTATAGTTACTGTAATTTTTCCCGCTTGCACACATGAATATTGACATTTTGATACTCCATGAAGCTTGATATGTAATAAAAAAAATTTATTGATCAGTTACATTTTATCAGTCCCTCAGACCACACGTTTATGCAATAAGTGATTGTAAAAAAATAATTTTTATGCATTATTTTTACACATTTCTACACTAGTTTATTTAAATATTTCACTATTTTTTGTGAAGGCAACACCTTTGCACTTTGCAAACTTATTTCAAACATGAGTATAGTTCGTTCATTTCAGTAAAGGTGTGGTTTCATACGAGATATGAGAAGAATTTGAAAATTGGACCTATATTTTCAGCTTTATTTATTTATTTATGCAATACTCTAAGTCAAATGTAACCTCATTAGCAAGAGGGCTGAGATTGTTGTGAACATTTTGATATGAAATATATGGGTGCAATATTATGAATAAGTATATTTAGAGACAAATTTAGGAAAACAGGGTGGCATGGTAGCATGGTGGTGTGGTGGTTAGCACTGTTGCCTCACAGCAAGGTGCTCTGGATTTGATTCTCGGTCTGGCCTGCTCTGTGTGGAGTGTGCATGTTCTCCCCAGGTACTCTGGTTTCCTCCCACAGTCCAAAGACATGCATGTTAGGTTGATTGGTCACTCTAGTGTGTGTGTGTGTATGTGTGTGTGTGTGTGTGTGTGTGGTGGACTGGCGACCTGCCCATGGTGTACCCTGCCTTTGCTCCAGCCCTCCGTGAATAAGTGGTATGGATAATGAATGAATGAAATAGGCCCTTAGACCTCAGACACCAATATCCCCAATGGTGATTCACACCCCAATCAGAATATGTCCTCCACATTTACTCATCTGTGCATTGAGAACACACACACTAGGGGACTGTGGTACACATGTGCCCAGAGCAGTAGGCAGCCCTAGCTCTAGGGAGCAGTTAAGTACGTTGCCTAGGGCCTGGGAATTGAACCCATGACCCCCTGGTAACAAGACTAACCACCAAACCATGCCTATGTGAAGGACTGATTTCAGCAGTAAATGAAAATATGGAAAACAATCCATTCACAGTTTGCCTTTTTTAGAAAAAATGTTGATCATCCATTATCTTTACTGCTTAATCCCGGTAGTCAGGATTACAGGGGGGCTGGAGCTAATCCCAGCATCCTCAGGCAAAGGCAGGGTATACCATGGGCAGCTCACCAGTCCACCACATGGCCAACACATGCACACACTCACACCAACAGGCAATTTGGAGTGACCAATCAACCTAACACACGTCTTTGTACTGTGGGAGGAAACCAGAGTACCCAGAGAAAACCCACACAGGCCCAGGGAGAACATGCAAACGCCACACAGAGCAGACTAGACCGAGAATCAAACCCACACCACCTTGCTGTGAGACGACGGCACTAACCACCACACCACCATCAGTGATCAGTAATACTTTTTCCAGATATTTTGGCAATGTGACTCATTTTAAGGCACCTGCCTTTTGTACTCCAACTTATCAGCTTTGTCATGTGACTGTCTTCTGTTCTTAAGTAAGTTATTCGGTTATTTTGGCCACCTTCCACCTCAAAAAAAAAACAGCCACAGCAAAGGTAAACCTAACAAACAGTGGCTAAAACAGCCATTATATTTAATTGACATTTTCTAATCTGGTTAGACTGCTTTTCTTTTACATTATGCTGTAAAATAACTTTATCCCAGTTGGTTTCCTATAAGGCATACTTACCCTGGTGTGCCTCAGTTGTACTTTCAAATACAAGATGACTGTGGGCTTTAAAGGGGATATGTTCTGTCTCTCCACGTCACATCTATACATACAATCTACAATTGATACAATGACAAATGTTTGTGTATTTTTGTAAGAAAATAATGTTAGTCTCACTACTACAGAGTCTGGTTTATTTTGGTTAATATTAAAATTCAATATTAAAAATCTGGCTGCTCCATCCACCCTGGTGAGTCTTTTGGAATAATTTTGGTTATGTAGGTCTTTATAATATACTTTCAAAATGTCATATTGCTTGAATATGAACTCAGATTAACATGCTGGGATGCTGAAGGTCAGATTTACATTGTATAATAACTCTTCTGTGTATTTCATATATTTTAAATGAGCACTGTTTTGCACCAAATAGGGAAGGGCAGCTGGAAATGTCAAAGTCAACGTCAAATTTATTTATATAGCGCTTTTTACAACACATGTTGTCACAAAGCAACTTTACAATCATATGGGTCCAGATCACTAATGAGCAAGCTAGAGGCGACAGTGGCAAGGAAAAACTCCCTAAGATGGCAGGAATTTAGGAAGAAACCTTGGGAGGACCAAGACTCAAAAGGGAACCCATCCTCCATTGGACGGCCCGCTAGCAGAAGTCCGTATTTATAGTTCTATAGTTATAGTTCTAATTCCAGGCCGAGTAGTCACAGTTCCTTCAATGCATATGGTGAGCCTCAGGTAGGAGTTGGCGTCAGCACGTCCTCTTGCGGCAATGGCACATCCAACCATGGCATCGGCACATCCACTGGCAAGCCAGACTATCTCCTAGGTGCTTGTATGGAATTGTCTTTTGTAAAAGCATGCAACCAAGATATAAAATACAGGTTTAGTATGTGAACATCAATTTAGACAACCACTGATTTAAACAGACATACATAGCTCACGTGCCAGTAATTAGCATGTGGCTCCGGCAGGCTTATCTATAGCAGCATAACTAAAGGGAGGGGTCTGGGGGTGACCAAAGTCATGAGGGCTCACTGAGACACTGCTTTCCACCCAAGTCATTGTCACAACAAGAGTGATCACATGAAATGGCTGGATGACAGCATCAACATCTCAGATGTTTACCAGAAAGCTCAATGATTGGAGGCCCCCGTGCTCCGCACCTTCACAAGTAGAATACTAACTGAAGGCTTGATTAAATTGGTGAGTCTAAAGTCTAGATTTAAAGATTGGAACTGTGTCAGAATCTCGGATTGGAGCTGGAAGGCTATTCCATAACTGAGGGACTTTAAAGGAGAAAGCTCTGCCTCCGGCTGTAGTCTTACTAATTTTTGGAACTAAGAGAAATCCTGCATTTTGGGAGCGTAGAAGGTGAGATGTGTTATAGTATGTGATGAGTTCACTCAGATATTGTGGAGCAAGACCGTTTAATGCCTTATAGGTCAGCAGAATAATTTTAAAATCAATTCGATATTTAACCGGAAGCCAGTGTAACGCCGAGAGAGTAGGACTAATATTATCGAATTTTCTAGCCTTAGTTAACTGCAGCATTCTGTACAAGTTGGAGTTTCTTTAGGGACTGTTTAGAGCATCCAATTAGAAGTCCATTACAGTAGTCCAATCTTGACGAGACAAAAGCATGGACCAGCTTCTATGCATCAGCTAATGAAAGTAAATGTCTCAGCTTGGTGATATTACGTAAATGGAAAAAGGCAGCCTTAATGACATTACATATATGTGTACCAAATGAAAGATCCGAGTCAATAGTGACACCTAAGCTTTTTGCGGTAGATTTAGGTGTAACTGAAAAGCCATCTAGGGTAAGAGGAATATCAGACCAATCGCCTCTAGCAGCTTTTGGTCCAAGAAGCATCACCTCAGTCTTATCGGAATTTAGAAGAAGAAAATTACATGCCATCCAGTTTTTATGTCCTGGACGCAGTTCTCAATTTTGGGAGTAGTATTGACATCATCCAGATTAGAGGACTGAGTATCATCTGCATAGCAATGGAAGCTAATACCATGCCTACGAATGATTGCGCCCAGCAGTAGCATATACAATGAGAATAATATGGGGCCCAAAACAGATCCTTGAGGGACGTATTTTACCTTTGTATGTTCTGAACATTCGTTATTTACAAATACAAATTGGTAACAATCTGTCAGGTAGGATCTGAACCAGGAGAGTGCTGGACCTCTTGTGCCAATGAGTGTCTCCAGCCTATTCAGTAGAATGTTGTGATCAATGGTGTCAAAAGCAGCACTAAGGTCTAAAAGTATAAGAAAAGAAATGTGTCCTTTATCAGAGGATATTAAGAGATCATTGACTACTTTATTCAGCGCAGTTTCAGTGCTGTGGTGGGGTCGAAATCCAGACTGAAATAGCTCTAGGACATGTTCTGTCTGTAAGAAAGAAGACAGTTGCGAAGAAACTACCTTCTCTAGAATTTTGGAAATGAATGAGATTAGAGATTGGCCTATAGTTGGACAGTTCCTGGGGATTAAGACAAGGTTTTTTAATTAGTGGCTTGAGCCTAGGCTCAGAGAATAGTTTATTATAGTAAGCAAGGGCTCAACATTACTGTGCAGTAATTCTTTGAGCAGAGTAGCTGCACACCTGTAGGATTTGGGATTCGATTTGGTCATGAAATGAATCTAGAATTTGTTTTCTTTCTTCCTGTTGATGGCGCTGTTTACACATTCACTATAAATCATTAAATGATGATTGCATATGGTGAATTTGTAATAAGGTAATGTGATTCTATTCATATATTTTTGTGTTCTTATCAACACAACACCCTCATAGGTGAGCAGAAAATCATGACAGGAAATGTGAGTTTGTGTATGATGTATATGGAAGTGTGTTGCTATCAAATAATGAGTCAGTTTGCCAGTTTACCCTCCCCCCATGCTCTGAGGGTCTGCTGGAGTTCCAGCAGGCTTTGTATCATGTCAAATGCATTCACACACACATGCTCATAAACATGACTTCATCAGCACTGCACCCCCATTGCTCAGCCACACACACTGATGACATCACCTGACTCTCTGTGTCTCAGTCCAGCACATGGAAAGCAGCTATGCACTTAGACATGATGAAACTGTGATAGTGACCAAGGGTCACATACACTCATCCACACCCTAGTGCAGCATTCGAATGGACATCACCCTGATTTAGTGCATTGGAGTTGATCAAGTTAAGCAGCCATTGCAGCATGCAACCAAAGCTTCATCTTGGTTATTGTGCTGACAGGAAAATAGCCTTCTAGGAAGTAGCTTCTGCTTTTCGCATGGGAGGAAGACTGATATCACAAGCTAAATGCCAAGACATACAAGAGACTCAGCACTAAAACAGCAAAACAGTGCACACACATACAACCACACTTTCTTACTCAAAAAAGTGCATTTCTTACTCAAAAGAGCAAGGACTCAAAAAGACTCAAGGAAGTGTCTGAAATGGAATGTATATTTAAAAGGTATGAAAGCAGTCATCACATCTGCACAGTTTCATGGGGATACATTAAAAAAGAAACAATTTCATAATTTCAAATTAAGTAAAAGAAGACTCATGTAGCAGGAGCAATAACCACAATCTTAATGTGTTCCACACAGATGAACCTTCAAACAGATTCCAACACCTTACCATCTAGATAATTCATTACTCAAGTGATTCTGCCATGAACATCATGCTTTACAATGGTACTTCAAACAAATGTAATTGTAACATTCAGTAACTTAACAATGACCAAATTTCAAAATATATTACTTTCTAAGTCACTACTCTTTTTCAGCAGACGATCGATTCAACTTTTTACCATTTCTGTGAGCTGCAGCATAGCTTCTTTGGTTTGATAAAAGAGGAAGCAGTCGTTGATGGTTGTTGCTGTGTTCCTGCATATATACATGCACTTACAAATCTAATGTGAGCAGTCCATCAGTGTGGGTCTGAACAATGAGGCCTAAAATGAAAATCATGAAAACTGCTTATATTCTTCCATATGAAGCCTTAATATTCTGATTTAACTCAACATTCTTACACGTAAACTCATCTGACAATCTACATAGACATAAATAAATAAATAAATAAAACCAAAGATGGAAGCAGGACCTTGTGGAACCCATTCTCATATTGAGAACATCTCCATCTAGACTAGATCTCTCTGGCCCAGGGAAATACGTAGATGCAGAGTTGTCTGAAGAAACAATGCGTGGAACTCAGGAGCCTGGGAGAGTCTGCAACGAGTCAGTGAGTGTCCATTTAACCTGCAGACACAATATATTTCAGGCAACAGAGTTCACTGGGATTGGAACTATAGAGGCTGCCCTTTTACATTGGTGAAGACCAGATCTCAGATCCTGGCTGTCTGAACGTGAACTAGGTAAACCAACAGAACTGGGATATTTACAGATGGATTAGCACCTCTGATATCCTATTCACTCACTCAATGCTGGGAGCAATCTGCAAGGTGTCATTTCACTATAATTCTTTAAAGCTTTGAATAAAAATCACGATGGCTACAGGACACTTAATGGTTAACATATTCATATATATACAACACACCGGAACTAACAGTAATTGGGTGAAAATATGCACCCTGAAATGAAAAGATAAAGGCAAGAAAGCAAGGTCATTTTCACATTATGGACCGATAAACGCTATATTCATATATATTACAGATATACAGATATCCCTTGCTTGAGTGACAGTAAATTAAAATTAAAAAGCATGCGACCATACACTGAAATTGCCGCACGCATAAAAGCGCTCCAGTCGACACATGTACGCGCTAAAACCATTGTAATTAGGATAACCTGAGACTGAACTTTACTGGACACCAGATTGCCTTGGAAATATTTGTAACACCTTTTCAGGCAAGGGATGTTCCCGTTCTATAGACGCAAAATGCCTACCCTATATGCATGCTTACCGCTATGTGCTATCAGTCGCTCACGCAGCATTATGCGAGTTTCTGAGCATTTTTTGTCCTGGGAGCTGAACCACAAGCAGCTGTTGTTTCTGTCTCGTGGATTTCACCGCGAGGATAGCTTGTCGATTTTTGTATTGTACCATCTGCAAAGTTATCTCGGCATTCCAGCCTTCGTCTTGTGGACACCTAAAATCGATCTCCTTGCCTTCCGACATAACGACTGTAAAGTAGATGTACTTTCCCTTTCTCTCGACACAGTCGACGGTCTTCATGTTAGCAAAATGCAGCTCCTTCACTTTACCCATGTCGTGATTGTGGTGGCGATGATGCGGGTGATCGTGCTGTTTCGGTGGGTTAAGCAGCAGTCCATCTTCCGTCAGCACGCAGTGTTTCTTCTTCCACAGCTGGAGCAACCCGTCGCTACGCTTCTCCAGAAGACCTTCTTTCAACACCTTTCTGCCGTTCTCCAGCATATTGTTCCACAGTAACACACAGCAACAAAGATCAATATATTTAAACTAGTGTTACGTGAAAAAACATTGAATGCGTAAGCTTCTTGTGTAGATAACAGTGGAAGTGTAGCAATAGCTCACCAGCAGGCGCTCCAAAGACAGTGATGTGTGGCTCGATTGTACTGGGATTTTCGTCTGGGCTAGGTCCGCCCCTTAGTATGACATACGGCGAAAGGCGCGGAATTAATGTAGGCTATCACTTAAGACTGGGCAGAAACTGATGCATATAACAAAGACCGAATCAGCTTGCGGAGAGCTTTAGGCATGCGAAGGAGCAAAGGACAACGTCACTGCGCATAGCTATAGAAGAAACATTCGTACCATCTGACCACAAAGAAAGGTGACTGAAAGCATTTAATAAACGGTTTATTTACAGAGAAATAACCGAGGCCCTTGTGCAAACACACACAAACACACAGATTGAACAATCAGAAGTTGAATAAATTCTATAATCTATTTGCACCGAATATTCCAGCCATTCTCATGTACCACGATTCTACAAATGAGCATTACAAAGTGATACATTTGCAGCAAGAAAAACATGGATATTTAGTCCCTCGTGCGATATTGTTTGTGGGGGCAGGTGGGTCTAGTCAATACAGAACTACCCTATAATTTGTGAATGGTACAGTGGCAAGCCCATACTACTTGAATATCATTATTAATCCAGTCATTGTGCCTCTGCATAAACATGGGCCTATTTTCATCTTTATGGCCGACAGTGCTCCAGATCATGGAGGTCGCATCATGAATGCTAGAGACTGGGGGGACCTCAAAATGGAGTGGCCTGCACTTTCCCCAGACCTGAACACCATAGAAAACCTATGGTATCAACTGGATCACAATGTAGAGGCTCAGAACTCTGTATACAGGAACTCCAGTGACCTGAGGGCCACCCTTCAAGAAGAGTGCGATACCTTGCCTCAGCAGACAATAAGCTGACTTGTGAGATGTCGTTGTAATTGATTATCGGCATATGCTTTGTTGCGATTGTTTGAGATGAGGAAATCACCATTGCATGCTTCAAATTAAATGCCCTACATTCATGATACATCACTGTAAAGTTACACTTTTTACATTTTTAATAAATTTCACCTCAAAATCCAAATATCCCTAACTTATTGTGAGCATGTAGGAATTGTGGCTGTGTATGTAGGAATTCTGCTGCGAGTATCCCATCATTGCACTCATGTAGTGCCAAAGGGAGCAGTACTTCTGGCAATGCACAATATTTTCTGCCATGAGTATCCCATAATCCCCTACTTGTAGCGGGCTGCACAGAGCTGGCGTCAGATCGGTGGTGCCAACTTATTTTATCAGGAAATTCATAAACCATTCTATACCATTACATATGTATAAACCTAAAAAGTGACAGACAAAAAATGGACATATATAATAAATGGGCACAGAATAAAAAGAAACTGAATGAAAAGAAACTGATTAATTAAAATAAAGAAATTGCTAGAGAAGAAAGAAATCATTCTGACAAATACAGAAAAAGGTAAGCACTTAAATAGGAATTAATTTCACCGTTCAAAAGTAAATGAATTTACAGAGTAAGCTAAACAACCAGGAAAAAAGATGAAGCCTTGATTAAAGATATAAAGAATAAGGTAAAGTAATAAAATAAATAAAAGCAGTAAAACAATCATGGGGAGGATTGCGGAGAAGTACGGGCTACAATAATTTGTGGAGAATGCCCCAACTTGTGTAACTTTCAGCAAAATGTGCATATATGATGAGTGTGCAGAATGCATTTTGATGGCTTGGCAAAAGTTGCATTCGCTCAGTGGGACACAGAAGAGAAAGGGAAGAAGCTAGGGAGGCTCCTACCACTGTCAAGATCAGTGATGGGTGGTGAAAGATCCCATGTGCTTTAGCAAAATGCATCACAAATGCAACACAAAAGTCCCTCGGCTATACTCTGTGACTCAGGTGCTGGATGATATATGGTGCATCTCAATAAATTATAACAGCATCAAAAAGTTCATTTGTTTCAGTAATTCAATACAAAAAGTGAAACACATTATATAGATTCATGACAGTGATCTATTTCAAATGTATTTGTTTATTCTGTTGATTATGGCTTACAGCCAATGAAAACCCAAAATCCTCTCAGAAACTTTGAATTATATAAGACAAACTGAAAAAATTATTTTTAATTCAGAAATGTTGGTCTACTGAAGTGTACAATAAATGCACTTAATACTTGGTCGGGGCTCCTTTTGCACGAATTACTGCATCAATGCGGAGTGGGACTGCGGAGGTGTTATGTAAGCCCAGGTTGCTTTGATAGCATTGCATTGTTGGGTCTGGTGTCTCATCTTCCTCTTGACAATACCCCATAGATTCTCTATGGGTTTAGGTCAGGTGAGTTTGCTGGCCAATCAAACAGTGATACTGTGGTTATTAAACTTAAGTATTGGTACCTTGGGGAGTGTGGACAGGTGCCAAGTCCTGCTGGAAAATGAAACTTCCATCTCCAAAAAAAAAAAAAAAAAAAAACGGCAGTGGGAAGCATAAAGTGCTGTAAAATTTCCTGGTAGATGGCTGCACTGACTTTGGTATTGATATAGCACAATGGACCTACACCAGCAGATGACATGGCTCCTAAACAATCACCGATTGTGGAAACTTCACACTAGACGTCAAGCAGCATGGATTGTCTCTTCACTTTCTCCAGACTTTGGGACCTTGATTTCCAAATGAAATGCAAAATTTACTTTCACCTGAAAACATCTTGGACCTACACCTGCTGAAAAAAGATTGCATCAATATGCCAGTCATGCTTAATGAAACTTTATTACTAGCCTTAATGTGAAAGAAGTGCTTTTTATTTTAGAATGTTGCATATGTTAATAATTTGAACGATAGTCTGCGCTTCAATACTGGCCATTGCATTTATTCCAGTCTAATTTTGGTATGTAGTGTGTGTGACTTGTGCAAAGGAAAATTGCACCCAATACAATACAATATTGCTGGGCAATAACAGCACAACCTCCATTCTCACACAAAAACTGTCCAAAGGAGAAACAGCTCACATATGACCAATCCTTGATACATCTCAAGAAAACGTTTCTAACATTGCCTTACAAGTTTGTTTTTGATTGAACAAAAAGGATTAGGGCATATTTAAAAGAACCATTTGTTTGCACTTTGTGGTTGCTATATATAGTTTCTCCCAATTGCTTTTTTTAATCTTTTGCAAAGTCCATAAAAGTTGTTGAATTTGAATTAGTTATTTTTCAGTTGAATGCAAGAAACTCAAATGTTCATGAATTTCATACATTTATTGCCCAGCCCTACTGCGTACCTTAATTCTGTGCCCAAATACATGTGGTCTACAGACATGTTTTAGTGAAGGATATAATATATTTTTAAAAAATCACCTTTAAAAACCAATTAAACTGTTAAATTATTAAAGTTTATGCACTTCCATTTTGTTAAAGCAACTACATCTCAAGATCATACAAAATGACAGCTCTGAAGATTGAGATACTACAGATTATCCACTCCCTCAGCCATGGAAAGTGTGAAAGTCACTGAAAAAGTTTCAATCAGATTCAAGGACCATCTGAATACCTCCAGATTAGTCAAGAAAAAAAACAATGTAGAAAAATCAGCATGACAGTACACGTTTAACCCATTTATTTAATGAATACACATCCACGGACAGTTATTGAGTACATTAGTATTCTGTAGCATGGCATTTCACTTTGACAACAGCTGCAGTGGGTGGCAGATAGACCCATGCCTGCTTTAACCAGCCAGCGACCCTCCCAGCCTGTGTGCACTCACTGTTCAAGAGTCTACAAGAAATAGGAACACAGGAGTTGGCATGGTAGAGGGCAGCATTTCTTTCTGCTTTAAAACTGCTGAGTTGAGCTACAAAAAAGACAAGATACAAAAGCGTCAAGACTTCACACGCACATCCCTTTAGAGTGATGGGCATGCGATGCAGAGCCTGGAACATCACCCTCAGAACAGGGGCTAAAACAGCCTCTCAGTCTTGAGCTAAACAGACTCCTCTAGCCAGTGTTTTCTTGATTTGTTGCTTCCACGTGCCAGGATGAAAGGTTGGGGCCCTGCCTAACAATTTGTGTCAAAGAGGCTCTCTGTTGGCAGCATGAACAAGTTGTGCAAGCAAGTGGGAGCAAATTATGGTCAATCAGTTGTGAAAAGGCTGCCATTGGTGACCAAAACAACAAACTGCTTGTACACAGCCATAAGATGAAACCAATGAAACCACCTGGTTGAAACATCAAGAAGTCAGTCTGGCATCACTGCGCAGAAATTTAAGTCTCTTAAATTAAAGATGAAAATCCAGATAAAATTACCTCCAAAACTTTACCACAGCTGTTGTCCAAGTAATACAAGAAAAGACTTCACGAGAACCCAACTAGATTAGCAGTGAAGAAAATTTGTCATGCTTGAATTTTCTGCATTCTATTTTACAGAGAGGAGAGTGAAGGTGAAAAATGAACCAAAAAAAAAAAAGAAAATGAACGGTGGGGGCGGAGGTGTCAAGGTAACAGATCTAGTAAAATGCTAATGAATGAGCCAGAGCTCCCAATATATCGAGTTTGGGTTTTTTTTTTTTGTAACAAAAATTGTATTTTTTTTCCCTCAATTATTTCTACCAAGAAAAATACAAAACATTATAAGGCGGTAAGGAACTATGTTTGAGAAGCAGTTACAGTGCACGGGATCCTGACTGAGATGGACACCATCACTGCTGCTTACACTCTGCTGGGGGATTGGCATCCTTCTGCAATACACACAAACACACACACAGGTAAGCATTACACTTGCATTAAATGCCGTTTGCTTCAGAGTTCAAAACAGATTTGTCAGGATTTACAATAAATGCCAAATACCATTGTACTCTTTAACACAATGCGAATGTCTGCTTTTTTCAGGTACATGTAGGTTTGCAAGGTTACAAGGTACACACTCTCAAAAACACAGCAGGGGAATCTCAGAAGCTTTGCGTTTGAGGTTTTGCTGTCAGATGATTGTGTGAAAACACAAATTTGCATTCATCTTCATTGTCAGAATGTGAAATTTGAACAGGATATAGTTGATGGGTAAAATTTGTGATTGGTGGAACTGTTTAGACTTTATGGATTCAAGTTTAAGCAAGCAAATATAAGTAACATGCCATATAGTTTGAGCTGTGTGGTTTATTTAAGCTTAATGAGGTACCTTTTTTATATTACACACACAGAGGCACATTGGCAGTCAATAGTTGGTGGTTGGCACAGTACAGAATACAGAAATACAGAAGCCTTTAATCTGTTTTATGGCAATATTTGTGTTACTGATATGATGGAGCAATTATAGGACGTAGAAGATAAACATTTTCATGTCAAATAGGTCATTTGACGAGCACTAACTCCAATGAATCAAATTAGGTGTTCACCCATGCCAGCCCACCCCCTGTCCCACCCCAGAGTAGAAAAGTCAAACCCACCTACAAATACAAACCCACCTACCAGTGTTGGGTTATTTCCACCTACCTACTCACCCATGCCCATACATACACAATTTAAACCTAGTGAGAAATATTTGAGACAGGCTCATTTCATGCCAGACTTAAGATAACAGCAATAAGAGAACAAGTTAACATAGCTAACAGGGAAAAACACTAAATACAAAAAGTTGTTTATGAATTAAAAACACTCCATTCTGCTGTCCAGAAGGATTACATTACTGCAAGTACATTTACTGGCCACTTTATTAGGTACACCTGTCCAACTGCTCATTAACACAAATGTCGAATCAGCCAATCACATGGCAGCAAATCAATGCATTTAGGCATCAGCATGGCCAAGACGATCTGCTGCAGTTCAAACCGAGCATCAGAATGGAGGAAGAAAGATGATTTAAGTGACTTGGGACGTGGCATGGTTGTTGGTGCCAGACGGGCTGGTCTGAGTATTTCAGAAACTGCTGATCTACTGGGATTTTCACGCACAACCATCTATAGAGTTTACAGAGAATGGTCTGAAAAAGAAAATATCCAGTGAGAGGCAGTTCAGTGGGCGCAAATGCCTTGTTGATGCCAGAGGTCAGAGGAAAATTGACAATGGTTCGAGCTGATAGAACGGCAACTGTAACTCAAATAACGCTGTTACAACCGAGGCATGCAGAAGAGCATCTCTAAACGCACATGTCGAACCATGAGGCGGATGGGCTACAGCAGCAGAAGACCACACCGGATGCCACTCCTGTCAGCTAAGAACAGTAAACTGAGGCTACAATTCGCATAGGCTCACCAAAATTGGACAATAGAAGATTGGAAAGACGTTGCCTGGTCTGATGAGTCTTAATTTCTGCTGCCACATTCGGATGGTAGGGTCAGAATTTGGCATCAACAACATGAAAGCATGGATTCATCCTGACTTGTATCAATGGTTCAGGCTGCTGGTGGTGGGGGTGCAATGGTGTCGGGTATATTTTCCAGGCACACTTTGGGCCCATTAGTACCAATTGAACATTGTGTCAACACCGTAGCCTACCTGAATATTGTTGCTGACCATGTCCATCCCTTTATGACCACAGTGTACCCATATTCTGATGGCTACTTCCAGCAGGATATGTCATAATAATCTCAGACTGGTTCCTTGAACACAACAATGAGTTCACTGTACTCGAATGGCCTCCACAGTCACCAGATCTCAATCCAATAGAGCACCTTTGGGATGTGGTGAAACGGGAGATTCGCATCATGGATGTGCAGCCGACAAATCTGTAGCAACTGCGTGATGCTATCATGTCAATATAGACCAAACTCTCTGAGGAATGTTTCCAGTACCTTGTTGAATCGATGCCACAAAGGATTAAGGCAGTTCTGAAAGCAAAAGGGGGTCCAACCCGGTACTAGCAAGGTGTACCTAATAAAGTAGCCGGTGAGTGAATAGTAAAATGATTATCGCTCCAAATATGTGCCAAAAGATAAAGCATAAAGAAAAAGTGCATGATGTATTCAAGGAACTCATGAAATTAGAGTTTAACAATTATGGCTGTGATCAGTTAGAAAAGAGCAGTCCCCACAAAAAAAATCCCTGCAACATCTCCATATGGAGTAACTTGTGTGGCAGAATGATAAAAGAAAGGCGTTTGAGAATGCTTGAGATGCACTGCTCAGTATAGATTCTGTATGTTGAAATTTTAAACGTGGGCTTAAAGGGAGAGGCCATACCTTCGGGTCATAGTCTGGATCATTCTCTTCATCAGCCTCCTCCTCACCCTCCTGCTTGTAGATGTATGCACATGCACAGACACACAGACATTAGGACAAATGACAGAAAACTAGAACTGGACAATGGACATGTGTAATGGACAAGCCTATACACATTCATGCCAAACCCACCTCATCAGCCTCTTCTCCCTCTTCATCATACTAAAAAATATAAAACAATGATCAATAAAACAAATCCCTAATCCCTGAAGAGAAACTCATGATTGAGAGAACATTGGCATTTGTTTTGTTCCGGATTGGATGAATCAAAGTACAAGGCCACACCACATCCTGTTCTTATACTCTTATATACAAACTAGCAACAGATTAAACTACTCAACAAGTCTTACAATTACTCCAGCTCCAGAGCAAGTAAGAAAATCTAAGACAGAAATATTGTTCTGTGCCCACAGAGCCAAAATACCCATTAGCTGTGGTAGCCCAGATACTGAGAAAAGGATACTGACCATTTCATTCCAAGGGGTATTATAAAAAAAAAGGCCATTGCCTTGAATTCTTGTACTCACATCATCATCATCATCCTCAATGGCCTCCCCAGTGAAGTACAACACTGCTCTGGGCACTATGCGCTCACGAATGAAATGGCCAATCTCAAAGTCTGCTGCTAAGACAGCCTCAGAGTCCTCATCCTAAGTTGAGTGAGCGAAACAGGAAAAGAACGGGTCATGTACAATCACTTTTCAACAACTGGATTTGGTTGCTAGAATTCTGACAAAGCCCTCATCTACATACACAAGTCACAACAGAACCTTCAAAATTCTTATGAAAGAGTTGAAGATTAAAAATGTTAAGAATATGTCAATTTATATAGCGCTTTTTTTTTATTACAACAACTGTTGTCACAAAGCAGCTTTACTGGTCAATATGTCAAAAGAATTTACTTACAAGCTCTCCGTTTTCTGGTACTGAAAGAAAAAAGTGCACATATTAATTCCAGAAGCTCACTACAGCAACTTCCATCTTGAGGTACATCTACCCAAGCAACACAGAGGTGAGGACCTCAAACTAGCTCGTCATGACCATTAAAGCGTTGCTTTCAAAAGTGACACACTCAATTCTTAACAGTTAATTATACAAATTAGCAACATATATTAGTTAACAAGAGACAGAGACAACACACCCCTGGCTCTGGCAGCCAAGATCCTGAGGAAAAAAAGGTTGCGGACTGCTTCACTCCAAGGGGTGAAAGCATTTGTAAAATCAACTTACCAAAATATTTTTTGACATGTTTTTATTTTTACTGTAAAGAAATAGCTTAGGATACATTCACTTTTCAGGCCTAAAGTGACACCGAATTTTTGGGCCTGTGTGGTACACAAATCCAGCGAGTAACTTTCAAATGTGAAATATCAGATTCATATCTGATTTCTCTCAGCATCTTCATGTTCTCTTAAGTTTTGTGCTGGAATTACAAGAGGTAGTACATTTCTTGCTTGCATTTGTAATGTAATACAACCAAACTATTCAGACAGATATGTATTTGTTGTGATATGAAATAGTTTCAAGCATTTTCAAGTACTATAGCCAAAATCCCAGCAAAATTCTGGAAAATGAAACATTAAAATTCATGCATATTCAAGGATTTCAAGCACCCGTACGAACCTTGTGTTTCAGAGGACGGATCCATTCACATTACAGACAGGTATATTTGCAATTATTAATGTGAAAAGACATTTTCTTCAGATAAACAGATTGTGAGTATTGTGGATTGTAATGTGAAAATAACCTTAATTTTGAAAGAGGTCCCAATCTGTAATATTTAGTTTATTTATAGTTTTCTAATGCATTCATTAGTGCCAATTTGAGTCACCTGGTCTAAACCACAGTTAATGATAATACATCGTTATCATACCATTTGCTTGCATTACAGCAAACAGGAAAAACTGTTCAGAGGCGCAGGAAAAAAATAAGCCCACTCCATTCTGTTCCCATGCAATCGTCTATGGTGTTTGATCTGAATTAATCATGTAAAGATATAATACTGAAGGGACAGCAGTTTCAAAAATGGTACATGCACACTAAGGCACAGCCAGTCTGTACCTTCAGGGGGAGAGAAGAAGTTGAAGAAGGAGTCGTTGGGAACCGTTTTGGTGACAGTTCGCACCGTTCCTCGACCCTTGTGCTTTTGTTTCTTCTTGATGGTTTTCAGTGTGACATTTTTGCCCTTGGTCCAGTCAATTACGCATCTGGTCACAAGAAAATAGCAGCAGTTAGCTCAATATTTGGAGGCCTAAGCAGAACCCTCGAGTATGAGCTCAGGAGCCATATGTGAAGTGTTCTTGAGTTGGGTATACAGCAAAGAGCAGAGAATGTCCTACCCTGTGCAACCCATGATCTCAGGTCCATCGAAAGAGAAAGGATCCGACTCATCTGGCTCAGACCTCATCTTATAGGTTTTGGTCAACACTGTATTTGTGAAAAAGTCGTTGGGCTCAAAGTGGAATTCTAATGTGAAACTCTGAAGGAACAGAAACAATTCAGAGTGAACACAAGAAATCAGTTTATTCAATCTCAGTAGGACAAACCTCCTTTTACATACCATTGGCTGGCCTGCATCTGAGAATTTGACTTTGATGTCTTGCAAGTGCTTGAGAATTGGTTCATCATGTTCCTGAGGGCAACAATAACATGCGTGTTGTGGCAGTGTATGCAAAGGAAACAGTTGCATTTCAGTCCACAATGCGGAAGCAAATGATAAGTACGCATTACTGCTGAATGACCTAGTTCCATTGTACACATGGCTACAGCTGCCATGATGCCCTGAGAATTCTCCTGCTTACCTGCAGCATTTCGCTGAGAAGGTCCACATTCTTAAAAACAGTGAGCCAGAATTCAGGGATTCCTTTGGGGTCCTCCTTCTCTTCGTCTTTCTTTTCGTCCTCTAGTTTAGCCTTCTCCTTCATCTCATCCTGTGACAGCGAGTGAGAGTGTAAGAGACGGAGTATGTTATGGACATTTTTAAGAAAATGTTATGGAATCTGAACAACTTAAACACCATGAGTGCCAAGAGTCTCCTACAACACTTCTTGGCAAATCTCAGCTGTGTGGATAACGGAGCTGCTTGTAACGAGCACAGGCGCAAGAATTATATGTTAACGACAATCTAGCATAGTAAGCCTTTTTGGCCCCAAATGGTACATGGCTAAAAACATCTATTTAATACAGACTAATCAGAAGAAGTATTATAGTAATCTACCATGTTTAGAAAATTAAAAAAAAAAAACAAACAAAACGCACACCACACCTAACCGACGATCTAGTCACATTCTAGTTCATTTAAGTGGGTTATAATAACAAACAGAACACAATAAAATTATAAACAGGCTATAAACAGAACACAATAAAATTTACATGATTGTTATCAAATTCAAAAGCTAAAAAGCTTTTTGAAGAAGCAGTGACAGTTGATACACTATATTGCCAAAAGTATTTGCTCACTTTCCTTGACTCACATATGACCTTAAGTGACATCCCATTCCTAATCCATAGGGTTCGATATGACGTTGGTCCACCCTTTGCAGCTAGAACAGCTTCAACTCTTCTGGGAAGGCTGTCCACAAGGTTTAAGAGTGTGTTTATGGTGATTTTTGACCATTCTTCCAGAAGCGCATTTGTCACACTCTGATGTTGGACAAGAAGGCATGGCTCTCAGTCTCCATTCTAATTCATCCACAAAGGTGTTCTATCGGGTTGAGGTCAAGGTGCACAGGCATGTTGGAAGAGGAAGGGGCCAGCTCCAAACTGTTCCCACAAAGTTAGGAGCATGGAATTGTCCAAAATGTCTTGGTATGCTGAAGCATTCAGAATTCCTTTCACTGGAACCAAGAGGCCAAGCCCAGCTCCGGAAAAACAACCCCACACCATAATGCCCCCTCCGCCAAACTTTACACTTGGCACAATGCAGTCAGACAAGTACCGTTCTCCTGGCAACCGCCAAAACCCACGATTCTTCACTCCAGAGAACAGGCTTCCACTGCTCTAGAATCTAGTGGTGGCGTGCTTTACACCACTGCATCTGACGCTTTGCATTGCACTTGGTGATGTATGGCTTGGATGCAGCTGTTTGACCATGGAAACCCATTCCATGTAGTGTAGTGATGGACTCTGAAAGTTGGCGACCACTTCGCATTATGCGCTTCAGCATGCGCTGACCCCGCTTACATGGCCTACCACTTCGAGCTGCTATCGTTCCCAAACATTTCCATTTTCTTATAATACAGCTTACAGTTGACTGTGGAATATTTGGGAGAAGGACATTTAATGACAATATTTGTTGCACAGGTGGCATCCTACCATAGTTCCACACAAGAATTCACCGAGCTCCTGAGAGCAACTCGTTCTTTCACAAATGTTTGTAAAAACAGTCTGCATGCCTAGGAGCTTAATTTTATACACATGTGGCCATGGAAATGATTGGAACACCCGATTTCGATAATTTGGATGGGTGAGAAAACTTTTGGTAATATAGAGCATCGTAACCAGTCCTATCTTAGTAAGTTGTACAGATTCACCATCAAAAGCATCTCAACTTCATGCATAACTGCTAGAGCGGCATGAGATGAAGTGAGCTAAGAAAAAAAAAATCTATCATGACCTAGGACAGAACACTATGTATCTAAATTATACTATTAATACCAGAGCCACAAGGAATCTGAAGAGTTCCAGTTATCACAGGTATCATACATTACACTGTCCCTTCCTAGACCACCCTCAAATTAACTTGAGCAGGAGAGGGGGGGAAAAAGACTAATTGAGTATAATTGAGTAAAAACTGATTTTTTTTAAGTTAAGTCAAGCCACATTGTCAATTGTGATTTTCACCCCAATCGAAATTTGTCCTCCACATTTACCCATCTGTGCAGTCAGAACACACACACACACACACACACACTAGTGATAACTAGGGGGCTGTGGTGCACACGTGCCCAGAGCGATGGGCAGCCCTAGCCCGGCGCCCGGGGAGCAGTTGGGGTTAGGTGCCTTGCTCAAGGACACCTCAGTCATGGCCTCAGGCCTGGGAATCGAACCCACGACCCTCCGGTCACAAGACTGGTTCCCTAACCACCAGACCATGACTTCTCATTTATTATGAGAAGATCTAATGATCTGAAAAATATTAAATGCACAAGCCATAAATATATAAAAAAAAAAAAACTTTTACTACTAAAATCTCCTTCAGTTAATTATGAAGACACTGATCATTAAACAAATATTGCTTTTGATGAGAAATGAGAAATTAATGAGATGAGAAATTACAGTAAAAAAAATGCCAGACTGTCAAATTTTTTATGTTTCATTTTACGTTTCATGTGGAATTGGGCTTTCCACGTTAGTGCTTTAGGTAAAATTAAGCAAACACCCAAAATTTAGCATGCAGGTATAGGCTCACCTGTACCTGCTTACTTACTGTCAGTTCTTCCTCCTCTTCCTGTTTCCACTCACACTCCTCATCTGTAGGCTCATACACTGCTTTTATGATGTCGCTTCGCTACAAAGACACAGGATCACTTTAGATTTACAGCTACAACCAGTGTTCAAACAACTGAAGATGATAGTAATGCCCTAAAACTCGGGCAGCTTAAATTAGAAGAGGCACTAGACCATAAGAGCTGGTGGTTGTGGTGTGTGGTTTTAAGAAGGAAAATTCCCTTTTGACTAATTACATGAAGCATGTACAACAAATAAACCTTGCACAAACAACTACTACTTAAAGCTATTCAGGCAGAATGCTTTCTTTCCGTTTAGGAAATTGACCAATAGGAACTCAGAAGTACATATCTTTATACCACAGTATGATAAGTCATTTAAGTATACAAAGTTAAATTATCACATTTTATTGTGGTTCCTACATAGGTCAAGTGTGAAACATGTAGAAAGCAACCTATAAAGAA
Organism: Brachyhypopomus occidentalis; assembly: GCA_020368025.1. Taxonomy (NCBI): domain Eukaryota; kingdom Metazoa; phylum Chordata; class Actinopteri; order Gymnotiformes; family Hypopomidae; genus Brachyhypopomus; species Brachyhypopomus occidentalis. The sequence continues at coordinate 948,781 of JAGXOD010000122.1, forward strand.
ACCACATAGATAGCAGCAACACAACTGTGTCTACATATTGGCATCATTCTCACCTTATCAAACAGTGGCTGATATAGAGCTGCGTATTTCCGCTCCAGTTCATGAACCTCTTCATAGAACTTTGCTTCAATGTGGGCACATTTCACCTGCAGGTTTTTAAGTGCGTTGACACGTCTCTTCACTACCTTTGGTAAGCTAGATAAGAAATAAGCAAATAAATAAAACAACTTGAACCATAGCACCTCATTTACACAAAAGCCCAAGTATGTTTTTGGTATGTCCATGTGGTTGTTTGTGACTAGTGCAACAATACCAATATTTTTGTATTGCTACAGATACCGAAATATCATGATAGCAAAACTTATTTTAACATCATAAATTTACACACATTTCCTAAAACAGTAAACACTCAAATTATGCAATATTTCAAACGTACATTATTCTCATTATGCTAAAAGTTTGGTTTCACTGAAAAAAGTGCTTAATGCATTCAAAGTAAAACAGCAGCATAATCAAGATGTTATCGCCAATAAGCTTTGTAAATTACAAAGAACTACAAAATATTTTGATAATGAATTAGGTTGTGTCATATTGCAGGTCACAAAAATAAAAACCCCAGTACTGTCTTTAAACTGTAATGTTTTGTGCATCAACAGTGAGTATTTATGATTGCTCTGTTTTTATTCCATGGACTAAACAGGAGAGTCAACTGTCACATGTCAGCCTTTGAATTCCTTAGGATGTTTGGCCATACTTGACACATTATACCATGACAGTGCTGCTGATTTTAGGGAATTGCATTTTGGCCACATTAAAGCCAAAATATATCCACAATATCGCCAAGGGGGCAGGAGTTCAGATGTTACTGAGGCTGCAGTCATGTCCAATTTGAACACAAAATTAAAGTTTTGTGCCAAAACCAAACACGTTTCATTAATTTTGCAATGTTCTCACAGTTGCAAAAATTAATAGGCTAAAATGTATGTGACTTGGTTTTCAAAGAAAAGCAATGACAACTGTATAAGGTGTGTCCAGGCTTGGCTGGTAGTGTATATAGTTCAAAAAATTATTTTTGACAAGAAAAATAAGGAAGATGCCAAACCAATGAAAGAAAACATTTTTGTTGTGATATATATATATTTGAATATAGATTCACACTCTGTTCTGTTAAACAGCTTCATGAAGCAACCACCTATGATGCTTTTCCATCCATCCTGAACACATTCACTCATATGCATATACTAAAGTTCTGAAATAGAACTGTTTACTGAGGGTACATTTAAAATTGTGCATGTGGAGAATTAATTCATATATAAACACCTTTCCCAAATGATATTGGTCTTATAAACAAATTTAAGCTCCATACACTGACCATACAGTGAGTCAGTTGTAAAACTGGGGTTGGCGGCTCATATATAGCAGTATAGAAATGTGTGATTATATATATATAAAAAAAGGTAAAAAAAAATATTGCATAAAAGTGGTATAAATGAGTGTGACAAAATGTGAATGATTTTTTATTACATATCAAGCTTCATGGAGTATCAAAATGTCAAAGTACATGTGTGCAAGTGGGAAAAAAAATGACAGCAACTATATTAAAAAACAAAAACACAGAGCAGTGTTCAGCATGGCCGTGACATATCCATTCACCTATAATTTGTTATTCTATACTATACTTTCACACTTGGAAAGCTACAAAGAAAACATTTTCCCTTAATTGACTGTCCATTAGTAAGTCAAACACCAGGGCTGCTGTGATTTCAAAGTTTGTGGATTACAGGACATATGATGCACCAACCTGAAGGTATGCAACAGTAAAACGACATTGTGTGTTGCTATAGATATCCAAGAGTCACATGTGCAATGTCTTAAAATTTAAACCTCAGCAAACAGTTTAGGAATTGCAATGTCAATAATGTAACGTGTTCACTCACATTCACTGAACACAGAGTAAGATGCTAATGCCAAAATTAGCCTCGGTATCCTTTACAGCAAGGTGGAAAATACAAGTGTTCTTTGGGCTGGAGACTCATTTGCTTTAGAAATGTTAGCCAACATCTCAAATATGCTGGCAAGACATACGAGTCTTAAGATTCAATATGTTGCTGCAGTATTTTACCATAGCATTGCATATTTTGTAGACGAAATGGCTCAAGCTCTACATTGCCTTCTTTTTGTAAAAAATGTATTCAAATGTGAGCCTTAAAATTTAAAAGGTAATGACTGCAGCTGCCTTTCCATATTTTTTCGTAGACACTTAAAAAACAAAAATAATCAAACATAAATGAATGTCCTTTACTTTGAAAAGGAAAAATAAATTGTACCTAAAAAAACAAAACAAACAAAGGTTTACAGTGAACCCTCGCCACTTTGCGTTTCAGTTTTTGCGGCTTCACTCAAGATATTGATGGGAAAAATAATCGGCGGAAAATATATATTTTTACATAAAAAAAATCCCAAAATGTATACAAATATATTACAAATATTAATTCTAACAATAAAGGAATATTTTAAATAATAAAATAGTATGAATTACAGTAAATAGTGCATATTTACTCTCGGAAACGAGAACCAGCATCGCTTGCCTGAGATGCTATTCGCCTACATGAGATTGTAAACAATACACAATTGGTTGCTTGCTGGAGAAGTGACCAACCAGAGAGTGCCGTTTCGTATCTTGATTAGCTCAGTACAGTGGCGCGTTGTTTACTTTTCGTCTGTGCGCAGCTTCCTCCTTTCTGGGTCTGCGCGCCTTCTACACTTTCGCTCGCCCATTTCATGTGGAGCATCGTTTGATCACGCGTCAAGATTTTTTTTGTCTGCAGAGTTGTGATTTTGTTTTGTGGTTTTCTTGTTGAATACTGCAGTTAATGCAACCCCTACCATGCCACCCAAACATCTTGCAAGTTCTATGTACAGTACCTACGTTCTTTTAGGAATTCAAAATATTTACAGTACAGCAAAGTGTAAAGGTACAATACATGCATAGAACAGTGAGGGAATGGTTATTAAGGGAATGGGAAAGGTTTATGTAGCGTAAACGTGTGGGGGAGGGTTTATAAAGCTTTAATATAGTGTATAAATACTTAAATATTCCGTTTCTACTTCACGGATTTTCGGTTATCATGGGTGGTTCTGGAACGCATCTCTCACGATAAACGAGGGTTTACTGTAGTGCACTTTAAGCAGCTCTTATTTGATTGAGAGAGAATAACATAAAAAATAAATTAATTAAAATATAACCAATCTCCATTAATGAACTCCGCAAAATACACCTGCATCTCCATCTGTTTATGGCCTCATTTAATATTAATGAAGGCATGTTTTGATCAGACTTCAAACTGATTAAATGGGGTGGTTAATGACATGTAGGCTTTGACGGGTTTTGGCCAGTGCCTAAATGTCATTAACCACACCATTTAATCAGTAAACAGCTAATCCTGAAGCTCTACTGTCACCACCTTTAATGTAAAGCCTATGTAAGTAAAAAAAAAAAGGGCGATAAAATAAGCCAACTGCAAAAATTAGGTATTCAACCTTGACAGATATTAATATTATAGATAGACAGATATTAATATTTAAGCCAATAAAAATCTTACACCAGCTCTGCATAGGCACAACTTCAACATTTCAACATAGATCAAAAGCAAAACATTTTGTTCCATGTATACTAGCATAACATTTAACAAGCTGCAAGTATCTTCGTTGCCAGTATAGCAAAGTCTAAATTGCATTCTCTCATATACGAGACACAAAAGAGCTTCGGTTATTAAGCAATATCCAGGGCAAATCTACCACACCATGCTCTACCAAAATGCAATTGCAGGGCTTGATTAACTGTATCGGGTCTGTCTGGGTTGAACTAAACTCTGCAGGGTGGTAGACCGAATTTTACCAGGATTGCGAAACCCACTCTAGACCCCATATGGCATCAAAAAGGTCTGCAAGTTTGTCTATCCTTATGCTTCATGAACATGTTTGACCCAACTCTGTTGCACTCTTTACATCTTCTCATTTGTGTAATAGAGTGCATGAAAACAGTTATCAAGTTTTAGCTGTATATCCTTAAGATTCTGAAAAGATGGCATTTCTAGCTTAAGACAATAAGGATATGGTCTTGGCATGTAAAGGGGTAGCTGTGTGGGTTGCCTTACCTCTCCATGTACCCTGAGGGGGAGCCCACAAGGCCGTCCAGACGTTCCTGCAGTGCTGCCAGTATCTGAGGGTTTTGCATCATCTGCACAGTCAGCTGCCGTGCTGCAACAAGAGCAATCACACTTTAAATACTACACAACATTCGGCTACAGTTCTCACTAGCAAATCTCCTTGTGTGAGGGAATCAAATCACAAGTGCTCAACATGGTAAAAACATGGTAAATCTTAGAACAATATGAACCATCCATCCATCCATCCATCATCCTTATCGCTTAATCCTGCTAGTCTGGGCCAAGGGGGGGCTGGAGCCAATCCCAGCATCCTTGGGCGAAGGCAGGGTACACCATGGGCAGGTCACCAGTCCACCACATGGCCAACACTCACACCTACGGGCAATTCAGAGTGACCAATCAACCTAACACGCATGTCTTTGGACCGTGGGAGGAAACCGTAGTACCCGGAGAAAAACCACGCAGGCACAGGGAGAACATGCAAACTCCACGCAGAGCGGACCGGACCGAGAATCAAACAGACCACCTTGCAGTGAGGCGACAGCGCTAACCATGCCGCCCAACAATATGAACCCATAGGGCGTATTCATTAACCTTTATGTGTAGAAGCGCCCTCTACTGAGCCCGTCGCCAGGCAAAATCTGTTTTTCCACATAAAAATAATACAATCCACTAATATAATCGAAAATTGTTACAACACAAGCCCTTCACACGGTCTGTTGCTACCAATAAGCAATGGTTCATAGATTATTATCTAGCTTTTGTTAGTGGCTTTTCTCATTTTAAAGCAGTAATACAAGTGAGCAGTTGCTTTATAGTATATTTATATGAAAGTATACGTGTATGTGCTCTCTCTGTTCCCCACGCTTTTTTATGGATTGGATGACGCGTTGAATGATGGGATGTTGTATACCGCGAACATAGCTCGTGTACTGCAATATTTCCACGGATGTAGTACATCATCTGGGATCTTTTGCATACTGGAAAATTTTATTTTGGTTATATACTGCGTACTGATTTGGGGTCAAACCAGTACGTGAGTAGTATGTTGTTGAATGTAGCCCTCCCACCAACCTTACTGAATTCGGACCGAACAGTGAAGTTTGTGTACTGTTACACCCCTCTAATGGACATCATTAGAGTCCAATGTGTTCAAAGATTTGTTTTAAAAAATGTCTAGGAAACATCTTTATGCAAGCCAACCAAATATAACATTTCGCCAAATAGCTAATAGCTAGCATATTTTGGCAGTGGTTTAATTAAAGTCAGTCACGAGAAACTTAACCAGTTGATAAACAGATTTGAAAGTCATACCACCCCCCTAGAGGCAAAAACTAGCAAAAGTGATCAACCTCACTAACACTAGTTATCTCAAGGTCACAATCATTCAGAATTAAACAGTTGGGGCAATACATTGATTCACCTCCCATACCTCAGAAAAATTCTCAGTAATAGACTTCCTGGTTGTGGGCTTCTGGGCTGACGCTGCTTCTTGCTGATGCTGCTGCAGAGTATTTTTTGCCTACCCTTTTTTCTATCTGTTTAATTACATCTGATACATCTACAAATATTTTGTGGACTTTGTGGACATATTTACGCATAACTCCGGCTACAACAACCTCCACAAGCCATCGAAAAACATTCAAAGTTCATCTCAACCGAAGCTAAGTATATTTAGTATTTAACCATGTCTGAGTCGCCTGTTTGTGTGGAGTGTGGCATGTTTAGCTACTCTTCTTCCGTCAGTAGGGATAATTTTGTTTGTAACAAGTGTAGATTAATTATTAGCATGACGGAGAAGATTTCGCTTTTAGAGGAGCGCATCCGGGCTTTAGAGAGTCCTAAAGAGTCGTTAGCACCTAGCGTAGCAGGCCCGGTTGCCACCACCGTAGCCATCGTAGCTAGCGAGTCCCCGGCTCCGGCATTAGAGCCCTCGCAGCGGGGCGAATGGGTGACGTCTCGGCGGCATAGCCGTAGGGCTGAGCACCGTTCTACTCAGATTCCCGTGTCAAACAGGTTTGCCCCACTCAGTAATACACCGACTGAGCGACCTGTTAAAAGAGCTCTGGTAATAGGAGATTCCCAGCTCCGACACGTGAATATAGCGACCCCCTTAGAGACACCAGCGGCCATAGTTAAGTGTATCCCGGGGGCTAGAGCGCCTGACATCAGGGCTAATCTTAAGGTGCTAGCTAATCGTAAATATTCAAAGATAGTGGTACACGCCGGCACCAATGATGTGGGTTTGAGACAGTCCGAGATCACTAAGGGTAATGTTAAAGAGGTGTGTGAGTTAGCGGGGACTATGTCAGATGCCGTAATATGCTCTGGTCCCATTCCAATTCGGCGTGGCGCCGAAACCTACAGCAGGTTATTGGCGCTACACCGCTGGATGTCTAAATGGTGCTCAGAAAACAAGGTGGGTTATATAGATAATTGGACGCGTTTTGAGGGCAGGCCTGGCCTTTTGAAGCGAGACGGCATTCACCCTTCCTGGGAGGGTGCTGCTCTCATTTCCCGTAGCATATCTGCTAGGCTTACTAGTGGTAGTGTAGGACTTGTTAATGGGGATTGACAAACCAGAGCCGAGGCCAGGCAGTAGACACAAAGGCTAAACCGACTGTCTGCTAGCCGCAAAGAGACGTCACCTAGGTCACACTGGATTGAGACTGTGTCAGTTCCTCGAGTACCAAAAAATAACTCTCGCAAAGTTAGTAGACAAAATTTAATCAATGTTAAATTGGATTATGCTCCCTTGGAGAGTAGTTTAAATCTGAAACTAGGACTGCTAAATATTAGATCCCTGTCATCTAAAGCATTGCTGGTTAATGAAATGATTACCGATCATAATCTATGCATGCTCTGCTTGACGGAAACCTGGACCCGGACAGATGATTATATGGCCCTAAATGAAGCCTCTCCCTCTGGCTATAGATATGTTCATAACCTCCGTCCAAATGGTCGAGGAGGTGGTGTCGCCACAATATATGACTCTGATATAGACATTTCTCAAAAATTCGGCTTTAAATTTAATTCTTTTGAACATCTCATCCTCACTGTTTCAAATGTATCAAATCTGACAACCAACAAGGCGTCACAGTCGTTTGTTAATTACTATTTACCGCCCCCCTGGTTCTTACTCTGAGTTCTTGCAGGAGTTTTCAGACTTCCTGTCTCATGTAGTGCTATCAGCCGATAAGGTGATTATAGTTGGTGATTTTAACATCCATTTTGAGAATCTTTGTGACGCTTTTAAGCAAAAAAATTTAAGAAATTCTTGATTCAATGGGTATCACTCAGAATGTGGTGGGTCCTACGCATAATTGTAGTCATACTTTAGACCTGGTTTTATCATTTGGTATTAACATATCCAGCTTAGCAATTTTACATGAGAGCGAGGCCGTTTCAGACCACAGCCTCATAACATACAACGTATGCTTGACTGACGGCATTCATCAGCCGCCCCGCTACCGAATGAAACGAACTATAGCACCTAGTACCATAGCCGCACTCACTGACATTTTACCTGGTTTGACAGAAATTGATACACCTGTAGCTCCGGAAGGACTAGAGCATTTTACCGAGCACGTTGAGACTTCTCTTCATACAGCATTAGACAAGGTTGCACCATTACACTATAAGAGAGCCTCTGAGAGAAGAATAGCGCCATGGTATAACAAGCACACGCGTAGTCTCAAACGAGCCGCGAGGATCCTGGAGCGTAAATGGCGAAATTCAAAGTTAGAAGTGTTTAGACTATCATGGAAAAGCAGCCTTAGTGAATATAAGCATGCCCTCCATACGGCAAAATCCTCATACTTATCAGCTTTAATAGAAAAACATAAAAACAATTCTGCACTCCTATTTAAAACTGTTTCCAGCCTAACAAGGAGCCATGATCAAATCAATCCACTAATCCCACTAGAGTGTAGCAGTAATAATTTTATGAAATTCTTTAATGATAAGATTGATAAAATTAGGGGAAAAAATTGGTTGTGCTATCTCAGAGCCTGTCAACATGCCTATGCACCTTGACAGCTGTCTGGTCAGCTCTGATGCCCTGTTAGAGTCCTTCTCCCCAATTGGTCATGAGGAGCTTATTTCATTGGTGGAATCTGCCAAGCCCTCCACATGCATACTAGATGCAGTACCAACCCATTTACTTAAAGAATTACTGCATAGCAATATAGAACCTTTGCTCACTATAATAAACTGCTCTCTGAGCCTGGGCTATATTCCCAGTTCATTTAAACTTGCAGTTATCAAGCCGCTAATTAAAAAACCTGGTCTTAACCCCCAGGAAATGTCCAACTATAGGCCTATCTCTAATTTGTCATTCATATCTAAAATTCTAGAGAAAGTAGTTTCTTCACAACTCTCCTCCTTCCTACAGACAGAACAAGTCTTAGAATTATTTCAGTCTGGATTTAGACCCCACCACAGCACTGAAACTGCGCTGACTAAAGTAGTAAATGATCTCTTGATATCCTCTGATAAAGGACACATTTCTTTTCTCATACTGCTAGACCTCAGGGCGGCTTTTGACACCATTGATCATAATATTCTACTTAATAGGCTGGAGACACTCATTGGTATAAGAGGTCAAGCACTCTCCTGGTTCAGGTCCTACCTGACAGATCGTTACCAATTTGTACTAGTAAACAACGAATGCTCAGAGCGTTCTAAGGTAAAGTATGGTGTCCCACAAGGATCTGTACTGGGCCCCATATTATTTACATTATATATGCTTCCACTGGGCACTATCATCCGTAGGCATGGTATTAGTTTCCATTGCTACGCAGATGATACTCAGTTGTATATATCTTCCAATCCGGATGATATCACCACTACTCTCAAGATTGATAGCTGCGTCCAGGACATTAAAAACTGGATGGCGTCTAATTTTCTTCAACTAAATTCTGATAAGACTGAGGTGCTGATTCTTGGGCCTAAAGCTGCTAGAAGCAGCTGGGCTGATATTCCCCTTACCCTAGATGGGTTTTCAGTAACACCCAAGTCTACCGCAAAAAGCTTAGGTGTAACTATTGATTCGGATCTTTCATTTGACACACATATATGCAATGTCACTAAGGCTGCCTTTGTCTCAGCTTGGCGATATTACGTAAATGGAAACTTACTTTCATTAGCTGATGCAGAGAAGCTGGTCCATGCTTTTGTCTCGTCAAGATTGGACTACTGTATTGGTCTCCTAATTGGATGCTCTAAACAGTCCATAAAGAAGCTACAACTTGTACAAAATGCTGCAGCTAGAGTCCTAACTAAGGCTAGAAAATTCCATCATATTAGTCCCACTCTCGCGGCATTACATTGGCTTCCGATTAAACATCGAATTGAATTTAAAATTCTTCTCTTAACCTATAAGGCGTTAAATGGTCTTGCCCCACAATATCTGAGTGAACTCATTGCTTACTACAACCCATCTCACCCTTTATGCTCCCAAAATGCTGGATTTCTCCTAGTTCCAAACATTTGTAAGACTACAGCCGGAGGCAGAGCTTTCTCCTTTAAAGCCCCTCAATTATGGAATAGCCTTCCAGCTCCAATCAGAGATTCTGACACAGTTCCAATCTTTAAATCTAGACTTAAGACTCACCTATTTAATCAAGCCTTCAGTAAATATTCCCCTAGTAAGGTGTGGGGGCCCCCAGACGTTGAGATTTCTGGTAATTTGAGATGTTGATGCTGTCATCCAGCTGTGCCATGGCATCACTCTAGTTGTGACAATAACTTGACTGGAAAGCAATGTCTCAGTGAGCCCTCATGACTGTGGTCACCTCTGGACCCCTCCCTTTAGTTAAGCTGCTATAGATTAGCCTGCCGGAGCTACATGCTAATCACTGGCACATGAGCTATGTACATTTAAATCAATGGTGGTTAAACTGACATCCTCACACTCAGTCTGTATTGTCCATCTTTTTTTGCATGCTTCTACCCAAGACGACTGCATGCAAGCACCTACAAGCACCTGGGAGATGGTCTGGCTCGCCGGTTGATGTACTGATGCCGGGGTTGGATGTACCAGTGCCGTAAGGGGACGTGCTGATGCTGGCTCCTACCTGAGGTGCACCATCTGCACCGAAGGGACTGTGACTACTTGGCCGGGGAACAAGAACTTTAAGCTATAACTGTAGAACCACCTCTTGTTCACAAATACGGACTGGTGCTAACGGGCCGCCCAATGGAGGATGGGTTCCCTTTTGAGTCTTGGTCCTCCCAAGGTTTCTTCCTATTCCCCGCCATCTTAGGGAGTTTTTCCTTGCCACTGTCGCCTTTGGCTTGCTCATTAGGGATCTGGACCCATACAATTTGTAAAGCTGCTTTGAGACAACATGTGTTGTAAAAAGCGCTATATAAATAAAATTGACTTGACTTCCAAGTTTATGTTTACATAATTTAGGTTCCATTTGAGAGGCTCTAATACAGAAGAAAAAAAACAATTTTGAGTATTTACAATGTGCAAATGTACACAAGAAATGTGACAAGAAATCAGTCATGCTCTGCTTCTTCCGATTCAACGGTGTCTTGTCTGACAAAATAAACAATGTTGAGCATATGCGTGAAGAGCTGAAGAGCTCCACAATTTTGTCCCCTAGGTGTCCTAGTGTACATGGTACCAAGCACTTATCCACTTATTCAAACTTTGGTCACTATATCTCAACAGCATCAGGGCTCCAGACAAGAAAATTACTCAAGAAGCCAATACCTATTTCTAGGCGCCATAATAAACTAATAAGCATTGCAACACTCACGAGGTCATCTGTTATTAAGGATCCGTCCAACATGCCTGATGTCTTTCTCTTCCTTGTAACTGCGGTAAAGTTGGTTTCACGTTCGCATATTCGGAATTAGACATGTTTTTTTAAATGTACTACAGCATTTAAGGCACCATCTACAAATTACCTTAACATGGACCAAAGTGGCGGTTCGTGAAGGCCCCAGAGCACTGCACACTGTTTTTCTGCATAAATCAAGGTCTATTACACAAAGTGCATCCTAAAAAACAGCCTTGTTTTGTGAACTTGTAATGGATCGTTTAAAAGCTATTCAAATAATTAGACAAAAACTGACCACCACAAATTGGTGCAAAGTATAAATACCCATCTCTGAGTTGTAGATTGCTTAGGATGCACTTAATGTAATAACGTTTTGGGTGGTTTTATGATGGACCAATTAAAAGCTATTGAAATTATCGCAAAAAACAAGAGAGCGCCGTGCATATGCGCCCGTGTTAAGGTAATTTGTAGACGGTTCATTGGACGTTGCAGCGGTGACAATAGTACATTTAAAACATGTCTAGAATTTAAAATAAGTCAATTCCTGACATAAATAAAGTTGTATGTGCTTGTATTGGTTGCCAGAAATAAGAATTTGCATATTTTGGCACTTTACTAATACTGTCTTAAAGTTATTGAAGAAAGAATTCCGAATATGCAAACGTGAAACCCACTTTACCGAAGTTTCCTAGTATGCATACGAGTGACTTTTGATCCCATTAAAATTAACTATATAGTATAAAGAAGTGTGGACTCTTAGGGTCTGACAGAGATGTAGCTTGTGTGAAAAAAATTTAGTCGCAGTCTGGAGCCCTGAGCTTTTTTTTTTTTTTTTGCTAAAACTAAAAAACTCACTGAGGAGACCATTATGAAGCCGTGGCATTGCAGAATGTTTGCTAATATAATCCATGTAGAACTACCGACAATGTTTACACAGCAACAGTGCCAGCGGGGCTGAGAATGGCCTTTGTCACTGGGAAGGCCACAATGGATTTTACAAGTTGTTTGTTGGTGGCATAGCGCATCAAGAGGCATCTTGGTTTAAAGGTGATCTTGGAGGTGGGTGATGCTAGTACACCAGACCTTGCTTCCTGGAGGTGTTGTGGGCTTAATTCAACAAAATGCTGACAAAGAGGTGTCTCAATATCTCATTCCTAGTTACTCACCTCATTTCATGTGATAACTGGCACTTCACTACAAACACTTGTGTGATTAGCTTGAGGATCTAATCCTAAACTGATCGAGTTGCTAGTCTCTGTTGTGAAGGAAAGCCAACCGTGATGTTTTAGGTTTTGTAAGGCTGATACTTGATTAGGAATCCAGCCAAGTTGAATATATTTCTTGAGACAGGGCTTTGGGTGGCAGCAAGCAGGCTATAGAACTCTGCTGAAGTCAATCAGGTCATGAGCCAATAAAGTAACCAATCTCAAAAGCACACAAGCATGTGTACACGCACTCCATTTCAAAGTTCTTCAAAATCTTACTTTTGATAAACATCAGTTAGAGAGACAGTAGTTTTGCCAGCACCTTCTTTTCAGACACTGTATAAATACCCAGGCCAGGAAGCTGCTCATACCTCAAACACCCAAAGCCTGTATGTTAGGCAAACATATGCAGCTCAGACCACAATGAGTGTTTAATGGAGACTGAAGGAGCAGCCACATGCAGTGGGGCCTGCAGTGGCTGAGGTTCTATAAGCAAGGGGCTGGGGAACAGCATGTACCTTTGCTGTCTTCACCGGCCTCCTCCTCCTCCACATCTTCAACATCTTCCATATCAGCTGGATCCAGCTCAGCCTGTTCTTTACTGAAGACAAACACACACACGCGCATGTGCAAACACACACACAAACGCAATCACTGCTTTCCCTCAGAATAAATCACAAATAACATTTGTGCTCAATGGTGGTGCAAAGTTTAGATGAGAATTATTAGCACAGAGGGCACAGAGAATCTTCAGTAGTCTTTTGTCCTAGCAGAAAGGAAGGGGGTAGGTAGAACCTGACTGAGTGACACGTGACTGGCCTGCTGAATGTGGCCCCAGCACACAATCACATGAGAGATCCATCTGATAAAATCACTTCCTGAATATAGAAGACAGTTAATGATAGCTAAACAATGTTTGTGTTCATATTTTGTACTACATGCACAAGTTTCACTAAAAAAGGAAAACAATTTAGCAATCATGGTAATGAGCACCACCCTACATCAACCACAGTAATGCAGCCACCATCACAGCCCTATTATCACTATATACAAAAAGGTAAATAGATTAGAGGTAGTGAAGATGCCGTGCTGAGTGAGTGCAACAGGAGGTGATTTGCCTGCAATTCCCTCCAGATAACAAAGCCCTTTGTATTTTCCTATTTGTGCATCTGTCTAAATGAAATTATGTAGATTTGTTCATGTAGGATGTGATTCTCCATGAAGAGAAATTTTAATTTAAGGAGGTGATGCAGAAATAAATTTTGAATAGGAACTGGATAGTATATAGTCAGACAGCTCCACATGGGTCATTGTTTTTAGACCTTTGTCTGTATGGGTCCACTGGCCCAACCTGGCATCGCAAACAGATGTACTAAGAACTGGCCTATAGGGGCAGCAAGACAACATGCAGTAAAGAGAGAAAAGACAAACAGTAACAAGGGTCCTGAATTATGTTGTCTTGCTCACTTCTTAACTGATAGATCTCAAGATAGTCAAGAATGTTCATTGTGCGTTAATGGATATCCTCTTATCTTGTATTGGTTCCAAATCACGGGTGTGTCCTGTCACCACTTTCATTTGTTCTATACATTAAACTGTGTCAGTAAGAGAGCAGACCTATCATTACATTTGCAAATGATAGAATCATCATGTCTGCTCAGCAATGATGAAACTGACCACGGTGACTTGGTGGATGAACCTGATGTTTGTCTGTGCACATCCAGCAGCAGCAACATGCAACACAACCTGCCTCATTAAGGGTAAAATAGTTTACCTGGACCTTGAGGGTCTGTCCCAAAGCCCACCCTCAAACAGGAGCAGGTCATACCCAGAGATGGGCCTAGTTTTAATCTGTAACCTAATCACAAAATATCTTTAGTACTTACTTGTCAAGATCTGCCATGGTGTTTCTTTGTTTATCCCTAAAGGAGAAGAGAAGTAATTTTAGTCCAGAATCTTTTGCTAGCACATATTTTTAAATATCAGCAGTGTGTAATGTCATGTTGAGAGAGTTAAACATGTCCTAAATGTAAAGAAATACCCCTGCAAAAAAATTTAAAGGTAAAAAAATTTTTACCTGACAAATTTTAATGTTGCATTTTACAGGTTTGCAAAGTGCTGGATTTTTGGCTAAAATGCTTGAAATTGTAACTATTTCATTCCACAACAAATATGTCAGGCTATCTGACTGAACAGTTCACATATATTACATTTACAAATACAAGCGAAGATGTACCACATCTTGTAATTCCAGTGAGAAACTTAAGAAAACATGAAGACATTAAGATTGTGCATTTTGAAAACAATCTACCATTAAATAAAATATATGCTAGCTTCATAGCTAAGATAGCTACTGGAGCAAATGCTAACCAAACTAACATATAAGTCACTAAGTAAATTAAACATGTTGCATGTGGGTTTTTGTGTAAATACAATAACATACTACAGCTGTAATGTGCTGGAACAGACAGAAAATGGACCTCGGAAGTGCTTGGATTTGACCCTGGGAAAGGTGTATGAAGCCTGCAAATATGGCCTCATCCATCCCGCTGAAGCGTTGCACGTGCAAAGTAAAAAAAGAAAAACCGAGAGGTGCATGACCTCACGACACCGCACGGGGCCAACACGCATGGGTAGAGCCACCTCAACTGTGACATTTTTGGCAAGGGCACACTCATGCCAGTTGCGATACATTAAGTATTAACCTAGCTTTACGCACAATATCTGTAGTTCAAGAACAAAATATGAGATGTTTATTAGTTTTGGCCCTACCAAGGTTTCTTTCTCATTTCCACCCAGGGAGTTTTTCCTTGCCAAGTCACGTCTGGCTTGCTCATTAGGGATCTGGACCCATACATCTGAAATGCTGCTGTGTAACAATACGTGTTGCAAATAATTACAATATAAATAAACAACTTAATTCTGGACATCAAACCTAGATCTGGTGATGGCATTTCACAGTCCGTGTGGTTAATAAACTGCTGACTACCTATTTAATTGATGTAATACCACAGGCATTCCAATCAAACCAGTAAAGGTCCACATAATACAAAATTATCCACGCAACCTTTTCTTATGAGTCTACTGAAAATCAGCCAGTTACACTAACTGCTCCATGGCTGGGCATACACAATCCAAACACAAAATGTTGGTTCAAAGCGAAAAATTAATAGTAGTAGCAAAACAAATCTGTATTGGCTAACTAGATTTATGCCGGGGTCAAACTACACAAATTCCTTCCGATTTTGACAATTCATAGGCATTACCATTTCCAGCATGGATAACTATTAGGAACGGGTCTGTGTGACAACCGAAGAACAGCTGTGTGTGACAACCTGTGACATCCCACAACAACCTGAGGAGAAGTCTAGCACGTAAGAATTTTTAGCATTTTAACTAGTATTACAAATATGACATGCGCTTTGACTTCGACCAACAGTGCTCTCTCTCTAGCGTGTACGTATATATATATATAAAAAGATGGTGACGAGGGATGCTTCTGTTTCACGCTGTGACTGTGAAACCACGTAAAAAAAATTTTTTTAAATGTATCAAAGTATACAATAAGTAGAATTCAATATTTTCCTGCACATTCCGTTTACATGCGTGTTATTATAACATTTTATTAGACAATTCAAGTTCTCTTCGCCGGATAGTCCATACCGTTTTCTACGTGACCCTCAGGAGAGGGACCACATTCGATTTTTTCCCGAATAAAACACTGGCAGCATCACAGTGCTTCTGTAGAAATGACTGATCATTTCTTGACCCTCCTCTTCTATGACCTACGAACTCGCGCAAGGACGCGAACGAAGCTTGTCCGGCATCAAACATGTAGCCAGTGGTGGCCGACCAAGCCAGAGCAAGAATTTATGCCATGATACAAACCGTCTAAAACAGACGTAGTGACCATCGTGAAATATAAATAAATTGTATAGTCTGAACCTGGCATTACCCATTAAGATCCAAAAAAGGACAACGGAAGAGATAGTTCGAATGACTTCATGTATGAATATTCGCTAGCTGGTTAAGCCACTAGACAGAGGCACTACAAATCACTAACACACCCATCAACCATCCCCGTTAACCAGCTACAACACTAACACTACCACGTGTTGCTTCTTTCGCCTGGCCGACTAAAAAGTTGCCCCCCTCCCCTCAGCTAACTAGCAGCCTACTATAGTTAAATGGGTTGCTCACATTGCAAAGAACTGATAAAGTCTAAAATACTGGCGCAGCAACATAAAGATCGCATCTCTTTGAAATTACAGCCTTGTTATTAGTTAAACTCGTGCTCGTCACATTATCCACATTTGACTAACATAATCGCATGTCAACCCCATTAGCGAGTTAACGTAGCGATGGAGGACCTGCTTTGATTTCGTAGCTAGCTAGCTATCCCAGGCCAATTCTCTCCCGGGGGTCATGGTACATAAACCTTCTTGGTGCTCATAATGGTAGGTACAAAAACAATAAACTAGCTAGCTACCTACCAACTGCCTTACCAATAGGAACATGCTCTCGGTAATTAGCTAACCAGTTAATAGCACTATTCGTTAAGCAAGCACACTTGCTAGCTAACAGCTAAGCATGCAGTGGGCCAAGGGAAGAAAATATGGCAAAGTACACATTCTTTTTGCCGACAATATGCTGCTATTTAACGTTAACTACAAACCAACCAAAATCTACCCTCTAGAACTGCTAAACCAACACTAGGAACACGAGAAGTTATGCTAGCACATCTAACCTGCTAACTTTCATCTTACATTTAGCTATTGCTAACCAGCTAGCTATTGCAATCCTCCCAAAGCCACACGAGTAGTCAGATATAGACTCATGAAAAGCGGCCAACATAACTGAAAACACAATTCATATAGATATAAGAAAGTACATGTACAAGACACAGTACATTTAAATAAAAAACACATGACAATACCGCGTACAGCACCCGGCCAAGTTACAGCCATTTTCATCACAGACTACATCATGGTGGAGTCCTTTTCCAATGGCAGCAAGCTACTGCCGAGGCTTCAGTTAACCGCTGGCGAACTAGCGTACTTTTATTATTCATGTTAACCACGACTATCAAGATAACAATTACACCATACGCTCTGCAAACAGCTAAGAAAGATATGAATTTGTAGATAATGAAGTATGTGATTCTCAGGATTATCTTACCTCGGGCTGGCTGTTCAGCAGGGAGATGATGCGCAATGAAGCAGAGCCAGAGGAAAAGACTCTGATGGCGGTAAAAGGGATAAAGATCCCGCCGCTTGCGCTCATATACATCCAGCGTCATCACGTAACTCGGCATACACTAGCACAACACAGGCACAGGGGGAGGAGCCATGGCAACATTTTTAAAAAGGGAGCAGTTTTCATGGTTTTCATGATACTCAGAAAGTGTTTTAAGGAACAGATTAACAGATTAAAAAATCAATGGGTTTATGTCTTTATGTCTCAAAGTGTTCATAGCTGGCATGTGTTTGTGGACCCTAATGACTGTGAAGCGATGATTTTGCAGAGATTCTGTAAATATTTTCTAGACAAATGCTTCAGTTTCAAGTTTAATATTTCAAGGACAATGAACTTGGCATGGCATTCTCACAAAAATGTCTTATACTTACACTATCAGTGGCAATAATTTGAGCTAAAATGCAGCCATCAAAAAGTTTAAACTGACTGTTTTCATCAGACTTTTGCAATAATGGATAAGGTCAGCATAAGCTCTGGCCTTCAGCTTCTGACAATTAGGGAAGAGAAGAAGAAATACCTGTCCTTTATTATATTCATTTATGTCGCTAGGGTTAGGGTTGTAACTATTTCACTAGGTAAGAATGAATTGAAACGGATTTTCAAAATAATCTAACCCCTCTTTATGCTTGCTATCAGGTTTAGTGAAACAGAAATATCATATTTGTTGTGTGAGCTCAAGTGGCTGAGGTGCATACCCAAACCAGACACATTGCACAAAACCATTCAGCTTGAAAAGTGAAGGTTGCTCACTTGCTTTGCATTATTCAACAAATGCTACAAGAGAGATAACACCACACTGGTGAATTTTAAAAGGCTGAAGACAAGGATTTGTCTTATTAGTAAACCACACAAATAGTCCAACAGCCCTTTGGTATAATGGTTTGTACAGAAGGCCTAGTGCATTCAAACTGTGTATAAACTCTAATGGTGAACTCTAATGGCTATCAGATCTCTTAGCACCAGACAATAGATCTTCATGACCCTTGATGATACTTCTTACCTTCAGTGAAGTCTTTTCCACACTGTAAAGAATTTCAAGTCTCACCAACTAAAAAATTCTTAGTGACCCGTTGCACCTAATTTTTTTTTCTGTTGGTCTAATTTAAGCTCTGCAAGTTGCATATTTTAAGTTCTGCTGACAACTATAGAATTCTATCTAATTAAAGAAAATAAATTGAGTGAATGAAATGTTATAATTAACCAAATACACCTAGTGAGTCCAACAAAATATTTTGTGTTGTGCATACACTTTATGCTTCATCAAGTAAATGCAAAATATACAGAATATAATTAAGTAAACACTGAAAAGTAAATATATTTTTCAACAAATGCATTTTATTTGCATGTCATAAAGAGAAGGTTCAGCAGGTTTTCAACTGTAGCACTGCATTTAGTCAGTCTGGCAAGAGTGGATTAGTAGGTCACACAAACTGAAAATCCAAACATTGAGTTTCCAAAGCTGAATGACTAGTATGCTGGCAAATAAGAAACAATAATTTTATAATAAAAACCTGCAGCATCTAAGAAGAAAAGGCCAAAATTACATTAACTGAAATTAAATGAATTATGCCTGAACATGTGAAACAGAAACGAGTTGTCTTGGCATTAATTTTAAATGTTTTGAAATGGATACTCAAATATCACACCAAGGTGCTTCAAGATTGGGTAAGCAAAGAGGTGCATGTTGACAACATCATAAAAAACAAAAACAAAGCAGTGTAGCTTTGGGTTGCAAGGCACATCACCACTTACAAAAAAGTGATTAAATGTGCACTAATTTGTTCTTTACAGACTGCACTCTGGCAGTGCACTCATTTCCAAGATGGAGGAACACTTTTTGGACCACTTCAAACGTGTATTTTAAGTTTTTTAATATTCAATGTTTAATGCATACAAAAGACCAAAAAGAAGAATGAATGAAGTACTCTTCAAGTACAACTGCAACACTGACCACACTGGTCAGTGATCGTGATGGGTCAGCACTCTCCTTCACCACTTCAAGAATCCCCATTTTTACATTCTTCGTGT
Source organism: Brachyhypopomus occidentalis (assembly GCA_020368025.1). NCBI lineage: Eukaryota > Metazoa > Chordata > Actinopteri > Gymnotiformes > Hypopomidae > Brachyhypopomus > Brachyhypopomus occidentalis. Next base: position 968,233 of record JAGXOD010000122.1, read on the forward strand.
GGTCCTGCAATGCTTCGGTATCCTATGGAGCACATTAACATTAGAGCCCCATTTATTTCTCCAAGAAATGTTAATACAAACATTTAAAAAGTATTCCACATAAGTACTACTTTTTGGTCTTAAGTACCTTGTTATACCCCAATTGTGCAATACATTTCAGTATAGCTAAATCATTAACTTGGTATTTTACAGCAGTGAGAAAAACAAATTACCAATATGGTCTTTGAAATGGAAGGACGCTCCCTCATGTACAAAGGAAGACCCCGGAGAACAGTAGATCTTCTATGTGCTGTTAGATTTGTGGTCTGTCACAAAATAATGAATAATAATAAAAAAAGAAACAGTGGATAGGTGGTGAATAGTGGCACCTTAAGATGATGACAATTGCATAAAATCCTCCTGATTATGCAAAATTCTTTTTTAAAAACATTACTCCATGGTGAAGAAATTGGTAAGCTACCTGTGAATCCAATTTCTCCAGAAGCTCTTCCATTTCACTACTTCTTCCCTGATTTGCTTTGGCTCTGTACAGCTTCAGGAATCCTTTGGTGTGATTGTCCAACGATGTAAAGAATGTTGACTTAAGATCAGTGCAGTTAATGCATTGAAACTCTGCATAAACCTCAGAGAGGGACATAGAGATACAGTGGGATGTGAAAGTTTGGGCATCCTTGTAAATTTTCCTGATTTACCTTTATAAATCATTGAATGTTTGGATAAAAAAATTCATTTAAATATATCATATAGGGGACAAACACAGTGATATTTGAGAAGTGAAATGAAGTTTATATGATTTACAGAAAGTGTGCAATAATTGTCTAAACAAAAATAGGCAGGTGCATAAGTTTGGGCACCCAATAAAAACCTTAACTCAATATTTAGTAGATCCTCCTTTCGCATAAATAACAGCCTCTAAACGCTTCCTATAGCTTTTAATGAGAGTCTGGATTGTGGCTGCAGGAATTTTAGACCATCCTTCTTTACAAAACATCTCTAGTTCATTCAGGTTTGATGGTTTCCGAGCATGGACAGCTCTCTTTAAGTGACACCACAGATTTTCAATAATATTCAGGTCTGGGGCCTGAGATGGCCATTCCAGAACGTTGTACTTGTTCCTCTGCATGATGCCTTAGTAGATTTTGAGCAGTGTTTAGGGTCGTTGTCCTGTTGGAAGATCCAGCCCCGGCGCAGCTTCAGTTTTGTCACTGATTCCTGGACATTGGTCTCCAGAATCTGCTGATATTGATTGGAATCCATGTGTCCCTCAACTTTAACAAGATTCCCAGTCCCTGTACTGGCCACACAGCCCCACAGCATGATGGAACCACCACCAAATTTTACTGTAGGTAGCAGGTGTTTCATTTTGGTGTCAGAAGTGGTCCAGGCCTCAGCTGAGAACAGTAGGAAGTCAATATGCCACCCAAGTCCAAGCAAGGCAGAGGAGCAGCTGACACACTGGAGCTGGAACAGGCAAGGGTGCAGAGCTCTTCAGAAGATCAAGCAACAGATGCAGTGCAGGACTCCAGGCAAAGAGAGGCAGCAGCAAGACCAGCAACCTCCACAGAGGGGATGATTGCAGAGCTGGCAAGTATGGTAAAAGTGCTGGTTCAGTCCCAGGTGACACGAGATGAAAGAATATCACAGGTGGAGGCAAGGCATGAGCAGCGGTGGCGAAGTGTCCAGCACCAGTTCCAGCAGCTCCAGGGCCACGTGGAGGGTAGCGTCCCAGCCTTTAGTGAACGAGGAAGCGAGGTGGCCAGTAGTAGGGCAGCTTCACCCCTGAGAATGCTGCCAGTGGGGGACTTTAAAGAGCCAAAACTCCACCCATTGACTGAAGGTGATGATGTGGAACATTTTTTAACAACGTTTGAAAGAATTGCAACTGCATGTCGCTGGTCAAGAGAGAGTTGGGCCATACGTCTGGTGCCCCTGCTGACGGGTAAGGCTCGCAGTGCATATGTAGCAATGGACATCAATCATTCAAGTGACTATAAAAAAGTGAAGGAGGTGATTTTAAAGAAATATGAGATCAGTGCCGAGACTTACAGGCAAAGGTTCCGAGCGACTGACATATGGCCTGATGAGACACCACGGGAGCTGTATGTAAGACTCAAGGAACTGTTTGTAAAATGGACCAAGCCGGAGGAACACACAGTTCAACAAATGGCAGAAATCCTCATCTTGGAGCAATTTATGAGGATGGTGAGCCCAGACATGGCAGTGTGGATTAAGGAGCATGACCCTGAAACAGCAGAGGAGGCTTCCAGACTGGCAGAGGTTTATATCTCAGCACGGAAAAGCACCAGCGGAAACTGCTTCAACCAGTGGACTCCAGGACCTCAAAGTAAGTCTTTTGGGGATGGTGTGGTTACTGGTCATGCCCGTAGTAAAAGCAATGAATTTAGTAGGCAGCCAGATAAGTCCAGCAAACAGGAGGTTAAATGTTACTACTGTGGGGAAAAGGGACACACTAAGCCATATTGTCAGGCTAGGAAAGCTAAAAACATTGCAATTTGCTATGTTCCAAGACCACACTTGCCACACTCTGCTCAGGTGATACCCGAGAATGTGGTTCAGGTCCTTGTTAATGGGCAGGTAGCCCAGGCCCTAGTAGATACAGGAAGCACACAAACGTTGGTCCTAGAGAGCTTAGTTCCTGAGGCAGAAGGGAGTGAGCAGGTACCGGTTAAAGTTTGTTGTGTACATGGGGATGTTAAAGTCTACAACACAGTGGAGGTTTTTCTAACAGTCAATGGTCAAACTTTCCTTTTGCCAGTTGCACTAGCTTCCAATTTACCGCATCCGGTGGTGTTGGGCCAGGACCTGCCCATTTTGTGTGATTTGATTTCACAGGTAAAAATATGTAATGTAGTAACAAGAGCCCAGGGTATGAAGGACAGCTGGAGAGAGTTGCCTTTTGCTGACTCTGTAATTGAGAGTGAGCCAGCAAAAGTCCATAAGTCCAGAAGAGAGAGGCGCAGAGAAAAAGTCAGGGGCACTGAGTTGAGCTGTGAGGCTGTTTTGCCAGCACCTCCTGTCACTATGGATATGCAAATTCCAGAAGACATAGTTCAGTTGCAGAAAGTAGACCCTACACTGCAGGGTTGGTTCCAGAAAGTGTCAGAGGCTGAGGGAGTGAGGCAGGGGAAGCCACAGGTTTTAGCTGATGAAAAGTATGTCGTGAAGAAGGGCATTCTGTACCAAGTAAAGGGCGGGGTTGAGTCCTTAGCTGTGCCGGTACCTCTCAGACGTACAGTAATGACACTAGCTCACTCGGTTCCATGGGGTGGACACCTGGGCAAGTACAAAACATTAGCAAGAATTGGCAGCCGTTTTAGTTGGCCATTGTTGTATACGGATGTGAGTGAGTTCTGTAAAACCTGTCCAGAGTGCCAGCTTACCTCGGGGAGAGGGATTGCCCATGCTCAGCTGCAAAATCTCCCAGTAATTGATACACCATTTGAAAGAATAGGGATGGACATAGTGGGGCCTTTGGAGAGGAGTAAGGGTGGTAATAGGTACATCCTTGTGATCTGTGATTATGCCACAAGATACCCCGAGGCTTTTCCTCTTCGAGATATAAAGGCGAGACAGATTGCTAACTGCCTGGTTCAGTTGTTTTCACGAGTCGGGGTACCCAGAGAAATTATTACAGATCAGGGCACCAATTTTCTCTCTAAACTTCTTAAACAGGTCTATCAGTTGCTGGGTATTAAGGGCATTAAGACCACACCCTACCATCCTCAAACAGACGGTTTAGTGGAGAGATTTAACCGAACTCTGAAGACTATGCTTCGCAGGTTCATTTCTCAGTCGGGAAAAGACTGGGACCAGTGGTTGCCATATCTGCTGTTTGCATACAGGGAGGTACCCCAAGCATCCTTAGGATTTTCTCCATTTGAGCTGTTGTTCTCGAGACCTGTACGGGGGCCTCTGGACTTGCTGAAGGAGCTCTGGGAGGGTCCACGGGGTGAGCAAAAGAATGTGATCCAGTATGTAATCCAGATGCGGGAACGTCTAGAGCAGATGACATCACTGGCCCGGGAGAACATGGAAAAAGCTCAAAGGAACCAGAAAGCCTGGTATGACCGTAATGCCAGGGAGAGATCCTTGTCTCCAGGCCAGCAGGTGCTGTTACTTCTGCCGACCAGTGAAAATAAGCTCTTGGCCAAGTGGCATGGGCCATATGAGGTACCGCAAGACGGGCAAAGTGACTTATGAGATCTATATGCCTGAGAGGTCTAAGCAGAAGCAGATCTTTCATGTAAATCTCCTTAAAGAGTTCCATCCAAGATCAGAGTCTGTGGAAACGCACCTGTATGTGAGAGCTGTGGGGGAAGAGGAGGAATCAATAGAGCAGTACTTCCCTACCAGTAGCAGCTCAAAGGCAGTGGATGTGCTTCATCTGCAGCCATTTCAGCAACAGCAGCTGAAGGAGCTCCTTGAGCCAGATCTGTTTCAGGAAAAGCCAGGATATACTAATGTGGTCCACCATGACATCACTCTCATCGAAAATGTCCCAGCACGGAAAAAGAGCTATCGCATTCCTGAACGTTTGCTCCCTGCTCTGAAACAAGAACTGGACATTATGCTCTCCATGGGTGTGATTGAACCTTCTACAAGTGAGTGGTGTAGCCCAGTAGTGCTAGTGCCAAAAAAAAAAAGATGGTACTATTAGGTTTTGTATTGATTTTAGACACATTAATGCCCTCTCCAAGTTTGACGCTTATCCTATGCCTCGAATTGATGATTTTGTAGAGCGGCTGGGAAAAGCAAAGTTCATTACATCTCTGGATCTATGTAAAGGTTACTGGCAGGTTCCACTGACTGATAAAGTGAAAGAACTCACTGCATTTAGGACCCCTTTTGGACTTTACCATTTTAGGGTCATGGCATTTGGCCTGCAGGGGGCGCCTGCAACTTTTCAGAGACTTATGGACAGGTTATTGAGGGGGACAGAATCTTTTGCTGCAGCGTACCTGGATGACGTTGTTATTTTTAGTGAAACTTGGGAGGACCACTGTGGGCATCTTCAGCAGGTCTTAGGACGGATTAAGGATGCAGGGCTGACTATTAATCCGAGGAAATGTGCCCTGGCAAAGAAGGAGATTAGTTACCTGGGCTTTGTTATTGGTAATGGGGTGATTCGTCCACAGCTGGAAAAGGTGGAGGCGATTCGCAGCTGCGGTCCCCCAACAACTAAGAGAAAGGTGAGATCCTTTCTGGGATTGATGGGATGGTATCGCAGGTTTATACCTAACTTTTTTCTGCGAGAGCCTCTGTCCTTACAGATTTGACCAGGACATCAGCTCCCAACAAGGTGATCTGGACGGAGCAGTGTGAGGAGGTGTTCCAGGACTTGAAGAGCGCACTGTGTGGGGACTCTGTTCTGCTGAGCCCAGATTTCGATCAGCCGTTTATCCTGCAGACTGATGCTTCAGGTGTTGGCCTGGGAGCAGTGTTACTGCAGGAGGTGGAAGGACAGCGCAGGCCAGTGGCTTTTCTGAGTCGTAAGATGTTTCCGAGAGAGCAACGGTACTCCACTGTGGAAAAGGAGTGCCTGGCCATCAAGTGGGCCTTGGACTCCCTGAGATATTATCTCCTAGGGAGGTCTTTTCTGTTGGAGACTGATCATCGGGCTCTGCAGTGGCTTGAAAAGATGCGAGATTCAAATGCTCGTCTTACACGGTGGTACCTTTCTATGCAGCCTTTCAAGTTCACCGTCCGCTATCGGCCTGGGTCTTCTAACCAGGTGGCCGATTTCCTGTCCCGCATTCCAGAGGATGCAGAATAGGCGGGCCTATGAGCTGAGCTCCCGGTGGTTGGGCTACGGGGCTTTGGTTGTGGTACGGGACTGCAGGTGCCATTTTTTGAAGGGGGGAGGAAATGTAACGGAGCTCTCGTCCGTTCCATGCTGTGAGCTAATGTAATGGTCAGAAACACAAGACAACCTCAAAGTTTTAAATACTCTTTTATTGGTACCCACAGGGCTCTCAGTGGCCAACACCAGTTTGTACTTTTCAGGACTCTGTAAAACAAATAAACAGCTGTGATTATCTTGCACTATTCAGGGTGGCCAACTGATGGTGTAGAGGATTGCTGTATTCCTGAATGTTTGTCCATGCATATTTAACTGGTTATTCTGGGTTTTGAAATGGGTTCAACTTACCTGTTTGTTCCAGCATGCTGACAGCCTCATGCAGGTCAAAGGACCTGAGCCCAGGGGTTGGTGGGTTATGTCGTCTTGAGGTTGTTACAAGTGGAATGTGCCATTTCCCATGTTTAAGCGGGGGGAGGACCTGCTTTCATGGTTCGGAAAAGAGGTGAAGGTTCCAGCATGAATGTTTTAATATTAAATGTTTTATATTCAAATGAAGATATTGATTAAATAAAAAAAATAAATGTAATTAGAATTTGTACATTTTAAAACTTACCTGCAAACTTACCTGTGGTTGGTTGAGTCCAATGAGCAAAGGGGTTTGTAAAAGGCAGAACTCGGTGATTGGAAGGAGGGCTGGCTTGGGGTGCAGATGGGTTTTAGGTCCGAATTGATACGTGTAGATTGAGTTGATACGTTTATTTGAATTTGGGTTTTGTGTTTGTTTTTTTTGGGTTTGTTTTCCTTTATTGATTAAGTATTGGTGGGTTTTTGAAGGCACGCATCACTGGGGACTTAATAAACCGGTGCATTGGAACTTCCAGAGTATGTTCTCAGTTTTTTCAATCTCCACTCCGCTATCCTGCAACAGTAGCCACTGGAATTTCTAAATATGCTAAATCTACCTAAAATAAATCTACCTCAAATCTACCTCCTCCTCCCCTGAGTACTAGGCCACGTGTTACTTGTTAAACTACACTATTTAAGACTATCATACGCTACCTACGTCGCGAAGTATTGCCTAAGCGGTTTCATTACAAAGCATACTGAGCGTTTATTAGGGTTCACACACGTAGTGTGGGAAACCTATTGTAATTGCTAAAATGTTTCTTATTAGGGTTCACACACGTAGTGTGGGAAACCTATTGTAATAGCTCGAATTTTTAGGGGTCCAAACCTATTGTTTTTGTTCCAATTATTATTATTAGGGGTCCAAGCAACAAAGGTGCTGGAAACCTATTGTTTTTGTTCCGATTAGGGCTCCGAGCACCGAAGGTGAAGGAGACCTATTGTAATTCTTCGGATTTTTTTTCACTATTATTATTAGGGTTCAAGCACGTAGTTTTTCATATGTCAATTCACATGAAACTCACAGGGTATGTTCATCTACACACCCTCTAAGACATACTCAAGCATGACGGGAATTGCACCAGTAGGAGGCGCTATGCTAGAAATTCCTAAATTAAACTTGGACTCATCTGATTCTATGCAGGACTTTGTAATTGCAAGTACTTTGCAAAAATGTACGGATTTTCCCCTATTATGAAATATATATAATTTACACTTTTCATAATGGTCCTGGGATTTTCACTCCAACACCTCAAGTCACACCTTGTAATACTCAGCAGACTGTGCAATGCAAAACCTATGGAAAAAATCCTAAGATTTTCACAAATTAATATTTTTCATACGCATCACAATGCTACCGACATGACACATGAAATTCATATTTCAGTAACTTCAGTGCTGACATTTAGCTTCTGTTTTTTGAGCAGGCACTTCATTTGTGGATTCCCTTCATATACCTTCGTATGCCATCGTGCCAGGCGTGCCCGTGGGTGACCATGCCACTGCTTGGACCCCGTGATCGCCGTTTGAGAATTATTTTTCCCCTAATAAAATGCATACTGCAGCCTAGACCGTAAGGCCCAGAAACACCAAACTGGGCAGTAAGATGCAGCAGGGGTGCATTTAGGGAAATGTAGACAGGGACCCACATTGGCCTGATGGTGGCGCTATAGCACACCATTTTGCGTTTTTGGTCCATATCTCCCACACCGTAGGTCCTAGAAACAAAATTCGACTTCTGATGGATTCCGTGGCTCAAGCCAAAAAAAATCATCTTGGACCCCTAAGCTCCGACTACTTAGATTTTTTGCTAATTTGCATAATATGCAAAACCTACTTTTGCCTACTACTCTTTGGGTTTTCATCAGATCACCACAATCTTGGCATACAGTCTGGTTGTCACATGTCAATCAATAGCTCTGGGGTGGGGCCTAATTTACTTCAGCAGCTATATCTCAGCAATGCTTTGACCAATCTTCATGAACCTTGATAGGCTGATAGGGCACATGACTTTGAGGTCACAGGTCAAAGCTGGCCACAATTGGCCAATAGGGGGCGCTATAACATGGAAAAAACTGTTTCTCATCAACCATTGGTCACATAAAGCCAAAACTCTATAGGCAGCATCATGGGGTCCATCAGCCATTTAATTGGTTTTGGCCATTTGACAGACTTAACATTGGCCAATCGGCATGAAACCTGAACACTATGCATATCTCAGGACTCTGTGTCACACTTTGCAGATTTGGCCACTATCATGCATAACTTCTCCAAATTCTCGCTTAGGAACATGCAACTTGACTCCTTTGATTCCTTGCAGTACACCTGACAACTTTGCAATTACAAGTCATGCCATATATGACCTATAATTCTATGACTCATAAACCACGTAAGTGATCAACTCCCAATTTGAAAGCCTCTTATAGATTGGGACGCTTGTGAGGTCTGCCAAGTTTGGCTCAAATTGGCCTGTCAGGGGCGCTACAGTACCCAAAAACCTAAGAAATCATAAAAACTCACGCTGTAATCCTGTTATGCAGAATACAGACAAAGAATGGGTCTTGTGTGATTCAGATCAGTGAGGTAAATAACTTTGAAATTACATCTCTTGACCAAAAGTGCACTGCCTGACCAGAAATTAACCTTTTAATTCACTAAAATGTCTTATTTCATTAATGTAATATCAGTATGGTAGTACTTGGGCTCCATCTACTGGCTAAATACTGGAACTGACTGAAAAGTATTGCCTCAATTGAGTAATTATTTGCAAATTCATTTATCCATTTTATGCACTGAAGTAGCTTTATTTCAATTTGGGACTATTCTTGCCTATTGAGGCCATAATGCCTATTCGTGTGTGAACCCGCAATTGCCGCTTGCGGCTATATTTTTCTGATTGCTATTTATGATTAAATCTGGTTTGTTTAGTTTGACGATTCTTCAGATTTTCCCTCTGGTACTTTTGCATGGATGTATTGCTCAGGATTACAACATTGGAAGCTGTATATATGCAAGTGCTTCTGATCTGCTTTGCATGCCTGCATTCTCTTGGAAGACTGCTTTAAACATCTCGGAATCTACAAACGTCTGTCATATACCCAGGATTTTTATTGCAGTGTGAAATATTCTTTAACAAAAACCCACCAGGCACAGATAGTAGCAAAATGACCTTCTTTATCTCCCACCTTATCGGAAAGGCGTTGGAGTGGGCTACGGCTACCTGGGAGAATACGCAAAGCATGACTTATTGACAAATGCTGTGCCAATTCAAAGCTCTATACACATCACAATGTAATCCTAAATTTGCATTGACATGTTGGTATTGGTTGGCATAGCTTTATTGTCATTACACATTGCACAAGGTAATGAGATTACATTATTATGTTCCACTCATACAAGCAACTTTCAGCTCAAAATTCAAATGCAGTAATTCCATTTACAATGTGGTAGACATCTAGTCAAGTCAAGTCAATTTTATTTATATAGCGCTTTTTACAACACATGTTGTCTCAAAGCAGCTTTACAAATTGTATGGGTCCAGATCCCTAATGAGCAAGCCAAAGGCGACAGTGGCAAGGAAAAACTCCCTAAGATGGCGGGGAAATAGGAAGAAACCTTGGGAGGACCAAGACTCAAAAGGGAACCCATCCTCCATTGGGCGGCCCGTTAGCACCAGTCCGTATTTGTGAAGAAGAGGTGGTTCTACAGTTATAGCTTAAAGTTCTTGTTCCCCGGCCAAGTAGTCACAGTCCCTTCGGTGCAGATGGTGCGCCTCAGGTAGGAGCCAGCATCAGTACGTCCCTTTACGGCAATGGTACAATCAACCCCGGCATCAGTACATCCACCGGCAAGCCAGACCATCTCCCAGGTGCTTGTAGGTGCTTGCATGCAGTCGTCTTGGGTAGAAGCATGTAAAAAGATGGACAATACAGACTGAGTGTGTGGATGTCAATTTAACCACCATTGATTTAAATGTACATAGCTCATGTGCCAGTGATTAGCATGTAGCTCCGGCAGGCTAATCTATAGCAGCATACTAAAGGGAGGGGTTCAGAGGTGACCAGTCATGAGGGCTCACTGAGACATTGCTTTCCAGTCAAGTTATTGTCACAACTAGAGTGATGCCATGGCACAGCTGGATGACAGCATCAACATCTCAAATTACCAGAAATCTCAACGTCTGGGGGCCCCCACACCTTACTAGGGGAATATTTACTGAAGGCTTGATTAAATAGGTGAGTCTTAAGTCTAGATTTAAAGATTGGAACTGTGTCAGAATCTCTGATTGGAGCTGGAAGGCTATTCCATAATTGAGGGGCTTTAAAGGAGAAAGCTCTGCCTCCGGCTGTAGTCTTACAAATGTTTGGAACTAGGAGAAATCCAGCATTTTGGGAGCATAAAGGGTGAGATGGGTTGTAGTAAGCAATGAGTTCACTCAGATATTGTGGGGCAAGACCATTTAACGCCTTATAGGTTAAGAGAAGAATTTTAAATTCAATTAGATGTTTAATCGGAAGCCAATGTAATGCCGCGAGAATGGGACTAATATGATCGAATTTTCTAGAGTTCTAGTTAGAACTCTAGCTGCAGCATTTTGTACAAGTTGTAGCTTCTTTATGAAGCATGGTACTCTCCTGGTTCAGGTCCTACCTGACAGATGTTTAGAGCATCCAATTAGAAGACCATTACAGTAGTCCAATCTTGACGAGACAAAAGCATGGACCAGCTTCTCCGCATCAGCTAATGAAAGTAAGTGTCTCAGCTTGGCGATATTACGGAAATGGAAAAAGGCAGTCTTAGTGACATTGCATATATGTGTGTCAAATGAAAGATCCGAATCAATAGTGACACCTAAGCTTTTTGCGGGAGACTTAGGTGTTACTGAAAACCCATCTAGTGTAAGGGGAATATCAGCCCAGCTGCTTCTAGCAGCTTTAGGCCCAAGAATCAGCACCTCAGTCTTATCAGAATTTAGTTGAAAAAATTAGACGCCATCCAGTTTTTAATGTCCTGGATGCAGCTCTCAATCTTGAGAGTAGTGGTGATATCATCCGGATTGGAAAATATATACAACTGAGTATCATCTGCGTAGCAATGGAAACTAATACCATGCCTACGGATGATAGTGCCCAGTGGAAGCATATATAATGTAAATAATATGGGGCCCAGTACAGATCCTTGTGGGACACCATATTTTACCTTAGAACGCTCTGAGCATTCGTTGTTCACTAGTACAAATTGGTAACGATCTGTCAGGTAGGACCTGAACCAGGAGAGTGCTTGACCTCTTATACCAATGAGTCTCCAGCCTATTAAGTAGAATATTATGATCAATGGTGTCAAAAGCCGCACTGAGGTCTAGCAGTATGAAAAAAGAAATGTGTCCCTTATCAGAGGATATCAAGAGATCATTTACTACTTTAGTCAGCGCAGTTTCAGTGCTGTGGTGGGGTCTAAATCCAGACTGAAATAATTCTAAGACATGTTCTGTCTGTAGGAAGGAAGAGAGTTGTGAAGAAACTACTTTCTCTAGAATTTTGGATATGAATGACAAATTAGAGATAGGCCTATAGTTGGACATTTCCTGGGGGTTAAGACCAGGTTTTTTAATTGGTGGCTTGATAACTGCAAGTTTAAATGAACTGGGAATATAGCCCAGGCTCAGAGAGCAGTTTATTATAGTGAGCAAAGGTTCTATATTGCTATGCAGTAATTCTTTAAGTAAATGGGTTGGTACTGCATCTAGTATGCATGTGGAGGGCTTGGCAGATTCCACCAATGAAATAAGCTCCTCACGACCAATTGGGGAGAAGGACTCTAACAGGGCATCAGAGCTGACCAGACAGCTGTCAAGGTGCATATGCATGTTGACAGGCTCTGAGATAGCACAACCAATTTTTTCCCTAATTTTATCAATCTTATCATTAAAGAATTTCATAAAATTATTACTGCTGCACTCTAGTGGGATTAGTGGATTGATTTGATCATGGCTCCTGGATGGCTGGAAACAGTTTTAAATAGGAGTGCAGAATTGTTTTTATGTTTTTCTATTAAAGCTGATAAGTATGAGGATTTTCATTTACACTCAAGGAACTGACACAGTCTCAATCCAGTGTGACCTAGGTGACGTCTCTTTGCAGCTAGCAGACAGTCGGTTTAGCCTTTGTGTCTGCTGCCTGGCCTCGGCTCTGGATTGTCAATCCCCATTAACAAGTCCTACACTACCACTAGTAAGCCTAGCAGATATGCTACGGAAATTAGAGCAGCACCCTCCCAAGAAGGGTGAATACCGTCTCGCTTCAAAAGGCCAGGCCTGCCCGCAAAATGCGCCCAATTATCTATATAACCCACGTTGTTTTCTGAGCACCATTTAGACATCCAGCGGTGTAGCGCCAATAACCTGCTGTAGGTTTCGGCGCCACGCCGAATTGGAATGGGAAGCTGGTGGCTCTGATGAGCTTCCACCAGGGATTCTTTCTGTTATAGGCTGGCCACCATTCTGTGACAGAGCCAACTCTTCTGCGGGTGTGAAAGGTGGTGGTGGTGGGCCTCCTCCGGTTTTATGTGCCTCAGCCTTCTTCCCATTAGCTACAGGGCTAGAATCAACTAAGATATTCGCAACTAGGCTACACTTAAGATCATTATATGGATGAACAGGAAAAGGAATGAGAACATCTGAGGGACAGCACAGTTTGGAAATTGTGAGACAAAAGTTAGAGAAGGCAGACTGTGAGGGTTTGGACATTTGATATATTGGTAGGAGGATGTTGGAGATGGAGCTGGCAGGCAGGAAGCACAGAGGAAGGTGTGAGAGCAGAGGATGCAGAAGACAGAGTGAGGTGGAAAAGATTGTCTCACTGTGGCGACACCAGTGAAGGGAAAAAATGAAATATTAAGAATAAGATAGTTATGTACAGCCATACCACTTTGTACTATGTTTTTATACTTTTTATCTGATGCCAAGTGCGTTTCACACCACTCAGATTAGACCTGGAATTAGTAAATGTTCGATTAAAAATTATTTTAAAAACCTCAATACAGTATTATAAATGTGGAGAATATATATTAAATAGGATAATTTTCACTGACGCATTAACTCTGTTGGCATTTGTTTTGCCATGCTGACTGCCTTTCTCTAGCAGCCGCGGCAGTATTACATTTGCGCTTAATAATATCTTCATATTCCGCATACGCAGTCATTAATATCTCAAGCTCCAGTGGTGTGAAGTACGATGGTCGGCTGATTTTCGCATTTACGTCCATGGTAAATCTTATTTATTGGCGTTCCATTAAGAATGCCTTTTATAGTTTACGCATGGACGCGCTTATGTCAGGGTTAACCCACTCAGAGTTGATTGACCTTGATTACTTTAACTCCAATCAGCTGTTTTGGAACCGAAAACTCTAAGTATGTCAGAGCGGGGTAAGACAACTCGGAGTTCAGGGTTAAGTTTGGAGTTTGATAACCTGGTTTCCTTGAATACCCCCCAGCAACATGATAGACCAAACATGGGGATAATATACTCTATGATAAACAAAGAACACCTGTGACTAATGAATGGCAGTACTACAAATCACAAGGAAGTTGTAGAAATGACAGCAAGGACATGGTAACATAAAGGCACACTTGGCAGTTGGGGGTGGGGCTAGACATGACAATTTTGCTGTTTAATATTTACATTTTTGTTAATGTTTTCTCCATTGTTGACCAGAGGAGGATGTGTCTGACCCTTTAAGGCTTGGTTCCTCTCAAGGTTTCTTTGTCATGTGACACTCTTGTTTCATTGAATACAGGAAGATGTTTCAAATCTGTTCTTTATCTCCAAAGTTCTAGAAAAAGTAATGTTTGTTTGCACCTCTCTGCCTTTTTGCAGACAAATAATGTCCTCAAATTATTTCAATCTGGATATACAGCCCACCACAGCACAGAAACTGTGTTGACTAAAGTAGATAATCTCTTAGTATCCTTTATCAGAAGACATATTTCATATATTTTACTCTTAGATCTTAATGCTGTTTTCAACACCATTGAGCACAACATTCTACTGGATAGGCAGGAAACATAAGAGGTCAATTGGCACAATAGGTCAAGAACTGTCCTGGTTCAAATCCTTACTGACAGATCATTACCAATTTGTCATTGAACATAATGAATGCTCTGAATGCACAAAAGTAAAATATGGTGTCCCATATGTCCCACATATTATTCTCATTATATATGCTACCATTATGCACAATTATTCACTTGAGAATTACATCCAGGATAAAAAGAGCTTGATGGAATTTAATTTTCTCCTTTTAAATTCTGATAAGACTAAGGTGTTACTTCTTGGACCCAAATCTGCAAGAAGCAATTCGTTTAATATTACTGAGGAGATGAGGGGTTTGTCTAGAAGTCTTAATTATCAATGGCTTTCAACAATAAAAACAAAGCAGCTGTCAGTGCATCAATAATGAACACTAGTCAGGAGCTAAAGCAAGTAGTGTCTCAACAGACAATAGGGTCCACAGTTCAGGGACTCGAGATGTGAATTTCATAGCTCGGCATGCAATGTGCAGCAATGATTGCAGAAACCTTTGGGCTTAGTGTGGCTATTTATTCAACTTATAAGGTGATGGTAATGAAAGGGGCAGTGTTACTGATTAGAAATTGGAGGTTGGAGGGTGTGTGAATTGCAGTAACTGTAAATTGATTCAGTAACACCTAAATCCACCGTAAAAAGCTCAGGTGTCACTATTAATTCTGTCCTTTCATTTCACATAGAAAATGAGAACATTTCGTTTACACTCACACGTGTCACTAATGTATCTTAAACCTTTTTCCATTCATGTAATATTGCTAAGATATGTACTTCCTTTAACAGATTCAGAGAATCTGTTCGATGCTGTAATCAAATCAAGATTGGCCTATTGTAATGGTCTTCTAATTGAATGCTCTAAAAAGCACCTAAAGAAACTCCAACTCGCAGAATGCAGCAGCCAGAGTCCTAACAAGGGCTAGAAAATTCTACATGTTCTCTTGGCATTACACTGGCTCCCAGTCTGATTGGAAAGCTCTTATGTTGACATATTAAGCACCAAATGGTCTGGTCCCACAATATCTGAGTGAATTGCAATACTATACTACCTCGCCTGCTCAAAATGAAGTTTCTCTTGCTTCCTAAAATTATCAAGACTACAGCTGAAAACAGAGCCTTCTCCTTTAGAGCGCCTCAGTTAAGGAACAGTCTTCCAGCCTCAGTTCAAGATTCATACTCAGTTCCAATCTTCTACTCTAGGCTTAATACTAACCTATTTAATCAAGCCTTCAGTTAATCCTCTGCATATGAAGGTGTAGAGCCTGAGATTCTTCTGAGATGTTAATGTTGTCATCCAGTCACTTCATGCATTCAGTTTGTGCTTCTGTTTATACATTTATACAAAAAGACAAATGCCACAAAACACATAAAAAATGCTCCGGTTTGCCAGTGGACACGCCGATAAGACTAATTGGTCTGGAAGCTGACAGTTATGCTTTGTGTTCATGCAGGTGTGTACATGTTGGCACTCTCCTTGTCATTGTGAGGAACAAATTATGAGCATCTCCTCCCTCCTTCCCTTTCTTTTCAGCCATGGTGTTCTCACCCGGCATGAGTTTTGGTGGGGGTTGCTGTGACAATGTCCACCCCTGTCAAACACTGTAAAACACTGCAATATTTTGTTCTATTTTTGTTGAGGAGGACTGGAAGGTTTCTAGTTTTGAACGTAACAGAATTTACTCCTCCACAAATGTACCAGTGAGGCTTTCTAATGGACTGCTTGGAGTGAAGTTAAAAACAAAACAATCTAACAGCTATAATCCACAACTAGTGTCTGTTATGGGTAACAAAGGTACATTTGGAAAAAGCAATGTACTTTCATCCCACACACACACGACACAAAATCTCACATGCTTGTTTTTACATTGAAGTATGCATTACTGAATTTACTGTTATTTCTAAACCTAAAGAAAATATTTGGAGTTTTCAAGTGAAAACTGCATTTAATATTTTAAAAAGTCTTGTGTTGTGGACATTTTGACGACACGATGAGTACTATGATGCACACATGCACACAATTCTCATACAGTCAGAAGGAGGCTGGGGTGACTCATTTTTTATTGATATGATGTTACATCTGATAATCTTTCAGAAAAGTACATTTTGTAATATAAGTAGACATGGGTGGTAAATATACAGACAGATACTGAAGAATACACAGCCAAATGAAAATGATCACCCTCTATCTGTCCAGCTCCACCAAAAATCTTTCTGTATTGCAGTGAACTACAGTGGCCCTGAAAGCCCATCGCAATGCAAGTGAAAAACACGCTGCCAATACGCAAAGCAAATGCATCAAAATGTCAACACGTGCTACATTTCAGAAACACGCTGCAAATTCAGAAGCGCTGCAAATCCAGCCACATCACAATGGAAGTGGCCCACATCACAACAGAAGTGTTTCTGGATTAAATATTTTACGCAGGAACTCTAGCTAGCCAGCTACATTTTAAGAGCTTTAGTAATTAAGTCCCCTAGCTAGCTATTAGATAGAAACTATGCTGTGTCAAATGGGATTGTTTTATCAGGGTTTTTAAGCCTTAGTTTCTGTCTAAATACCGAGCTAGCTAGCTACATTTGAAGAGCATTTAGCTCTTTACCTGTGATATAAGCAGCGACTATATAGTGATAAGTAAGCGATTTTATCACGGGTGAGAAATGATGCAGAATGTCTCAAAACGATTCACCAAAATAGACTAAACATAACCTCGTAAGAGATCAAGGGAATAACACTGTTGTTGTTAAGCTATAAACAACAGAGTGAATTCAATCCTGTTCAATCCACGTTATGAGATGCTGTCTAACACAACTCTTGTTTCTAGTTTAAAAATTTCGGATATATCTACACATATCACTTGTCACAAAGCAGCTTTACAATCGTATGGGTCCAGATCCCTAATGAGCAAACCAGAGGCGACAGTGTCAAGGGAAAACTCACTAAGATAGCAGGAATTTAGGAAGAAACCTTGGGAGGACCAAGACTCAAAAGAGAATCCATCCTCCATTGGGCGGCCCGCTAGCAGAAGTCCGCATTTATAGTTGAAATATAGTTTGTATGCTTGTGTGGCGTTGTCTTTTGTAGAAGCATGCAATCAAGATATAAAATACAGGTTGAGTATGCGAACATCAATTTAGACAACCATCGATTTAACAGACATACACACGTGCCAGTGATTAGCATGTGGCTCCGGCAGGCTTATCTATAGCCTAACTAACTAAAGGGAGGGGCCTGGGGGTGACCACAGTCAAGAGGGCTTACTGAGACATTGCTTTCCACCCAAGTCATTGTCACAACAAGAGTGATCACATGACCTGGCTGGATGATCGCATCAACATCTCAGATTACCAGAAAGCTCAATGACTGGAGGCCCCCAAGCTCCACACCTTCACAAGTAGTATACTAACTGAAGGCTTGATTAAATAGGTGAGTCTTGAGTCTAGATTTAAAGATTGGAACTGTGTCAGAATTTATTCTCTCTTGTTTCTAGTTTAAAAATTACAGATATATCTACACATAACTGTGATTCCTGCAACCTCCACGAGCCATTGGAAGACCTTTTCCACCTTCAAAAACATCGACGTACAACATAACCGAAGCTAAGTATATAAACATGTCTGAGTCACTTGTTGCTTATGCTGAGTGCGGCATGTATAGTTACCCTTCGTCCGTCAGTAGTAGTAATTTTGTATGTGAAAAGTGTAGCATTATCATTAGCCTGACGGAGAAGATTTCCCGTTTAGAGGAGTGCACCTTGGCTCTAGAAAGTCCTAGAGAGTCTAGCGTAGCCGTCCCGGTTGCCACAGCCGTAGCCACAGCAGTAGTTAGCGAGCCCCCAGCTCCGGCATTAGTGCCCTCGCAGCGGGGCAAATGGGTGACGTCTCAGCTGCATAGCCGTAGGGCTGAGCACCATTCAGTTCAGGTTCATGTGTCCAACAGGTTTGCCCCACTCAGCGATACACCGGCTGAGAGCCCTTCACAGCTCCGACACGAGAATGTAGCTACCTCTTTAGAGACACCAGCAGCCAAAGTCAAATGTATCCCGGGGGCTAGAGCGCCTGACATCAGGACTAACCTAAAGGTGCTGGCTAAACGTAAATATTCCAAGATAGTTATAAACGTCGGCACCAATGATGTGGGTTGAGACAATCAATGATCAACGATGTCAGATGCTGTAACATGCTTTGGCCCCATTCCAGTTCGGCGTGGCACTGAAACTTATAGCAGGTTATGGGTGCTAGACTGATGAATGTATAAATGGTGCTCAGAAAACAAACTGGGTTATAAAGACAACTGGACATGTTTTGTGGGCAGGCCTGGCCTTTTGAAGCGGGACGGCATTCACCCCTCTTGGGAGGGTGCTGCTCTCATATCTAATAGTATATCCGCTAGGCTTAATAGTGGTAGTGTAGGAGTAGTTAATGGGGATTGACAAACCAGAGCCGAAGCCAGGCAGCACACACAGGCTAAACCGACTGTCTGCGAGCTATGGGGAGACATCACCTAGGTCACAATGGATTGAAACTGTGTTTGTTCCTCGAGAATCAAAAAACAGTTCTCGTAAAATTTGTAGACAAAATTTGATAGATGTTGAATTCAATAACGCAGCCGCTGAGAATCATTTAAATCATTTAAATCTGAAATTAGGATTGCTAAATACAAGATCTCTGTCATCAAAAGCACTGCTTGTTAATGAAATGATTACCGATCATAATCTAAGCATGCTTTGCTTGACTGAAACCTGGACTCGGCCAGATGACTATATGGCCCTAAACGAAGCGTCTCCCTCCGGCTATAGATAAGTTCATAACCCTCGTCCAAATGGTCACGGAGGTGGTGTTGCCACACTATATGACTCCGATATAGGCATTTCTCAAAAATCAGGCTTCAACTTTAATTCATTTGAAAATCTCATTCTCACTGTGTCAAATTTATCTTCAAACAACAAAGCGAAACAGTCTTTTATGTTAATTACTATTTACAGCCCCCCTGGTTCATACACTGAGTTTTTGCAGGAGTTTTCAGACTTCCTGTCTCTTATTGTGATATCGGCTGATGAGGTGATTATAGTTGCCAATTTCATCCACTTTGAAAATCTGCATGACTCTTTTAGAATAAACTTTCAAGCAATTGTTGATTCAATGGGTATCACTCAGAATGTGGTGGGTCCTACGCATAATTGTAGTCATACATTAAAATTGGTATTATCGTTTGGAATCGACATATCCAGTTTAGCAGTACATCCTCAGAGTGAGGCCGTTTCTGACCACAGCCTCATAACGTATGAGTTGCGTTTGAACGTCGGTATTCATTGGCAGCCCCGCTACCAAACTAAACAAATTATTACATCTAGTACTATATCTGCAAACAGGGATCCACCTGTAGCTCCGGAAGGGCTAGAGCGTATTACCGAGCACGTTGAGTTTTCTCTCCGTACAGCTTTAGACAAGGTTGCGCCATTGCGATATAAGAGAGTAAATGAGAAAAAAGATGGTGCCTTGGTACAACGAGCGGCACAAATCCTGGAGCGTAAATGGCGAAATTCTAAGTTAGAAGTATATAGATTATCATGGAAAAGCAGCCTTATTGAATATAAGCATGCCCTCCATACGGCAAAATCCTCATACTTATCGGCTTTAATAGAAAAACATAAAAACAATCCAAGACTCCTATTTAAAACTGTATCTAGCCTAACTAGAAATCATGAAGAAATTGAATCCCAAATCCCACAGGAGTGCAGCAGTAACAGTATTATGAAGTTCTTTATTGATAAAATTAGGGAAAAAATTAGTCATGCTATCTCAGACCCTGTCAACCTGCAAATGCACTCTGACAGCTGCTAATCAGCCCTGGTGCTTTTTTGGAGTTTTTTTCCCCAATTGGTCATGAGGAGCTTATTTAATTTGTAAAATCTGCCAAACCCTCAACATGCATTCTAGATGCCGTACCATCTCATCTACTCAAAGAATTACTGCAGTTATGCAGAACCCTTGCTTACTATAATTAACTATTGTGAGCCTAGGCTACATCCCCAAATCACTTAAACTTGCAGTCATCAAGCCAATAATTAAAAAACCTGGTCTTAATCCCCAGGAACTATCCAACTATAGGCCAATCTCTAATCTGTCGTTCATTTAAAAAATTCTAGAAAAAGTAATTTCTTCGCAACTCTCTTCTTTTGTACAGACAGAACATGTCCTAGAGCTATTTCAGTCTGGATTTCGACCCCACCACAGTACTGAAACTGCGCTGACTAAAGTAGTAAATGATCTCTTAATATCCTCTGATTAAGGACACATTTCTTTTCTTATACTTTTAGACCTTAGTGCCACTTTTGACACCATTGATCACAACATTCTACTGAGTAGGCTGGAGACACTCATTGGCATAAGAGGTCAAGCACTCTCAAGATCCTAACTAGGGCTAGAAAATTCGATCATATTAGTCCTATTCTCTCTGCATTACACTGCCTTCTGTGCTCCCAAAATGCAGGATTTCTCTTAGTTCCAAAAATTAGTAAGACTACAGCCAGAGGCAGAGCTTTCTCCTTTAAAGCATCTCAGTTATGGAATAGCCTTCCATCTTAAATCCGAGATTCTGACACAGTTCCAATCTTTAAATCTAGACTCAAGACTCACCTATTTAATCAAGCCTTCAGTTAGTATACTACTTGTGAAGGTGTGGAGCTTGGGGGCCTCCAGTCATTGAGCTTTCTGGTAATCTGAGATGTTGATGCGATCATCCAGCCAGGTCATGTGATCACTCTTGTTGTGACAATGACTTGGGTGGAAAGCAATGTCTCAGTAAGCCCTCTTGACTGTGGTCACCCCCCAGGCCCCTCCCTTTAGTTAGTTAGGCTATAGATAAGCCTGCCGGAGCCACATGCTAATCACTGGCACGTGTGTATGTCTGTTAAATCGATGGTTGTCTAAATTGATGTTCGCATACTCAACCTGTATTTTATATCTTGATTGCATGCTTCTACAAAAGACAACGCCACACAAGCATACAAACTATATTTCAACTATAAATGCGGACTTCTGCTAGCGGGCCGCCCAATGGAGGATGGATTCTCTTTTGAGTCTTGGTCCTCCCAAGGTTTCTTCCTAAATTCCTGCTATCTTAGTGAGTTTTCCCTTGACACTGTCGCCTCTGGTTTGCTCATTAGGGATCTGGACCCATACGATTGTAAAGCTGCTTTGTGACAAGTGATATGTGTAGATATATCCGAAATTTTTAAACTAGAAACAAGAGTTGTGTTAGACAGCATCTCATAACGTGGATTGAACAGGATTGAATTCAATCTGTTGTTTATAGCTTAACAACAACAGTGTTATTCCCTTGATCTCTTACGAGGTTATGTTTAGTCTATTTTGGTGAATCGTTTTGAGACATTCTGCATCATTTCTCACCCGTGATAAAATCGCTTACTTATCACTATATAGTCGCTGCTTATATCACAGGTAAAGAGCTAAATGCTCTTCAAATGTAGTTAGCTAGCTCGGTATTTAGACAGAAACTAAGGCTTAAAAACCCTGATAAAAATCTCCCATTTAACACAACTTAGTTTCTATCTATCAGAAGCACTTTTTGTAAGTCGCTCTGGATAAGGGCGTCTGCTAAATGCCGTAAATGTAAATGTATCTAAATAGCTAGCTAGGGGACTTAATTAATAAATCTCTTAAAATGTAGCTAGCTAGCTACATTTAAAGAGCTTTACTACTTAAATCCCATTCAACGTAATAAGATACCATAAAGCACAACTGTTTATGGCTAAAAACCCTGCATAAGTCCCTGCATAAAATAATTTGTCCAGAAACACTTCCATTGTGTTGTGGCTGGATTTGCAGCGTTTCTGAATTTGCAGGGCATTTCCGAAATGTAGCCACGCATCGTCATTTTGATGCATTTGCTATGCGTATTTGCAGGGCGTTTTTCGCTTGCATCGCGATGGGCTTTAGGGGCCACCGTAGTGACAAAATAAACTGTGACCAGGTCTAGAAGAAATGATTATCCAAAAAACAAACAAAACAACACCAGTAAAATGTTTTTGTTTGAGAAACCAAACGCATCAGTCAATCCCTGGTTTGCTATATTAGTGAAGAAGGTAAATGCTGGAAAATAAACTACAGGATGAGACAGAGCAAAACAATATGAGAGACAAGAGTCATATTGGCAACATGATGAATATGGCACATCCACACAATAATTAAATTATTAAAATGAAAACCAGTTGAAACCTGAAAGGCACATTAATCATGAATTATTATTGATGTGAACACATTCAAATGTCTGGAAAGCTCAGAAAATCATTCACGTACGTGCCTTGGACACAATCCAAAGGATTTCCTTAACACAATTTGTTTAAAAAAAGATAAAAAAAGAAAAATCATTGCTAGCAACTTAGTCATTACTACAGATTCCTGTTGACTAGATTGGCTATTTGGCTTTGATGCATCAAAACCGAAGTACGAGTGTCTTCTAGGTAAGCAAGCAGCTACAACAGCAAGAGTCACAGAAAGTTCTGCTAAAACCTTTACTAATTTGCTAACCTTGTTGACCCTAATCTTAAAACATATTCTAACTGAACTGTAAACGCTCCCTACTTGTCTTGCTATTCCTAGCAATATTGTTGAAATATCAATGCTCCATACTACACATGCTCTTCTAAGATAAGTTTAGATAATTATTATAGTTCCTGTAACAAACTGAAGATATGAAATCTGGTGTTTCTGCTCAGCAGCGTCAGGGTCCTGAGACGAGACAGAGGACTCGTCTCAGGACCCTGACGCTGCTCTTCGACTTTTAAACAAAGAAAATGGAATTGATTAAGTGGTCTCTCAACGCAGTTGATACTATTTTTTCCACGAGGAGTCATGGGGCGGGAGAACCCACATGTCCAGACGGAACGTTCTCAGCTGGATATGTGCTTGACTCGTGGGCGACGTGGCGTGGTTTGTGTCTCGCGCCTCTCTCCCTGGAAGATATTGAGGAAATAGATACTATTTGGAACTTTGGTCACTGGGTTTCTGCTGATTGGCTTGGGCATTGCCCTGGTGTATCGGGAAATTAAAAGAGTGGGGACAGTTATCGAACACCCGCAGAAATTGCCCAACATGAAGGTCGTCATCTTGGTTACTGCTCCTTCCCCCACACAAAGACTGTCAGAGGATGGCTCTCGCCTTACATTGCGAACTCTGGCACAAATTTGGGCCGGGCCCCTGGCTCCCCGCTGCCCAGACTAGATGAACACACCTCTTACTGCTTGATGTCTGTGTCATTGATGCTTGTGCTATGGGGATTTTTTGCATTCTCACAGACTGTTGTCCTGTCTGAGAACAATCTGTGATCATATTTTTTTGTCTCCTCCTAATGTTATCTCTCTATGTTTCCTCCTTAATCTGCGAAACGGCAGCGCGTCCCTGATGCAGCAGCTGCTCTGAGGTCCCGGTGCTTTACACTGAGGCCCCAGGGGAACTTCATTTCATCGCATTTGTACTTGTACAATGTGTGTATGACAAATAAAACCTCCTTGAATCTAGATTAAAATGATGATTCATGAAATTTGTTCCCATTCTTTAGTTGATTAGTTGAAAATTAAAAATGAAAGCCTTTTTTTTGTAACATAAAACACAATAGCAGACTCCTCAGAAACATGTTGGACTGAAGCGAGAGAATTCCCTCAAACACACACATACACAATATGAACACACTTTAAAAATATATATATATATGTAAAAGATTAGATGGTGCAGGCTATAGCGGATTCTTCGTCCTCTGTAGGGTGACAACAGTCCATAAACATTCCACAAGTTCATATGTCACTTAAACAGCCATGCCAGCACTTTTCATTGAAATGCAGAAACCTTTCATTGCTACGACAATGGCAGTAAAAAAATCTAATTAGTAAATGTTGACAAGCTGAGCACTCAGGATTAAGGTTCAGCAGAAGAGGTATGGAGGTAGAGAGAGAAAGGGAGAGAAAGATGAGGTGATATGAGGGTGATAAATTCTCTCTCTTTGTCCCTCCTCTCCGTTCTGTATGGCAGTTGCCTGCATTTTTATTTGAAGAGCAGGCTGAAGAAGACCTGCATGCAGACAAGAAAGAGGATGATGATGTAGTCTCGTTGTGTGAGGAAGGTGCTCTCCCACACTGATTCACCTGCCACTCGACTCCTCAGAGCAAAAATGCTCCTGAAAGTTGCCATAAAAAAAAACAAGAGAACAAATGAATGAGCAGTCAGGGATGTGGTAGCTAAAGGACAGGTAGTAGCACAGCAGTAACATCTATGTGCAGCCATAGTCTTGTACCTATTAATGTCTTCCTGGGTCTGTCTGATGGACTCCACAGCACAGTGCAGCTCAGAAAGGTCTGTGGCTTTTTTTCTTAAGCGGCTGTTGTGTTTGCTTTTGTGCCCTGTAAAAGTGAAGACATTCATACTTCAAAATAACTAGAATTTTGTGGGTGAGTAGTGGTGTGTGACTACAGTGTGTGTTTTTGTTTGTGTTTACATGAAATGTGTATATGAATGTTTTCTTACTTTCACTGGCAGATGAGTCATGTTGGTCCGGTTCAGGAGAAGAGCCTCCACTCTCTGGACCATTGTCCTGATTACTCTGCTTGTGCTTTTGTTTTGATCCTGTTACCTAGACAACACACACACACACATAATTCTATGTTTATCTACTCAGCTGCGCAGTCATTGTAAAGAAAAAAATTTACACTCCTCAGATTCTGCAATAATGTCAGAAAAACACTGTAAGCAGCATGGTGAGATATGCATGCAGGGCATTTAGACATCACAGACACACACACACATTTTTTATTCTTCTGTAATATAAAACACAATAGTAGACTCCTCAGGAACATGTTGGACTGAAATGAGAGAATTCCCTCACACACAGACACACACACATTAAATATGGCTTATGTAAATCAAAACATATGTTGTGCTTCAAGGGCAAAGCGAAAAATTAATAATGAGTTTTAAATGAACAAATAATTAACTAAAAATTAACAGTAAGCCATACTGTCAGGCAGTATGGCCAGGATATTTTTCTGTTTGGTGAATGATGATTTCTTGTTATGGTACATGAGAGTGAGATGGAAACAGAGGCAATTGTGTTGGTGGCTGAAGGAAGAAGGGTGGGTCAAGAGGACGTACCTGGCTCAGGTAATTGTCTCTCCGGGAACCCTGCTGGGCACTGAGACTAACAACACTGGCTGAACGTACCATAGGCGTTCTGTGGCGCACTTTAGTCTGAATACAGCCATCTTTCTCAAACTGGATCAGATCATTCAATGGGTCCCATGGACGTGTACTGACGTGTGAGAGAGAGAGAAAGAGTGATGCTGTCTTTCATTATTTCAGTTAAAGTCAGTATACAGACTTTGACACTTTTAAACATCTAATAAAGCAGGAGGACGCATGCACTGCAGCACAAACCTATTATGAAAACAGCAGCAACGTTTGACTACAGATTACTAACCCTCTATTTTAAGATAGTACTTTTTAGCATAGTTGTTTGTTGGGTATAACCACTAGAGGCCACTACTCACTCTGCATATCGATAGTGCCACTCTCCTGTGGCAGTTTCCTGGTCGAACAGCACAGGTTTCCACTCTTCGCATTTCATCTTTCTCTCACGTGCAGACTTTCGCTGAGCCTCCTCTAGAATGAACTTCTCATTAGTTGCCTCAGTCTGGTCTTTATTGTTTATAGTTCTTGTTACATGCTGCCACAACCTGGATTGAGAGAGAAAGAAACAAAAAGAGATCAGTAACTATTTTAAGTACTTTTCAGAAGTCCCAAATCCTGAATTGTAATGGGTTTAGTGTGTATGTACTAGTGGTCCTGTGCATTTTCAATCTTCTCCACAGCTTACATATAAAGATGGTGATGAGACCCAACAAAGCCGAAATGGAGACACAACACTTCAAATAACCCATATAATGCTTCAAAAAGAAGTATCTGCATGTTAAGTTGGACCTTTCTGTTTGTTACCCATGTGTTATCTATCAGTATATATATATATATATATATATATATATATATATACTATATATATATATATATATATATATATATATATATATATATATATATATATATATATATATATATATATATATATATATACATACACACACACAGGGGTTGGACAATGAAACTGAAACACCTGGTTTTAGACCACAATAATTTATTAGTATGGGGTAGGTTCGTCTTGGGAATGACATATACAAGTTCTTGTCCTGCACAGTGGTCAGAGGGATTTTAAGCCTTTCTTCTTGCAGGAAAGTGGCCAGGTCACTACGTGATGCTGGTGGAGGAAAACGATTCCTGACTTGCTCCTCCAAAACACCCCAAAGTGGCTCAATAATATTTAGATCTGGTGACTGTGCAGGCCATGGGAGATGTTCAACTTCACTTTCATGTTCATCAAACCAATCTTTCACCAGTCTTGCTGTGTGTATTGGTGCACTGACATCCTGATACACAGCACCGCCTTCAGGATACAATGTTTGAACCACTGGATGCACATGGTCCTCAAGAATGGTTCTGTAGTCCTTGGCAGTGATGTGCCCATCTAGCAAAAGTATTGGGCCAAGAGAATGCCATGATATGGCAGCCCAAACCATCTATAGTCTACAGCAGCCCTGCCGTGTATACTGACCCTGTGGAGCTCCCGACGGACAGTTTTGGTAGAAACAGGAGAGTTGAGGTGCACATTTAATTCTGCCGTGATTTGGGCAGCCGTGGTTTTATGTTTTTTGGGTACAATCCAGGTTAACACCTGAACATCCCTTTCAGACAGCTTCCTCTTTGGACAGCGTCCACAGTTAATCCTGTTGGATGTGGTTTGTCCTTCTTGGTGGTATGCTGACATTACCCTGGATACCGTGGCTCTTGAACATCACAAAGTCTTGCTATCTTGATTACAGATGCGCCAACAAGACGTGCACCAACAATTTGTCCTTTTTTGAACTCTGGTTCACACAAAAAGTTTCCAAATAAATACGACATTTCAGAGAGAGGCCCTTCATCAGCTGTGCAAGCAAAACATTTCCTAATTTCATTGCTGCCATAGCAACAACTGGCTATGCAAACTGATATGTCATTAATACTGTGTCCATTCATATTAAAATGACTTGCTACTGGGAATGACATCCTAATCCTGATGGTCTGAAGGTGTTCAACAAACCGATCAGCAAGTGTTCTCTTGGTTTCTCCAATATAAAAGTGATTACATCTCTTGCAAGCAATGCAGTAGACAACTCTTGATGTGGTGCATGTAAGGGTTGGCTCCCTGGACTACAACACCAACCCCCACTTGCGGAAGCCAATCCATTAAACCAGCCTAATTAGGCTGGATGGGCTACACCTGCCTTGAGGGCTTTATATAGGCCAGTTTCTCAGCAACTCCTTGCATCACAGGTCAGCCGGCATGGTATTTCTCCTTTCCCTCCTGGGATTCTTTTCCATCTGTTATCTGTTTTTTTCTCTGTGCCATTCTCAGGTTTTCTAACCTTTACCTGCCTGATTTTTTAGTCCTTGGTTTTAGGGAAGTTATTTTTGTTGTAGTTTCTCTCACTCCTTGAGACAGCCAGCTCTTCCCTTGGCAACCTTTGTTTTTTACCCACTATTTTATTTATAAGATGATAAGTCAACACCAAAGGAATTCTTATTGTCTTAACAGCAGATTGTTTATAGGTCAGTGCGTCCACTCTTTGACTATTCAACATTTACGATCTCCTTAAGAAAATCACAGTTTTGAAAATGTTCATACATTTCTATAGTTCTCAGGAGGAAGTCTTCATTTTCACTATAAATGCACTTAGCTGAGGCTATAGATAGTAAGGAGTGTACATTGGGACCAAAAAGGAAAAGGTTATCCTCATACCAGGATGTCCAACATTTCATTTAATAGCTGGGTGCAACTTGGAGAATAAAGAAATGAATAATTAGAGCTCTTCTAATGTGCATGTAACAATACCAAAAATGTCATCAATGTATCTCAGAAATTGTAAGTGTACAAATCAAGTGTATTGCTCAGAATGTGTTTCTGAACAAATCTAACAGAGATTAGCGTAACATGGTCCCATTTCAATACTCATACTCTTTATTTGTGAACAGTGTGAATCAAAAGTGAAGCTGTTCAGATTTAACACACGCCAGTCTTGACAGATTATCTGCAGGAGGGTTCTGAGTGAGGGATAACTCTCACTCAGCTGGACACTTATCCCACACTCACCCCTTATCCATCATACATGGGTCACTTACAAACTTTTACACACTTGTCACTTTGTTCACAGCCACTTTATACATAGGTTTTTATTAATTGTACATAGTTTTTTAATTGTAGTCTTTTCTTCTATTCTTATTCTATTTATTTATATTTATATATATTTATATATATATTGATATTGTTATTTTGGGGTATAACTGGGACCTTGAGAATTCAAGTTTGTTCCACATCATGCACCACATCATGCACCACATATATATGCGAATGACTAACGAATCTTTGAATCCTTTAACGTTTGGACTCGTCAGGTGTAATGTAAATGCAGGATTTAAAGGGGTATATTAAAGAAACAAGACAAGCAACTAAACAGGAGAAGAAAACTAGGCAAAGGGAAACACCCATGATTATGGGGCTTACAAACATAGACACAGCAAATAGGCAAGACACGACAAGGGACAGAAACATTAACTTATCAGAACTAACAAAGACGGCAAATATTACTACAAATGTTACTAACAATAAGTATAATGCTGACAGGAACAAATGAATGGGATAAACACAAGGAAAAAGGAAACTACATAAGGGGCAACTAGTCACACAAGCAAAAGGAAACTAAATACTCAATACATTCGCTATAACTGGGGAAACAGGGAGAACGGAAAACCAACGAATAAACAGAAAGCATAAACGGACGAACACAGAGTAACTAAAACATGGAAGTGAGAGGCAGCTGAAATACACATAGCGAGACACGACAAGAAACAACGAACGAACCAGAATAGAGGAAAGCTGAGTGAACTGAGAGAGACAGCGAGTGGAAGACACTGAACATACTAAGAAAATGACCGACAACCAGGAAGACGGAACATAGGGTTTAAATAAGGAACTAAACAAGGTAACCTAACTAGACCCAAGTGCTGACAATGATGAGAGGCGTGAGAACAGACTGACAGAGGCGTGGCAGGGGAACACAAGGAAAAAACAAACAAGAACATGTGGAGAAACAAAGCTAAGACAAAGCAGGTGGGAGGGGCGTGGAGCTATACGTAACACATCCTTGGTTGAAAAATGTCATCCACAAACTGGGATATAATTTCTGTTGGGCAAAAACAAGCAGATACAATGGTTCGTCCAATGGTTCAAACAGAATTATTGTCCTTAGGAATTTTTCATGAGGAGATAGAAATAGGTACAACTAGGGTTATTTGATAGATTAATATTTTTTTAATTAAAATTCTCGTTTTCCTTCAAGCTCAGGTCCTCTACCGGAGGCCTGGGAGCTTGAGGGTCATGCGCAGTATCTTAGTTGTTCCCAGGACAGAGATCTCAGGTCTTGTTCCTGGGATCTGTTGGAGCCACTCCCCAAGTTTTGTGCTCACAGTCCCCAGTTCTCGTATTACCACGGGAACCATTGTTGCCTTCACCTTCCACAACTTTTCAAGCTCTTGATATTTTTCAAGCTTCTTGTGTTCCTTGTGAATTGATTTTTGATTTCATTACATTTGTGAAGCAAATACTTTAGTAAGCTTATTTCCAACATCAAATGCTAAATTTGTTTGAGTAAAGGTATGTTTTCATATGAGATAATTGGACCTCATATTTTGAGCTGTAAAAACACTGTCTGGAAAAAAATCATTGTCTGGAAATTTGCTGCAGTTAATTCATTCATTCATTATCCGTACCGCTTATTCCCGCTAGTCGGGGTCACGGGGGGGCTGGAGCCAATCCCATCCTCTCCGGGCAAAGGCAGGGTACACCATGGGCAGTTCGCCAGTCCACCACATGGCCAACACGCACACACACACTCACACCTACGGGCAATCTAGAGTGACCAATCAACCTAAGATGCATGTCTTTGGACTGTGGGAGGAAACCAGAGTACCCGGAGAAAACCCACGCAGGCACAGGGAGAACATGCAAACTCCACACAGAGCAGCCCAGACCGAGAATCGAACCCAGACCGCCTTGCTGTGAGGCGACAGTGCTAACCACCACACCACCATGCCGCCCATTGCTGCAGTTAATACTGGGATTAATAAACTATGGCTTATAAAGAAAGATGTCTACAGACGAATTAGTCACCTGCGTGGGTCCATCTACATGCGAAGTTGAACCAAAGCAAATGGAGCAAACCCCTGGCCACATCTGAAGGAC
This sequence comes from Brachyhypopomus occidentalis, assembly GCA_020368025.1. Lineage (NCBI taxonomy): Eukaryota > Metazoa > Chordata > Actinopteri > Gymnotiformes > Hypopomidae > Brachyhypopomus > Brachyhypopomus occidentalis. The sequence goes on from JAGXOD010000122.1 coordinate 998,936, forward strand.
CATTTTGAATTTCAACCCAACAAAGGAAACAGCTTTATTATGCAACTATGTTTGCCACAAGAGACTGAACTATCAGCTTTCAAAAACTCGACTTTAAACCTGCGCAAATATGTAGAGGCAAGATAATACACTACCATTGCAATCGTAGTTAAAATACGTAGCATTCATAGTTTCATAGCACAAATTACATATAATACATTGCTTAGACATTGCTAATGTTAGTTGTGATTTGGGACAAGTGACTACTTAGTGTCAAATCCAACAAGTTGTAAAATAATGGTAATGTCATACAGCAATTATTTAGGCTAGACAGTAATAATGCCATTTTAAATCGATAACATCAGTTATAAATACATTTGATTTGCAAAAAAAAGTAATGATATAACACAGTAACGACTTAAATGAGTTACTTTGTACTTTTAACTTGAGTAGATTCTTACTAGTAACTGAACTCGTACTCAAGTATAAATTATTCAATGTAAAAGTATTTTTACTTCAGTACAATATTTTATTATTCTTTCCAGCCCTGATCATAACTTCTAGGTGTCACGGAGGAGCCGTGACGCTTACACAAATCACGCAAATCACACACACACTCATAAACCCAGTCACTCACGCCAGCGCACAAGCGCAGAGGCAGCGATCTGCCGGCATTTTTAAAATCCAGCTGACCTACTGCGTGAGTAGCACTACATTTCCACTCCTGTTTGCTGTCTCTGTTTACCTGGTTTAAGCATTCCACATCTCACCATTTGCCATAGCATTTAATTTTCATCTGTTACAGTGTGCAGGGAGGCCTACTGCCATTTTGTAGCATTTGTCCATTCCACTTCACCAATCGCGTTTTCAATACGTGCCATAGGCCTACACATTCATTCATCTGTTTAAAACATTGTACCGGTAATAAACACACTTCCACACATGTCCATTTTGCAGTTTAATGGTTTTAGCGATCTTCATACACACCAGGTTCTATAGACTCACCAGCACACCACACACTTCTTTCTCCTCGGACGAAAGCGAGTGATTTGTCCCTACCCCTATTATTGGGGGGACAGTGCGCTCTGAGTGGCGCCGACTATTTTAGCGGGGGGTGTTTTTACTGTGTTTGGGGAAAATGTATGTTACAAGATGTAGCGTGAAATTTTGTTTAGTGGAAATTATGTTGGGTGTTTATGTATTTTGTGTTTATTCTTTTCTGTTATTTTTCATTTAGAATGTTGTTGGGTAATTAATTGGATTTATTTGTGCAGTTGGGCTCCTCTGTGGGGATAAAAGCCCAGTGGAGACTCCAGAGCAGGAGGGGTAGATGTTGTGGCATATGGGACTGACTTGGCTATGTAGCAGGGCGTTCAGGGTCATATATCTTGATTTAGCCCGACGAACTGGAAGCCCGTTGTTTGGTTGAATTTGGATATTTTTGTTTACTTAGTTTATGTTCTACATTTTTCAACGTTATTTTTTGGGGGCACTGTAAGTACTTACACGGTTTGACGACAAAATGTTGAAAAAGGAAAAAAAAAGAAATAAAATGCCCATTATTTTGAAGTAAGCTTTTGGCATCTCTTTGTCCACTCCACCGCTGTCCATACTTGCAACACTAGGATAGAATTTAACTCAGATTTTCCTGAATGCTGTAGCTTGTAGCTGTAATTTGTTAACTGCCATTTGTTTTGGTAGCTGTTTAAAGTAGTATGAAGGAATAGACCCTGAATTTGAGAAATCTGCAAAACATTACTATCTACTACTAGGTGGATCTGACATTGGGAAGCTCGGCAGTAATTCCAGAGCAGCTTCTAAACTTGTTTATGAATACTATTTATATGCTCATTTGACAAGGTTATGATGATGTAGTTTTACTAGTTGTGTGTTTGCTTATGTGATCTTTGTGGGTGGTACCTCTCCGACTCAAACTCGTCCTGCTCCTCGAGAGGAACAGTGCAGCGTGGTAGACGACTCTGCCGAAGCTCTGATGTTGGATTCCAAAATGTCTCCATCACACCTGTCTTCTTATCATTTATGAAGATCTCACTGTCCTATAGAGATCACACACACAGTTAGGACTAGATATAACTCTAGATTGCTAGGATCTACTAATTTAATAAAAGGACCATCTTACCCATGTATGTGCATGTATGCATGCACATGTATGTATGTGCATGCATACAAGCACACACACACTTACCCAGTGACCCTCCAGTGTAGCCAGCACCTCTTTGCCAAGTTTAATCTTTCCACTGATCTGATTCACACTGTCATTACTGCCAAGAAATGGCTAAGAGTAAGAGAGAGAGAGAGAGAGGAAGAGGGAGAGTATATATATTTATATACATAAAATATATAGTTCTGTTTAGGAACCTTGTGAATATACACTACATTGCCAAAAGTATTCGCTCACTGCCCATCCAAATGATCAGAATCAGGTGTTCCAATCACTTCCATGGCCACAGGTGTATATAAAATTAAGCACCTAGGCATGCAGACTGTTTTTACAAACATTTGTTGAAGAATGGGTCGCTCTCAAGATCTCAGTGAATTCCAGTGTAAAACTGTGATAGGATGCCTCCTGGGCAATAAATCAAGTCGTGAAATTTCCTCGCTCCAAAATATTCCACAGTCAACAAACAGCTGTACTATAAGAACATGGAAGTGTTTAGGAATGACAGCAACTCAGCCACGAAGTGGTAGGCCACCTAAACTGATGGAGTGGGGTCAGCGGATGCAACCAGGTCGCCAACTTTCTGCAGTCAATCACTACAGACATCCAAACTTCATGTGGCCTTCAGATTAGCTCAAGAACAGTGCGCAGAGAGCTTCATGGAATGGGTTTCCATGGTCGAGCACCTGCATCCAAGCCATACATAACCAAGTGTAATGCAAAGCGTCAGATGCAGTGGTGTAAAGGGCTCTCAATAAAGCTCAGCATACTTAGCCTCATTGATTGAGAATAGTAAAAACAATCCTAGATTTCTTACAAAAAATCAAGCAGGCGCTGAACTTCAAATTCCAGAAAACAACTAGTAATGTCTTTATGGATATAGAGAATATTGGACTACATATTCATCCTTTTATAATCCATCTGGTCTTTATTCTGGTTTGATTGATATTGAACGAAATTTTGCATTAGAAGAAACGCTTGTGTCATCATTAGGGCTGTGACGGTATGGATTTGTTCTTACCGCAGTGAAAGAGAAACGTATCGAATAAAAAACATGCACTTTTAAATGAACAAAAACTTTATTCGTCGTAAAGTAAATACTTTAGGCAAAATTATGGCCATAATGTTAATAATGACGTGAATAATATTGTTAATAATAACGTGAATTAAAAATATCTTATTTTTCCGTCTTCATGTTCCTTGCAAGACAAACCAACATGTTCACTTTGTCTGGTTTAAGGGACGATCTAAATGAGGTGGCAATGTTGCCTGCAGTGCTGAATACATGCTCCGATGGAGTGCTCGTTGCGCAAACGGTCATATATTTTCTGGCAATGTTTGACAGAAGAGGGAATCGATTTTAATTTTCCCGCAAGTGGATCCGAATGCGAATCGAGAGCTTCCTCCTGCAAATACCTCGTGAGTTCAGTGTCCGCACGGATTCTCCTGGGGACTGGAGTGGAGGTCTTTTCTTTTCTTTTTCCAAGCAGGTCTGCGAGATTCATTTTTTTAGGAGCAGGAGGTGGTGCACTTGCTCCATCTCCAGCTGTCAACATGTGCATGGCTCCATCTCTGTCATCGCAGTGCTCTTCGGGTACTTGCAGCATCTCCTCCAACAGAGCGTCTTTGACATCATCTACAGGGCTTATGTCCCTGTATCTTGGGTCAACGAACGAGGCATTTGCCTACAGTCGCTGTGTTGCAGGTGCATTGTATTTGTCTTCCAAGACTGCGATCATTTTTAATTTGAGGTTGCGTGTCAACTCCATGTCTTCCTTGGTTGGAAGCAGAAGATCCTCACATTGTAACTGTAAGACCGGTTTCACAGACAACGCTGTAACCGTCTTCTCTGAAGACAGTTCATCTGTAAAATCTGCAACTTTCTTCAGTGCTGCATTTACTGATTCTAGGACTTCGATGTCCTGCCAAGCAGGAATCAAATGTTGGCTGTGCCGGTCATCCAGCACTCTTTTAATGGCTGGGATTTGCTCGAGAACACATATCATCTTCTGCTTAGTACCCCATCTAGTTGGACAATCCTGTGAATAAATTTAAACATAATTGTCTTTAAATAGGCTATTCATAAGTATACTATGTTAACATTGGGCTGTTTGATCATTAAAATGGGCAGAAGAATGTCACATATAGCTCCGCCCTCCATCCCTATCTTGTGTTGTTCGTCCTAAGCACGCCTTGTTTCTCGTTTCCTTGGTTTCCCTTCTGTTTGTCACTCTCTGTCTTTAGTGTTTCCCAGCTGTGTCGCATTTAATCAACCCTTAGTCTACGTATATATACCACCTGTATTTTCTTGTTTCCCTGTCGGCTATTATATTCCCTCTCTGTTGATTCCCTGACTATGTCCCATGTAAACGATACTTTGGTTCTACGGTTTGCGTTTTGGTCGTTGTGTGTCTTGTGGCTTCCTGGTTCGTTTCCCCTTGTCCCTAGCTCCCCGTGTCTTAATGCGCTCTACATTTTGTCATGTTTGTTATGTATTCCCTGTAGTCCCTGCTCAGTTTTCCTCTGTAGAATATTTAGTTACATATTTTCTCAGCACTGCGCTCATGTTTTCCCCCCTCGTTGATCTGTTTGGTTTATTCCCGTCTGGTGAGTTTCGTTTATTAGTCCTCTGTTATCATTATTTCCCCATTCAAGTCAAGTCAATTTTATTTATAAAGCGCTTTTTACAACACATGTTGTCTCAAAGCAGCTTTACAAATTGTATGGGTCCAGATCCCTAATGAGCAAGCCAAAGGTGACAGTGGCAAGGACAGTGGCAGATGGCGGGGAAATAGGAAGAGACCTTGGGAGGACCAAGACTCAAAAGGGAACCCATCGTCCATTGGGCGGCCCGTTAGCACCAGTCCGTATTTGTGAACAAGAGGTGGTTCTACAGTTATAGCTTAAAGTTCTTGTTCCCCGGCCAAGTAGTCACAGTCCCTTCGGTGCAGATGGTGCGCCTCAGGTTGGAGCCAGCATCAGCATGTCCCCACGGCAATGGTACATCCAACCCCGGCATCAGTACATCCACCGGCGAGCCAGACCATCTCCCAGGTGCTTGTAGGTGCTTGCATGCAGTCGTCTTGGGTAGAAGCATGCAAAAAGATGGACAATACAGACTGAGTGTGAGGATGTCAATTTAACCACCATTGATTTAAATGTACATAGCTCATGTGCCAGTGATTAGCATGTAGCTCCGGCAGGCTAATCTATAGCAGCATAACTAAAGGGAGGGGTCCAGAGGTGACCACAGTCATGAGGGCTCACTGAGACATTGCTTTCCAGTCAAGTCAGTCACAACTAGAGTGATGCCATGACACAGCTGGATGACAGCATCAACATCTCAGATTACCAGAAATCTCAACGTCTGGGGGCCCCTGAGCCCCGCACCTTACTAGGGGAATATTTAACTGAAGGCTTGATTATATAGGTGAGTCTTAAGTCTAGATTTAAAGATTGGAACTGTGTCAGAATCTCGGATTGGAGCTGGAAGGCTATTCCATAATTGAGGGGCTTTAAAAGAGAAAGCTCTGCCTCCGGCTGTAGTCTTACAAATTTTTGGAACTAAGAGAAATCCAGCATTTTGGAAGCGTAAAGGGCGAGATGGGTTGTAGTAAGCAATGAGTTCACTCAGATATTGTGGGGCAAGACCATTTAACGCCTTATAGGTTAAGAGAAGAATTTTAAATTCAATTCGATGTTTAATCTGAAGCCAATGTAATGCCGCGAGAGTGGGACTAATATGATCGAATTTTCTAGCCTTAGTTAGGACTCTAGCTGCAGCATTTTGTACAAGTTGTAGCTTCTTTATGGACTGTTTAGAGCATCCAATTAGAAGACCATTACAGTAGTCCAATCTTGACGAGACAAAAGCATGGACCAGCTTCTCTGCATCAGCTAATGAAAGTAAGTGTCTCAGCTTGGCGATATTACGTAAATGGAAAAAAGGCAGCCTTAGTGACATTGCATATATGTGTGTCAAATGAAAGATCCGAATCAATAGTGACACCTAAGCTTTTTTGCGGTAGACTTGGGTGTTACTGAAAACCCATCTAGGGTAAGGGGAATATCAGCCCAGCTGCTTCTAGCAGCTTTAGGCCCAAGAATCAGCACCTCAGTCTTATCAGAATTTAGTTGAAGAAAATTAGACGCCATCCAGTTTTTAATGTCCTGGGACGCAGCTCTCAATCTTGAGAGTAGTGGTGATATCATCCGGATTGGAAGATATATACAACTGAGTATCATCTGCGTAGCAATGGAAACTAATACCATGCCTACGGATGATAGTGCCCAGTGGAAGCATATATAATGTAAATAATATGGGGCCCAGTACAGATCCTTGTGGGACACCATATTTTACCTTAGAACGCTCTGAGCATTCGTTGTTTACTAGTACAAATTGGTAACGATCTGTCAGGTAAGACCTGAACCAGGAGAGTGCTTGACCTCTTATACCAACGAGTGTCTCCAGCCTATTAAGTAGAATATTATGATCAATGGTGTCAAAAGCCGCACTGAGGTCTAGCAGTATGAGAAAAGAAATGTGTCCTTTATCAGAGGATATCAAGAGATCATTTACTACTTTAGTCAGCGCAGTTTCAGTGCTGTGGTGGGGTCTAAATCCAGACTGAAATAATTCTAAGACATGTTCTGTCTGTAGGAAGGAGGAGAGTTGTGAAGAAACTACTTTCTCTAGCCACCATACTCTACTGTTCAAAGTCGGCGCCATTTTAGTTGCTTTGTTCTCCATAGGAGAACTGAGATTACAACTCCCGCCTGCTCACACGGGCACCACCTCACATGCGCACGACCGCGCGCACACATTTACTCTCCCCTTTTACACATTCACACACACTAGACGCCGAGCCTTCAATGTAAATATACTGATCCCTGTTGATGCTGTTTGTTTAGAGTAGTTGGTTTTAAATAAATGTATCATTTATTTCCACCAATTTGTCTGTGTTGATGTCATTCAAAAGTGGTTGCTGCCAAAACCCCCAAGAATTCATAGTTAAATCCTTCAGATACCAAACCATTAGCTACCTTTAGTTGAGAACTAAATGTTGTGGTTCTGGTATAATTTGCATATGAGTCTGATTCTAAATGAATGAGACTGATTAATAATTAAGGTAAAACAAATTAATCTACTTTAAAGGATTAGTAGGTGAAACCCCTACACAAGTCTACCGCAAAAAGCTTAGGTGTCACTATTGATTCGGATCTTTCATTTGACACACATATATGCAATGTCACTAAGGCTGCCTTTTTCCATTTACGTAATATCGCCAAGCTGAGACACTTACTTTCATTAGCTGATGCAGAGAAGCTAGTCCATGCTTTTGTCTCGTCAAGATTGGACTACTGTAATGGTCTTCTAATTGGATGCTCTAAACAGTCCATAAAGAAGCTACAACTTGTACAAAATGCTGCAGCTAGAGTCCTAACTAAGGCTAGAAAATTCGATCATATTAGTCCCACTCTCGCAGCATTACATTGGCTTCCGATTAAACATCGAATTGAATTTAAAATTCTTCTCTTAACCTATAAGGCGTTAAATGGTCTTGCCCCACAATATCTGAGTGAACTCATTGCTTACTACAACCCATCTCACCCTTTACACTCCCAAAATGCTGGATTTCTCCTAGTTCCAAACATTTGTAAGACTACAGCCGGAGGCAGAGCTTTCTCCTTTAAAGCCCCTCAATTATGGAATAGCCTTCCAGCTCCAATCAGAGATTCTGACACAGTTCCAATCTTTAAATCTAGACTTAAGACTCACCTATTTAATCAAGCCTTCAGTAAATATTCCCCTAGTAAGGTGTGGGGGCCCCCAGACGTTGAGATTTCTGGTAATTTGAGATGTTGATGCTGTCATCCAGCTGTGCCATGGCATCACTCTAGTTGTGACAATAACTTGACTGGAAAGCAATGTCTCAGTGAGCCCTCATGACTGGTCACCTCTGAACCCCTCCCTTTAGTATGCTGCTATAGATTAGCCTGCCGGAGCTACATGCTAATCACTGGCACATGAGCTATGTACATTTAAATCAATGGTGGTTAAATTGACATCCACACACTCAGTCTGTATTGTCCATCTTTTTACATGCTTCTACCCAAGACGACTGCATGCAAGCACCTACAAGCACCTGGGAGATGGTCTGGCTTGCCGGTGGATGTACTGATGCCGGGGTTGATTGTGCCATTGCCGTAAGGGGACGTGCTAATGCTGGCTCCTACCTGAGGCTCACCATCTGCAACGAAGGGACTGTGACTACTTGGCCGGGGAGCTATAACTGTAGAACCACCTTTTGTCCACAAATACGGACTGGTGCTAACGGGCCGCCCAATGGAGGATGGGTTCCCTTTTGAGTCTTGGTCCTCCCAAGGTTTCTTCCTATATCCCCGCCATCTTAGGGAGTATTTCCTTGCCACTGTCACCTTTGGCTTGCTCATTAGGGATCTGGACCCATACAATTTGTAAAGCTGCTTTGTGACAACATGTGTTGTAAAAAGTGCTATATAAATAAATTTGACTTTGACTTTGCATCTGATCAAGGTTATGTATCTCTATTAGTGCTTCTCGATCTTAGTGCAGCCTTCGACACATTAGATCACAAGATCCTGTTAGAAAGGTTAGTAAACTGGGTTGGAATTTTGGGTACAGACAGCCCTTTCATGGTTTAATTCTTACTTAACCAATCGCTATCAGTTTGTAGAGCTCAATAATGTTCCCTCCAAACACACAAAAGTGAAATATGGAGTCCCGCAAGGCTTCATCTTAGGACCACTATTATTTACAGTACACATGCTACCATTGGGAATAGTTATAAACAAACATATAAACAAACTTTACATATCAGCCAAACCTGATGAGAAATGCAAATTAGGAAAAATTGAGGCCTGCGTAAAAGATGTTAAATGCCGGATGTTGCTAAACTTCCTCCACCTTAATGGTGACAAAACTGAGGTTCTCCTTCTGGGTCTAAAGGCCGGAAGACTGAAAATACCTAATGCTAAAGATCTAATGCTAAATTCCGCAGACTTCCCCATTACTCTTGGCTTAGTAGACAAAAGTCTCAGTGTCATACTCAACTCTGACCTATCATTTGATAAATACATAGATAATACTACTAGGGTAGCTTTTCTACATCTCCATAACATTGCCAAGCTAAGAAATGCATTATACCAGCATGATGCAGAAATCAGTACATGCCTATGTTAGCTACAGATTAGACTACTGTAACTCATTACTGTCAGGATGCTCAAATAGAAATCTAAATAAACTTCAAGTAGTTCAAAAAGCCACAGCCAGAGTTCTAGCTAGAAACCAGAAAATTCGATCATATCAGCACAGTCTTATCCGTCCTGCATTGGCTCCCAGTTAATATTGATTTTAAAATTCTTCTTTTGACCTATAAAGTACTGCATAGACTTGCTCCTGACTACCTCCAAGAGCTCATCTCCTATTATGACCCCCCACATCCACTAAGATCACAGGGTGATGGTCTCTTATTAGTTCCAACAATTAATAAGGTAACAGCAGGGGGAAGAGCCTTTTTTTATAAGGCCCCCCAACTATGGAATAGTCTTCCAGAATGTGTCCAGGACTCTGGCACAGTCTCAATCTTTAAGTCTAGGTTGAAAACTTACTTGTTTGATCTAGCATTTGGTAATTAATGTGCCCCTTTAGATAAGGTAACAGATCCAGGGGTTCATGGGCAAAGGGTTTTATGGCAAACTGGGGCGCTGGTGCTGTCATCCTATCACTGCACGCGGTCACTCAAGTTTTTCGACGGTGTAGTGGATGGATGCCAGTGTCTCAGGATGCTCCCAAGTCTGTGTTACCTTCTGGTTCTGCCCTTTAGCTAGGCTGTAATAATTTAATTGCCGGAGTCGCTGACACACTCCAGAAATGTTTACATTTACTTTGTCTAACATATTCCATACAGAACTAATTGTCCCTCTTTTTCCCAATGGCTGCCCGAGAAATACCGGGACAAGGAGAGACGAGCCTTTCCCGTTACCCACCCCATACAAGCATCTAGGAGATGGTCTGGCTTGCCAGTGGATGTGCCGATGCCGTGGTTGGATATGCCGTTGTCGCAAGAGGACGCGCTGATGCCAACTCCCACCTGAGGCTCATCTACTCTGAAGGGACTGTGACTACTCGGCCTGGAATTAGAATCATAACTACAGGATTATATCTGGACTATACCTGAATTGTGAATGTGGACATTGCTAGCGGGCCGCCCAATGGAGGATGGGTTCCCTTTTGAGTCTTGGTCCCCCCAAGGTTTCTTCCTAAATTCCTGCCATCTTAGGAATTTTTTCCTTGCCACTGTCGCCTTTGGCTTGCTCATTAGGGATCTGGACCCACGCAATTTGTAAAGCTGCTTTGTGACAACATGTGTTGTAAAAAGCGCTATATAAATAAAATTGAATTGAATTGAATTGAGACACGTTTTTGAAGCTGCTGGTGCCTCCCAACGTCCCCCGAACAACAAGATGCAGGGTCCTTCAGAGGTTTGCAGCTGTGCGTAAGCCATCCTGTCGACCTCCTCTATACACTGCACACAAGCAGAAACAGGTCCAGTGGGCCAAACAATGCATGAAGACTGACTTCAAAACTGTTTTGTTCACCGATGAGTGCCGTGCAACGCTCGATGGTCCAGATGGATGGAGTTGAGGATGGCTGGTTGATGGACACCCCATGCAAACAAGGCTATGGCGCCAACAAAGAGGAGGTGGATTAATGTTTTGGGCTGGAATCATGGGGAGAGAGATTGTCGGCCCCTTTAGGATAAGGTAAAGATGACCTCCATAATGTATGTGGAGTTTCTCAAACAGTACTTCCAGCCATGGTTCAAGAAGAAGAACCGTGCATTCCGCACCAAGATCATTTTCATGCATGATAATGCACCGTCTCATGCTGCAAAGAACACATCTGCATCTCTGGCTGCTATGGGCTTAAAAGGGGACAAACTTATGGTGTGGCCCCCATGCTCCCCTGACCTCAACCCCATTGAGAACCTCTGGAGCATCATCAAAAGGAGTGTCTATGATGGCGGGAGGCAGTTCACATCTAAGCAACAGCTCTGGGAGGGTATTCTGTCCTCATGCAAAACAACTGAAGCAGATACCATCCAAAACCTGACAAATTCAATGGACGAGAGAGTTCAGAAGTTCCTTTCGAACAAGGGGTTCTATGTGCAAATGTAACATCACTTAGAATAAAGTTTTGACTTGAAAACTGTTTGATTTCAGTAACTTGCTAATGCTTATAATTTCACAAATGACCAAAATGAAAAGGTTGAAAACTCTGCTGTGCATAATAATTTGAAACATGCATTTTTTTTTAAATATACTGTTATCATTGGCAGTTTGTTCAAAAATCTTTCAATTGTACTCTAATAGTTGATGACTGGAAAATTACAATGACTACAAGAAGAATATGCATCATTAATATCTCCATTAAGCGCAGTGGGTTCTTAATAAACCAAGAAATATTTATAAAACACACTGTATGCATTAATTGTTGAATAGCACATCATAATACAAAGTCAGTTTTGAGTTTTTCATGAGATACCATGTCTAAATGCCACAAAAGACCATATTCAAGCTTGGCTACTCTAACCTACAGACACAAACAGTTGTGCACACACAGCCACACACAAACCTTTAATTTGAATTCCAGCTGAGCACTATATCCAGTCTTCTCACAGGTGATGGTGATTTGTCCTGCAAGCTCTAATGTCATTGTACCATACAGGATACCTAAGACATAGACATCCTCAGTGAGTAAGCATGTGTGAGAGCATGTGAGCATGTGCACATGTGTGTCTGTGTGTGAGAGCAAATTAACCTTTACAGTGTGCATAGGGCATGTTCATGACATAATCTTCTCCACGGTTCAGGAAGGTCAGTCTGGCTTCACCCTCCAAAATGGCTGATAGTGAATTTCCTGAAAAATAAACAGAATGATGCTGACAGACCAATGACTTTCTGCAAGAAACAGACACATGGAACACATGAGTGGTGGCAACTCACCATTGTTCATGCCTATGTGTGTGTACGTGTTAAACAGTGAATGTGTGTTTGTTTTTGTATGTATATGTGAGAGAAGGAGAGGACTTCTTACCATAAAACTTTGATTTGGCCAGGATGCTGCCACTAAGACAAAAGCCATCCTTCCTGTTGCTGACATAGAAGGCGGAGACTGGTGGATGATGAGATACCTGGAGGGAAAGAGCGAAATAGAAACACTATTTAATGAATTCGTCAGATCCAGTATGTTATGTATATGGTGCCTGCTCTACTTTGTGTGTGTGAACATTTGTCTGCTCTGCTACGTGTGTGTGTCTCTACCTGCTCTGCTATGTAAAATGTTTTGCTACTGGTCTTAGGATGGATCCACATGCAGCGAAATGTTTCTCCAATTATGGGATTGTACGGTTTCTTCAGACCCTGCCATTCACAGACACACACACATCATTAGATTTACATACATCACAACATTTTGGTTTTACTCTATCCTAGACTGAGGCGTTTTACCTTTGGCTTTTTGTAGAATCCAGAGATGTACCATTTTACCACTTTCTTCATGCGATTATATGCATTTTCCTCCACTGCAGATCTGAGTAAAGAGCAAAGCACTCCATGAATCAATCCAAACAAACACTATAACCAAACCACTCCACAGCCCTTTACCAATTTACACAACCCTGCATGTCACCTGCTTAGTGTGCTAATGCTGAAATGGGGCTTGTTTTTTCTGTGTTTCTTCTATGTGCATGTCTTTTGTGAATGTTCTTGTATCTTTGTATATGTACTAGTTGTATATGGCTAGAGAGACCATATTGCACCAAATTCTGATACTTTCATCAGTATGATGAAAGTATTTTGTCAGGAGTCAACCTGGAACCTAGATTGATCTGAATAGCATCAGTAGTTGTTACACAGTATGACAGTATTTGTGCATGTGAACCCTTGCTCTATAACTCACTCTGACAGGAAATCAGCATGGTAGTAGTAGTCAGACAGCTTGTCAAGAAAGGATCTTGGCTCCAAGATGAAGGTAGGCAGCACCACTTTAGATAGATCCATACCCGGCCGTACCTGCTTCAATAATGTCCAAATCAGAGATTTATTCTCCTCTGACACTGTCTCTGTCTGAGATGCCTCTCCAGCCTGACAGAAAGGAGAGAAAGAGTGTGAGGGAGCTGGACACATACTCACAATATCAATTAACAGATTAGCCCACACATGAGACTCATATTCTTACTAATTAAATTTGCCCACTAAAAATATCTGGCTCATCATCTACACCATTTAACCTTTTGCAAACTGCCTCCCAAGCAGTTTCAATGTAGGGGCCTCAATTCTGTGCACAATGTTTGATAAACATAGCATCAGATCATCCTCGACTTGTGCATGACTGAGGTGTTTAGTTTGGAGTGGTCATTTTTCGAGAACCCTGCCTCACACAAATATGTAGAAGCGAAAGGGAGGAGAATCTTCGAGGCGAAATCACAGAGTTGATTCCTGCATCATTCCTTGGATTTTTAAAGTAAATAAATTGATATTGAGATGGATAACAGATAGTGAGAAATGGCACAAACGCACTTGGCGCGAGAAGCAGAGTGAATGTAGCTACCATTTGTGTGCGGACGTTTACATAGTAGCACTGATGTATCACAGGTTTAAAATACTACTCTCTGTTTTAATTGGTAGATATGAAGTGAAACTGTGTGGTTGATTTGTTTGTGTGTTATAATAGTCCAATCGATTGCAGTTCGACATGGGGGAATCTGCTGCATCTCGTTTGTACTTCTAGCCAGTGAATCTGGGATGTTTTGTGATTTTTCCAGATTTTCCCCCCTCCCGTCACATGTTCGCGTGATGCGAATGGGAGAGAGAACCACTGATCTACACAAGAAACAAAAAAACACATATGCCCTCCGGCCTTACCCACCTCCCCCAGTTCCTCATGGCTTTGCTCAAGGTAATGTGTTTCCTGTAGGGTCTCACTGTTGTCCAGGTCGGCATACGAATCTTGTCGTTCACTTGTATCACTGTCGCTCTCCTCACTCTTTTCCCACTCCTCCACCTCCTGCTCATTCTCTCGGTCTGATTTATCTGAGTACAGGTCCATATCCTTAAAGTGTTCACTGTCGTTGAACCTAAGGAATAACATGCTTCTGTTACACAAAGCATCATCCTTTTCTTCCTGAGATAACTGTGTTAGTTATTTTGAGTCATGTTTTTTACTTTTTTTTACTTGTTTAGTCTTAAAGTCTAAATGAACTTTAGCTTTGCACTTTAGTATTTGGAATAACATTTGAGTTGAAGAAATTTTCAAAGACTCCTCCATGGATGACCACCTTATCGTGGTGGAGGGGTTTGCGTGCCTACATGATACTAGAAGCTAGGTTGTCGGAGGCAATGCCCCTGGTATGGTCTCCCAAGGCAAATTGGTCCTAGATGGGCCAGACAAAGAGTGATCCAAAAACCCCTATGGAATTAAAAAATATCAGGATCCAGATACCCTTGCCCAGATCAGGGTTACCGGGGCCTCACCCTGGAGCCAGGCCTGGGGGAGGGGCTCCTTGGCAAGCACCTGGTGGCTGGGCCTATACCCATGGGGCCTGGCCGGGCACAGCCCGAAGGAGATACATGGGTCCACTCTCTAATGGGCCCACCACCTGTGGAAGAGATAGTACTAGGAGTTTGGTGCATTGTGGATCGGGTGGTGGCCGAAGGCAGGGGCCTTGGCATACCAATCCTCGGTTGCTGAAGCTGGCTCTTGGGACATGGAACGTAACCTCTCTGCTTGGGAAGGAGCCTGAGCTGGTGTGTGAGGTTGAGAGATACCAACTAGATATAGTTGGGCTCACCTCAACACACAGTTTAGGTTCTGGAACCAATCCTCTCGAGAGAGGCTGGACTTTATTCTTTTCTGGAGTTGCAAGGCGGAGGGCAGGAGTGGGCTTACTCACAGCTCACCGGCTCGCTGCCTGTGTGTTGGGGTTTTCCACAGTAGACAAGAGGGTTGCTTCACTGCGCCTTTGGGTTGGGGAACAAGCTCTGACTGTTGCTTATGCACCACATGGCAGTTCGGAGTACCCGACCTTCTTGGAGCCCTTGGAGGGGATACTGGAAGGTGCCCCTTCTGGGGATTCCATTGTTCTACTACTCTTCCATTGGTCTACTATGGAACTTCATTGCTCACATGGGCAATGACAGTAGGACCTGGAAGGGCGTGATTGGGAGGAAAGGCCTCTCCGATCTGAACCCGAGTGGTGTTCTGTTGTTGGACTTCTGTGCTCATCACAGTCTGTCCATAACGAACACCATGTTTGCACCATAAGTGCACATGGCACCAGGACACCTTAGGTCGCAGTTCGATTATCAATTTTGAAATTGTGTCATTGGACTTGCGAGCGTGTGTCTTGGACACTTGGGTAAAGAGAGGAGCTGATTCCTCTGGGGGGTGCTCTGGGAGAATGCTGCTACGGGCTATCCAATCCCTGTACAAACAGAGCAGGAGCTTGGTTCGCATGGCCGGCCGTAAGTCAGACTGGTTCCCAGTGGGCTGCCCTTTGTCACAGATTCTGTTCATAACCTTTATAGCCAAGTGGTGGAGGGGGTGCAGTTTGGTGGCCTCAGGATTCCGCGTCTCCTTTTTGTGGATAGTCCTGTTGGCATCATTAGGCCAGGACCTACAGCTCTCGCTGGATCAGTTTGCAGCCGAGTGCGAGACGGCCGGGATGAGAATCAGCACCTCTAAAACTGAGACCATGGTACTCAGTCGGACAAGGGTGGAGTGCCCTCTCTGGGTCGGGAGTGAGTCCTTGCCTCAAGTGGAGGAGTTTAAGTATCTCGGGTTCTTGTTCACGAGTGAGGGAAGGATGGAACGAGAGATTGACAGGCGGATCGATGCTGCGGCTGCAGTATTGCGGTTGCTGTACCGGACCGTTGTGGTGAAGAGAGAGCTGAGCCAAAAGGCAAAGCTCTCGATTTACTGGTCAATCTACTTTCCAACTCTTAACTATAGTCACGAGCTCTGGGTAGTGATCGAAAGAATGAGATCGCGAATACAAGCGGCTGAAATGAGTTTTCTCAGCAAGGTGTTCGGGCTCTCCCTTAGAGATAAGGTACAGAGAACAGTCATCCAGGAGAGGCTCGTCCATGTAGAGAGGAGCCAGTTGAGGTGGTTCGGGCATCTGGTCCAGATGCCACCCGGGTGCTTCACTAGGGAGGCACTCCGGGCAAGTCCCCGGGAGGAGACCCCGGGGAAGACCCAGGACACACTGGAGAGATTATATCTCTCGGCTGTCCTGGGAACGCCTTGGAGTCTCACCAGAAGAGCCAGAAGAGGTGGTTGGGGAGAGGGAAACCTGGGCCTCTTTGCTTAGGCTACTGCCCCCGCGACCCGGATAACAACGGATGGATAGATGGAAATTGAAAAAATTACTAAAACGTCTAGTAACTTCTCTGTCCTAGGTTACAGGTTAGTAAAGTTTTGTATACAATCATGAGTGAGTGTATGCCTACTGGAAGTCCTGCATGTTGTGTGCCCGGAGGAGACTGTACAGGTGGATTTGAGCATGTTCCGAGGCTGCTGTTTCCTCTTTGCCCTCCCGCATCATTGTCCTCTTCAGTAAACTGGAACACTTCAGAGCCAACTCAAGAGCATCCATCCAGCAGCGACCTAAATACAAAAACATACATAAACACACACGTATGAGTGCCTAATGTGTATGTCTGTAACTCTATAAACAACAGGTGTGTGTGCATGTGTGCATGCATGAGGGAGAGAGATTGACCATCAGATTCTGAGGCAGCACGGAAGATGAGATGACTGCTGGGCAAAGGCTGCGTTATGGACCCAACGGCCTCTCCTTTAGGACCCTGAAACACACAACTGTTTGAAAGTACTGAGCTATTATTAAAACAAAAATAAACAGAATTAGAATCAGAATGAATCAGTTTAGTGGGTTTGCCATGACAATGGTTAGGCAGTCAGTAGCCATGCAGAGGAAATGCCTTTAGCTGCAATAGTAGGTTAGACTGTAGAGGTTAGCTGGGAAAGTGAATTTTTTCACTCTAAGCAGCGACAGGACCACAAAGACTTTTTCTATATTTTATTAAATTATGCTGGTTGTTTGAATTTAAATTTATGTTTTATCACAAAGCACCTTTAAAAAATCAGCTTCACGGAGAATCCGTGTCCCTAATGAGCAAGCCAAAGGCAACAGTGGCAAGGAAAACTCCCTAAAAGCTAGAGGACGAAACCTTGAGAGAAACCAAAGCTCAGAAGGGGAACCCAGCCTCCTCTGGTTGACACCGGATGACAAACCAGGTTGTTCCTGGCTGCAGTGCTGAAGAAGGTATTGGCATCTCCCTAGTGCCAAGAGTGTGTGTGAAAAGTTTGAAAAGGGCTTTGTGCACAGTATGTGGGCTCTGCTTGTACCTTCACAGCCCATATGGACTGCTCAAGAGGGTGGAATAGCTTGAAGCAGAAGCCATCTTTCTTGGAAGGTCTCTCGATGAGCTCACAGGCATTGAGCAGTACAGTGCCCACCCACTGTCCATTCTTATGGGTCTTATAAATCAGCAGCACACCTGGCTTTAGCACACACCACAACTTCGTCCAGCTCTTTAGGGTCCCACGGATCTGAGATGGAGAGAGACCAATCCAGACAGAGAGATAGTTGGAGATAAGTGTGATGAGAGAGATCACAATTAAATATGGAGAGGGGGAGAGATAATATTTGCCTGCTTTATTCTAACCCTAGGCTCTCAACTTTCACTTATATAACACATTTGTGTTCTACTTCAAAGAAAGCAGATATGTTTTATTTAGTGATTAATGTTTTCCTGTTTTATTATTATTTTAATACAACTATTTTATATATTATTATTTTATATAATGCAAAAAACACTGAGGTGGAGATACTTGCAAGAAATACTGTGCTAACATTGCCTCTGATGCAAAAAGTGTACCTACTCAGATGCTACAAGTAGGCTTAACCAACCCCACCTCTCTTCCTCCCACCTTAAGCCAGTCAGCCATAACAATGACGGATGGGTCTGTGATGGTGCTCAGTAGCTCTTTAGTTGCTCGCTTCTTCTCTTCTCTGTAGTTCTTCTTCTGGACCTGCTCACAAAAACAAACACACACATCAACCAGTGAAATACAAGATGACTTTGCTGTCTAAGATTTTAAGGAAAGTTTTTGCCCAATAGTTTTGATCTTTTTAAATGAAAAATAAGCCTGTAGTATTGCAGTCCAGTTTTGGAAGCACAGAATCAGTGTGGTTAAAATGGTCAATGAACTACATGAACCACAGACTATTGCATTTTAATGGTGTTAAAGACAAATATCAACATGTCAGATTAAGTCAGTCACACCAAGCTCAACTTATTAAATTTTACTTGAAATATTTCTACCAATCTTTCTCGAGAGTCAAAATTTGTCAGCCTGTGTACTTGCAAGGAAAGAAAGCAATAGCAATTGTAAGGGAATTTGTAATTTACTGTCTGTGACCCTCAGTCAGAACACTATGACATTCTGTTCACTCCCTTATCTGTGTGTCTGCTCCTCTGATCCTCTCTCTGTCTGTCTCTCCCTGTACTTTTCCACTATCCCTAGACCCAGTGCCTCTTCTCCTGATAAGAACACCAATCATACATATGTTTTATTATTCTTGCCCAATTGTGTTGACACATCTTTATTCTGTATTTAGCTACATGTATTATCATTAAACTTAGGAACTCTTTCTTGTGTTGTGAATCTGTTCTCCTGGCGCCAGCTATGGAACTCTGAGGGCTGTACAAATTTATAATCCTGTCTATGAACCCTGATGGTTTTGATCTACGTCTAGAGACGATTTCAGAAACCTTAACAGCAATTTTAGTCTAAAACATGATAACAATATAGTGCTTTCGAACAACCCAAAGACATTAATAACAATTATAAGAACCATGAAACACAAAAGAAACAAAACATACTGACAACCTGAAAGCATTAACACATCACATCAAAGGAGACATCATGCGGATGCACCAAGAAGCACCAATTAGGCTACAAATGATTGCAACAACACAAGATAGTTTACAAGTTGAAGTTTCATTTTGCTGGCAAGGCTTGTTTTTGCCTACAGCTAGCAAAACAAAAGTCACTGCTATCACTGATATCTTAAACCTGCTTTCCAGGCTCCTAGACAAGTACTCTTCAATACAGAACATAATTATTTCTTTTGGATGCAATTATATTAGAGAATGGACATCAGAACTCTTGAAGCAAGACTTCTTGCACCTTCTTTGCCATGTGTAGGGCTGTAGAAAAATGTTTTTATTTCTGGCCGGCAGGGAGTCTCCATACATGGCATTGGTAAATACAAGACCAGTTTCAAATAATATGCACATAGTTTCAAATATTCAAACATTTATTAACAACTTAATGACTTTTCATATCACATAACTTTTTCTTTTTCACAGACTTGGTGCTGGTGAGCTAAGTATGACTAGGACATCTGATACAGGTGGTATGTCACCAAGGTTTTTAAAAAGTACTTTACTCTTTTTGTCGAATCATGTTATGGTTTTCTCTTTCATCTGAAACGTAGTGAACCACTTATTTGTGCCACTGTGTACAGGCCAACTAAATCTTAAAATAAAGTATTTTATAATTGACTTCTCAGATGTTCTGACTTCTATTATACCCAAGACAGATTATTATTATATTATTCTAAGGGATTTTAATACCCATGTATGTTGCCCCACTAATCCTATGGTTCATCCACCTCCTTAAGTCTTTTACCTTACTCAATCTCCATATAATTATTGAGGATTCATATTTTCAGTTCATAATCCCATTATTTTTAATGTTTCAAAATAATGTTAATTAAGGGTTGGCAATCGGTTATTTAGTTTGTTCTTTTTCTTAATGAATAGCTCAGTAAACTCCATCATAAAAGCCCCATTCCAGCTCAGTGCAGAAAAATATTTATTCTACTTGTTCTTTTATCCTTGATTCTGCTGCTCTTTTTAAAACAAGTCAGCCTACATTTAAATCTCAGCTGTTTTGATACTAGCGAACTCAAATGCAAAACAACAAAAAACCACGAACTGAGACCTCCGTAAAAATAGCACGGGAAACGAGACAAACTAAAAACTCGGATAACCACAGCAAAAAATGAAACGAAAAATACACAGAGCAAACTTGACATGTCAGAAAATGGGAAACAAAAATACAAATGAGAAACAAAAAGCCAGGGAAGGAAACTGTGGCAGCCACAGGTGTATGCACATAGACCAAACCTTCCTAAAATAACAAATTGGATAGGAAGGGAAAAAGCTTCAGGAAAACTTGAGATAGGAGTTAAGAAGTGGTGCAGGAGTGAAAACACTTGAAAAGAACAGGACGAGAGCATGCTGATGAGGCTCCGGGATATTGCAACACGTTACTGATGAGAGAGACTGAATGCGCAAGATAAGGCAACAAACAACTCAGCAGTGAGAAGCTGCAACTGTCTTCCTTAAAAAGGAGGGAAGACAGCTGCAGGTCATCACTACAGCTCCGTCAGGAACTGACATGCGAGCCTCCTCCTGTGGTGGCAGGAGGGGTAGCCCTGGAGCCAGCCCTGACAAGGACAAATATATAAGATCATTAAATTGTGTTGTTGGAAATGACCTGCCTGTAAGTAATCAAGAATTGTCTTCAGCTCTTCCAAAGCTCTCGAAGGTTCAGGCAACTCTGTAGATGATTCCGAGAGGCAGATACAGCATACTTAAATACTCTCTTCCCAAGCTCAGTTCGAATCTTAGGAAGAGTTACCAAGAGAAATCCCAGAAAATAAACATAATGAGTGGACTGATGAGTGGACAAAGCTGACCATTCAACATGAATATGATCAATATCAATTGAATGAGTGGTAAGAGCAAGTTGAAATACATTTTAGAGTTCCATGATAAACAATTTCTAACGTTGCCGGTATCTCTGCAGCAACAGTCTATTTATAGCCTCAAAAGAAAAACAGGACTTATTCCTAAAATAAAAACCCAATTTCAACTTTATTGAAAATTTTAACTTTGTGACCATTTGCTGTATATGGGGTTTAAAAGAAAGAGAATCATCATCCATAAATATTTATACCCGTTATGTCTAGCCCCGCTCACACCTGTCAATCATGTCTCTTTTTTGCTAGTTTCCTTGTTCCATGTGCTTACGTTTCCCATGCTCATGTTGTAATTTCAGTTGTTTCCTCCTGTCAATTTGTAACCACGGCCCTTGTTATCATTGGCATGTGTTTCTAATTCAGTCCCCTCATTATTCTGGAGTATTTAAACCCTGTGTTTTCTATCTTTCATTGCTTGTCTATGTTTTGTCTATGCAGCCCCGATGATAAAATATGGTTGAAATAATGTCTGTTGTTGTTTCAACGTTGAAACAACATTTAATGTTAAATGATTGTGCAAACGTTGAACTATTAACGGTGAATCAACATATATTTAACCTGCCTTTGTATTTCAAGTTCAAAAAACACAATTTTAAAAAACGGTTGGATGCAAGGATGAAAAATGTAAGTACAAACAACTCTTTGGCATTGGATGAGGGTTTTGAAAGAGGTATTTATTAGGGTTCACACACATAGTGTGGGAAACCTATTGTATTTGCTCGAATTTTTAGGGTTCACACACATAGTGTGGGAAACCTATTGTATTTGCTCGAATTTTTCTTATTATTAGGGTTCACACACATAGTGTGGGAAACCTATTGTATTTGCTCGAATTTTTAGGGTTCACACACATAGTGTGGGAAACCTATTGTATTTGCTCGAATTTTTTAGGGTTCACACACATAGTGTGGGAAACCTATTGTATTTGCTCGAATTTTTCTTATTAGGGTTCACACACATAGTGTGGGAAACCTATTGTTAGGGTTCACACACATAGTGTGGGAAACCTATTGTATTTGCTTGAATTTTTAGGGTTCAAGCACGTAGTGCTGAACCCTATTGTTTTTGTTAGGGTTTTTCTTATTAGGGTTCAAGCACGTAGTGCTGAACCCTATTGTTTTTGTTAGGGTTTTTCTTATTAGGGGTCCAAGCACCGAATTTTTCTTAAGGTGCTGGAAACCTATTGTTTTTGTTCCGATTATTAGGGTTCAAGCACGTAGTGCTGAACCCTATTGTTTTTGTTAGAATTTTTCTTATTAGGGTTCAAGCACATAGTGCTGAACCCTATTGTTTTTGTTAGAATTTTTCTTATTATTATTATTAGGGTTTCTTGAACCCTATTGTTTTTGTTAGGGTTTTTCTTCTTCTTATTATTATTATTATTATTAGGGTTCAAGCACGTAGTGCTGAACCCTATTGTTTTTGTTAGAATTTTTCTTCTTCTTCTTATTATTCTTATTATTATTATTATTCTTTTTCCCATTTTGGTGTCTACAACTGATGCTGCAGCCTAAACCGTAAGGCCTAGACAAACCAAACTTGGCAAAACCGGTCTCTAGGTCCCAAGGACCACACCCACTTATAGGGACTCGCATTGGCCTGATGGTGGCGCTATAGAGCAACACGTGATTTGTTGGCCCATATCTCCCACACCGTAAGTCATAGAAACAAAATTCCACTTCCTATGCCTTCCGTGGCTAAATTCAATATGAGTCTTCATATACAACCATGAAGCTCCGCCCACTTAGATTTTTTGCTAATTAGCATAATATGCAAAACCTTCTTTTGCAAACTAGTCCAATGCTTTTCATCTGATCATAACAGCCATGGTGTCAAACTATTCAAAAGAATGTCCTGATCAAGAATTTTTAACAATATTTTGACATTTGCATATAGTCTGGCTGTCACATGTCAATCAGTAGCTCTGAGGCGGGGCCTAATTTACTTCAACAGCTATATCTCAGCAATGCTTTGACCAATCTTCATGAAACTTGACAGTCTGATAGATAATTTGCTAATGAAGGGACTTTGCAAATTACGGTTGCAAGCTTGAACCCGCAATCGCCGCTCGCGGCTATATTTAGGGTTCAAGCACGTAGTGCTGAACCCTATTGTTATTGTTAGAATTTTTCTTATTATTTATTTGCTCGAATTTTTCTTCTTATTATTATTATTATTTTTCCCCCTATAAAACGCATACTGCAGCCTAGACCGTGAGGCCCAGAAACACCAAACTTGGCACAAAGGTGCAGCAGGGGTGCAATTAGGGGAATATAGACAGGGACCCACATTGGCCTGATGGTGGCGCTATAGCACACCATTTTGCGTTTTGGTCCATATCTCCCACACCGTAGGGCCTAGAAACAAAATTCCACTTTTGCTGGATTCCTTGGCTCAAGCCAAACAAAAAAGCCTCTTGGACCCCTAAGCTCCGCCTACTTAATTTTTTTGCTAATATTCATAATATGCAAAACCTACTCTTGCCTACTAGTCCTTGGTTTTTCATCTGATCACCACAACCTTGGTGTCAAACTATTCAGAAGACTCTCATTATCAAGATTTATCAAAAACATTTTGACTTTGTCATACAGTCTGGTTGTCACATGTCAATCAATAGCTCTGGGGCGGGGCCTAATTTACTTCAGCAGCTATATCTCAGCAATGCTTTGACCAATCTTCATGAAACTTGATAGGCTGATAGGGCACATGTCTTTGAGGTCACAGGTCAAAGCTGGTCACGATTGGCCAATAGGGGCGCTATAACATGGAAAAAACTGTTTCTCATCAACCATTGGTCACATCAAGCCAAAACTTTATAGGCAGCATCATGGGGTCAACTGGTATCAAGGCACACAATGATGACATCATCACTCAAAAAACATGGCCGCCATGAGCCATTTAATTGGTTTTGGCCATTTGACAGACTTAACATTGACCAATCTTCATGAAACTTGATAGGCTGATAGGGCACATGTCTTTGAGGTCACAGGTCAAAGCTGGTCACGATTGGCCAATAGGGGGCGCTATAACATGGAAAAAACTGTTTCTCATCAACCATTGGTCACATCAAGCCAAAACTTTATAGGCAGCATCATGGGGTCAACTGGTATCAAGGCACACAATGATGACATCATCACTCAAAAAACATGGCCGCCATGAGCCATTTAATTGGTTTTGGCCATTTGACAGACTTAACATTGGCCAATCGGCATGAAACCACTAAATCACTAAAATGTCTTATTTCATTTCTGTAATATCAGAATGGTAGTACTTGGGCTCCATCTACTGGCCAAATACTGGAACTGACTGAAATGTACTGCCTCAATTGAGTAATTTGTTGCACATTCATTTATCCATTTTATTCACTGAAGTAGCTTCATTTCAATTGTAGGTCTAAAGGACCCTTTGGCCCCTTTTTGCCTTTGAGGCCGAAATGCCTGTTTGTTGTGAACCCGCAAAATTTATTATTATTTGTTCTTGTGTGAATTATTAATTGGTTCAAGCGTGAACCCTTCTTTTTTTTTCTTGAACCCTATTGAACCCTATTGTTTTTGTTAGGGTTTTTTTTATTATTATTATTCTTTTTCCCATTTTGGTGTCTAGAAATGATGCTGCAGCCTAAACCGTAAAGCCTAGACAAACCAAACTTGGCAAAACAGGTCTCTAGGTCCAAAGGACCACACCCACTTATAGGGACTCGCATTGGCCTGATGGTGGCGCTATAGAGCAACACGTGATTTTTTGGCCCATATCTCCCACACCGTAAGTCATAGAAACAAAATTCCACTTCCTATGCCTTCCTTGGCTAAATTCAATAGGTGTCTTCATATACAACCATGAAGCTCCGCCCACTTAGATTTTTTGCTAATTAGCATAATATGCAAAACCTTCTTTTGTATACTAGTCCAAGGTTTTTCATCTGATCATCACAATCATGGTGTCAAACTATTCAAAAGAATGTACTGATCAATAATTATTAACAATACTTTGACATTTGCATATAGTCTGGCTGTCACATGTCACTCAACAACTCTGAGGTGGGATCTAATTTACTTAAACAGCTATAACTCAGCAAGGCTTTGACCTATCTTCATGAAACTTGATAGGCTGATAGATCACATGACTTTGAGGTCAGGGGTCAAAGCTGGCCACAAATGTCCAATAGGGGGCGCTATAACATGGAAAAAACTGTTTCTCAACAACCATTGGTCACATCAAGCCAAAACTTGACAAGCATCATCAGGGGCTCAATTGGTATCAGGACGCTTAGTGATGACGTCATCACACAAAAAACATGGCCGCCATGAGCCAATTAATTGGTTTTGGCCATTTGACAGGCATATCATAGGAACATACACATGAAACTGACATGGTATGTTCATGTACACACCCTCTAAGACATACTAAAGTTGCAAGGGACTTGCACCTGTGGGTGGCGCTATATACTAAAAAATCCTGCATTTCTACTACATTTTTTCACTTATCAAGACAAATTTGACTCCTATGATTCTTTGCAGAATTCCGAGCAACTTTGTAATTACATGTGCTTTGCAAAAACGTACCAATTTTTGACTATTATCAAATATGTATAATTTGTCCTTTTCATACTAGTCCTAGCATTTTGATTCCACCACCTTAAATCACAACTTATAAAACTCAGCAGACTCTGAACTGCTAAGATCATTAATAAAATCTTAAGGTTTTCACAAATTAATATTTTTCATATGCATCACAATGCTACCATCATAACACATCAAATTCATATTTCAATAACTCTGCCATAGTATGTCTGATTGTTATGAAAATTGACCTGCACATTCACATGACCATAGTGGTGATATGTGCCCTGTTTGAGCCAAATCAGTCCACAATTGGCTTTACAGTGAATATTTAAATTTTCCATGCTGAGCAGTGCAGGGAGCAATAGAGAGGCTGCTAACACACGCACGCTGAGATTCTCACACACGCAGACTGCCCCCTCATCCACTCCCTGCACTCCCCCATCCTTCTAACACTTAACAACCCATGGTCTCTGTCTCCCCCCCACCTCTCACTAAACTAATCTCAGCAAGTGCTTTAGTTCTATGATCTGAATCATTTTGCCATTACAATGTTTTGTGGCCTTGAGCAACGTGATTTTTTGGCCCATATCTCCCACACTTTTCATCTGATCATCACAGGCATGGTGTCAAACTATTCACAAGAATGTCCTGATCAAGAATTATTAACAATATTTTGACATTTGCATATAGTCTGGCTGTCACATGTCAATCAGTAGCTCTGAGGCGGGGCCTAATTTACTTCAACAGCTATATCTCAGCAATGCTTTGACCAATCTTCATGAAACTTGACAGTCTGATAGATAATTTGCTAATGAAGGGACTTTGCAAATTACGGTTGCAAGCTTGAACCCGCAATCGTTATTATTTTCGCGGCTATATTTATATTAGGGTTTTTATTGTTTTTGTTAGAATTTTTTTTTATTATTCTTTTTCCCATTTTTGTGTTAAATGATGCTGCAGCCTAAATTGTAAGGCCTTATTAGATTCTTATTAAACCAATTTTGGTCTACAAATGATGCTGCAGCCTAAACCGTAAGGGTGGCAAAACAGGTCTCTAGGTCCCAAGGACCACACCCACTTATAGGGACTCGCATTGGCCTGATGGTGGCGCTATAGAGGAACACTTGATTTTTTGGCCCATATCTCCCACACCGTAAGTCATAGAAACAAAATTCCACTTCCTATGCCTTCCTTGGCTAAATTCAATAGGAGTCTTCATATACAACCATGAAGCTCCGCCCACTTAGATTTTTTTGCTAATTAGCATAATATGCAAAACCTTCTTTTGTATACTAGTCCAAGGTTTTTCATCTGATCATCACAATCATGGTGTCAAACTATTCACAAGAATGTCCTGATCAACAATTATTAACAATATTTTGACATTTGCATACAGTCTGGCTGTCACATGTCAATCAATAGCTCTGAGGTGGGGCCTAATTTACTTCAACAGCTATATCTCAGCAATGCTTTGACCAATCTTCATGAAACTTGATAGGCTGATAGATCACATGACTTCGAGGTCACAGGTCAAAGCTGGCCACGATTGTCCAATAGGGGGCGCTATAACATGGAAAAAACTGTTTCTCAACAACCATTGGTCACATCAAGCCAAAACTTGACATGCATCATCAGGGGCTCAATTGGTATCAGGACGCTTAGTGATGACATCATCACACAAAAAACATGGCCGCCATGAGCCAATTAATTGGTTTTGGCCATTTGACAGGCTTATCATAGGAACATACACATGAAACTGACATGGTATGTTCATGTACACACCCTCTAAGACATACTAAAGTTGCAAGGGACTTGCACCTGTGGGTGGCGCTATACTAAAAAATCCTGCATTTCTACTACATTTTTTCACTTATCAAGACAAATTTGACTCCTATGATTCTTTGCAGAATTCCTAGCAACTTTGTAATTACATGTGCTTTGCAAAAACGTACCAATTTTTGACTATTATCAAATATGTATAATTTGTCCTTTTCATACTAGTCCTAGCATTTTGACTCCACCACCTTAAATCACAACTTATAAAACTCAGCAGACTCTGAACTGCTAAGATCATTAATAAAATCCTAAGGTTTTCACAAATTAATATTTTTCATATGCATCACAATGCTACCATCATAACACATCAAATTCATATTTCAATAACTCTGCCATAGGATGTCTGATTGTTATGAAAATTGACCTGCACATTCACATGACCATAGTGGTGATATGTGCCCTGTTTGAGCCAAATCAGTCCACAATTGGCTTTACAGTGAATATTTAAATTTTCCATGCTGAGCAGTGCAGGGAGCAATAGAGAGGCTGCTAACACACGCACGCTGAGATTCTCACACACGCAGACTGCCCCCTCATCCACTCCCCCCACACTCCCCCATCCTTCTAACACTTAACAACCCATGGTCTCTGTCTCCCCCCCCACCTCTCACTAAACTAATCTCAGCAAGTGCTTTAGTTCTATGATCTGAATCATTTTGCCATTACAATGTTTTGTGGCCTTGAGCAACATGTGATTTTTTGGCCCATATCTCCCACACTTTTCATCTGATCATCACAGGCATGGTGTCAAACTATTCACAAGAATGTCCTGATCAAGAATTATTAACAATATTTTGACATTTGCATATAGTCTGGCTGTCACATGTCAATCAGTAGCTCTGAGGCGGGGCCTAATTTACTTCAACAGCTATATCTCAGCAATGCTTTGACCAATCTTCATGAAACTTGACAGTCTGATAGATAATTTGCTAATGAAGGGACTTTGCAAATTACGGTTGCAAGCTTGAACCCGCAATCGCCGCTCGCGGCTATATTTATTATTCTTCTTCTTATTATTATTATTCTTTTTCCCATTTTGGTGTCTACAACTGATGCTGCAGCCTAAACCGTAAGGCCTAGACAAACCAAACTTGGCAAAACAGGTCTCTAGGTCCCAAGGACCACACCCACTTATAGGGACTCGCATTGGCCTGATGGTGGCGCTATAGAGCAACACGTGATTTTTTTGGCCCATATCTCCCACATCGTAAGTCATAGAAACAAAATTCCACTTCCTATGCCTTCCTTGGCTAAATTCAATAGGAGCCTTAATATACAACCATGAAGCTCCGCCCACTTAGATTTTTTGCTAATTAGCATAATATGCAAAACCTTCTTTTGTATACTAGTCCAAGGTTTTTCATCTGATCATCACAATCATGGTGTCAAACTATTCACAAGAATGTACTGATCAATAATTATTAACAATACTTTGACATTTGCATATAGTCTGGCTGTCACATGTCAATCAACAACTCTGAGGTGGGATCTAATTTACTTAAACAGCTATAACTCAGCAATGCTATGACCAATCTTCATGAAACTTGATAGGCTTTTTTGAGTGATGATGTCATCATTGTGTGCCTTGATACCAGTTGACCCCATGATGCTGCCTATAAAGTTTTGGCTTGATGTGACCAATGGTTGATGAGAAACAGTTTTTTCCATGTTATAGCGCCCCTATTGGCCAATCGTGACCAGCTTTGACCTGTGACCTCAAAGACATGTGCCCTATCAGCCTATCAAGTTTCATGAAGATTGGTCAATGTTAAGTCTGTCAAATGGCCAAAACCAATTACATGGCTCATGGCGGCCATGTTTTTTTGAGTGATGATGTCATCATTGTGTGCCTTGATACCAGTTGACCCCATGATGCTGCCTATAAAGTTTTGGCTTGATGTGACCAATGGTTGATGAGAAACAGTTTTCTCCATGTTATAGCGCCCCCTATTGGCCAATCGTGACCAGCTTTGACCTGTCACCTCAATGACATGTGCCCTATCAGCCTATCAAGTTTCATGAAGATTGGTCAAAGCATTGCTGAGATATAGCTGCTGAAGTAAATTAGGCCCCGCCCCAGAGCTATTGATTGACATGTGACAACCAGACTATAGGACAAAGTCAAAATGTTTTTGATTATTATTATTATTATTATTCATTCATTCATTCGTCCAAAAACGTCGTCAAAAACAGGCAGGCACTAACCAGGAAGGCAACATCAGGCAATGAAACAGTTTGGAATGTTTTGAGGCAGAAACAAAACTTCGCAATGACAAATCAACAAGTTTAAATAGAGCAGGAGAAAGTATTCGACATCAGGCAGAGCAACTGTGAGGCTTGTGTCATCACTCGAGGGATTCTGGCAGTTGTGTCGTCAGTGATGCAGGCGGAGGGCGTGAAATGTAAAGGTATATGTATGTCCTGTTCCGCCAGACCCGCGAGATAATCTCTTGAGACTTTGACACACCCCTGGCTGCTTGGCACCATTTTATAACCGTTGGTGTGGCGTACGCTTGGAGAGTTCGGCTCACTTGGCATCTTTTAAAGTTAAGGTAAGCAAAGTCAAAATTTAGTCAATACCCGAGGAGCATAATATTATTAATTACACAGAGTTATTAAAACAGGTGACCCCAGTAACGCTAGCTGGTTAGCTATTCTGGCTAGGTGTTGTGAGGATGCCTGACTAGCTAGCATGAGCAAAAATTAGAAACGAGTGGATGTAAATTCTATATTTTTACAAGTTTAGATGTTCATTTGCCTTTTTGCAGTTGCTACTGCGGTTTCCTAAGTGTGTGCCAGCTCATTTAACGTTACTAGTGTGTTATGAGGCTAGTTTGTGTGAGATTTAGTATAAGCTAACTTTAGCTGCTAATGCGTCCCTGGACCATGGACCTGTAACGCTAACGTCAGTAATGTTGTATTTTAGGTTTGGTTGCTAATGTAGTTTCTCATAGGAAGCCGAAGTGGACCACTGTGTGTAGAATTACAAAGCATCTAATGGTAGTATTAGCCGATGCCACCGTTTTTTAAATGTGTGGCTCTGCATGTGCAGAGAGGGGATAGATGGCACTGAGGCTGGACAACTAGTACATGAATTGAAAACTAGTACATTGGCTGATTACATTTGTTCAGTTAACTGAAATGAGTTAAACTGGTAAGTGCTGCTGTTTTGTGTGTAAAGTTACTGTACTTTTGCTTCCTAGTTTGGGCGTGAAATATAAATGTATATGTATGTCCTTTTTGATTTTTCTTCTTACATATATGTGCGGTATATCATCTATTAATATCAAGGCATTTTTCTGTTTCACCAGAGATAATCTCGCGAATCTGTAAAGAGTGAGTGGAGTATGTCGGGAGAGTTAATTTTAAGTTAAGGTAAGATAATAAGTCAAAGTTTAGTCAATACCTGAGGGGCATAATTTTATTAATTACACAAATGCTAGCCCAGTAACGTTAGCTGGTTAGCTATCCTGGTTAGCTGGTTAGTGTTGTGAAGATTATTATTATTTATTACTGTTTATGATTTTTTTTGTATTACTATTTTATATTTATCTTTTATTGTCAGGGTTGCGGTTAGCACCCAGGACCTCCAGAGGGCGCCCGCAACGCATACTGCTGAGGACCGCCAGAGGGCACCCTCGTCCCAATACTGATGGACGCACCTGTTCTGAACTGAACGCAAAAAGTGGAACTCGGAAATGAGGAATTGTTGTACCCGGACAGTTTTTCTACTGTGCACATAACAGGAGAGGAGCGTGCAGCTTAAAACACCACAGAACAATTATATTTTTATCTTTCAAGTCATGTTTAAAATTTAATTTGTATCGTGAGGAATGTATTTATTTATTTATTAAACAGATATTTTTAAACACTGAAGCTGTGAGTGCATTTATGTATGTGTACGTTCCGCACCATGGACAGCGCGCCAGGGGTATGAAGTTAGCCTCATAGCTGCCGGCTTCCTTTTAATCTTCTAGCCCTTCTTAAATCACGCAAAAGGCACAGGTTGCCAGAATATGACTCCAGAGTGATATGAAAAGATGAGCAGAGAACTAAAGTGATTTTCTGGTTTTAGAAACACACTTTTGACATGCAACTTAGGATCTAAAAAAATATCTTAATAGAATAACAATGTACAGTTTAAAAAAAATTGTTGCCACTGTACACAGGATGTATAGTATTTATGACTATAAACTAACCTGTGGTTTGCTTTTCCTCTTTAGACACTGTTCTCAGCACACACAAAGTCAGAAAACAGGAGGTAATGAACACGATGGCTAAATACCTCAAGTATGCACCGGAGAGGTTGGGTGGTGGTGGCCGCAAGAAATAAGATTGACATTCTTTATACTCTACTCTACTTTGACGTTCTTCAATACCCTGTAATTGCTGGACATTTTGTTTGTAGTCCTGCTGTTCCGTGTTCTCAGAGAAGAAATTTACATTATGGTATACTTTTTTCATTATGGCATACAGTTGTTTTTTTTTCCTCTCTCCCATGCAATTTTGAGTATCATAAACATGAGTTTTGTGGTTTATTCAAGGTTGAATGTATGACGTTGAAACAACGTTGGCATATCAACGTTGATTCACTTTTCAAAATCAACACCAAATCCAACGTTGATTCAAGCATAACATTTGACATTGATTCAACGTTGAAATGCCAGCTGGGGTATTGTCAAGAGCAAGATGACGACACCAGACCCAACAATGCAGACGAGCTGAACCTCAGCAGTGCCACAGACTGATCGCCTCCATGCCATGCCGCATTGACGCAGTAATTCATGCAAAAGGAGACCCAACCAAGTATTGAGTGCATTTACTGTACATACTTTTCAGTAGGCCAACATTTCTGCATTTTGCAAGAGGCGGTCGCTCTTATCTCTGGCTCGTGCACTCCCTGCATTCCCTGATTTTGCTTAGCGTCTCCCTCTCCCTCTCTCTCGGTGCCTGGACGCTGCTCTTCGAATTTGAACAAAGAAAATGGAATTGATTAGGTGATCTCTCAACACAATTGACACTATTTTTTCCATGAGGAGTCATGGTGCGGGCAGAACGTTCTCAGCTGGATATGTGTTTGACTCCTGGGGGACGAGGCATGGATTGTGTCTCACGCCTCTCTCCCTGGAAGATGCTGAGGACGTGTTCTTATTTGGAACTTTGATCACT
Organism: Brachyhypopomus occidentalis; assembly: GCA_020368025.1. Taxonomy (NCBI): domain Eukaryota; kingdom Metazoa; phylum Chordata; class Actinopteri; order Gymnotiformes; family Hypopomidae; genus Brachyhypopomus; species Brachyhypopomus occidentalis. The sequence continues at coordinate 1,031,623 of JAGXOD010000122.1, forward strand.
GGGTTTCTGCTAATTGGATTAGGCATTGCCCTGGTGTATCGGAGCTTGAAATAAATCACTCTATTTGTCATGAATCTATATAATATATGCGTTTCACTTTTTTGTATTGAATTACTGAAATAAATGAATTACTGATGCTATTCTAATTAATTTAGATGCACCTGTGTGTGTGTAAATATATATATACACACACACACTATATTGCCAAAAGTATTCGCTCACCTTTGTAGGTACCATGCCAAACCAGTAGGTGGCAGTACCACTGGCAATACATTGAACAAGCTTGCTTCAACGGAAGAAAGGGTGTGTCTAAAGTATGCAAAATTCAGGTGTTTAAATACCTTGATTAGCAGCCATCTCTCTCTCTCTCTGGTTTGACCTGCACCGAGGTTAGACCTTTTTCAGAGAGGCTCCGCCATCTATCTCTCTGGTTTTCTTTATTATTACCAGCATGCGAACTTTGGTACAACTAACAGCGAACCGCTGAAAGTTGTATTTCTTAATTAACGAGCCCAAGTTATGGTGCAATCTAACAACCAACTGATCAATGTTACAGCAGCAACAGATTCACCGAACTACTTCCATCAAGCTTGCTAATGCAGCCACACAGGCTGAAACAAAGGCGATCAATTTCCCATCGTTAAACCGTGGACGAGACTTACATTCCTGGACTCCATATCCAAAAGGACGATTCCCAGGACACCTGGATGATGTCACTTTTTATCAACGAGGAACCTGTGGTGGAAATTCCCTCCTAATTCCAGGAGAATTCATCGAGGATGACGAAATCACCCAAAATCCTCAACACATGAGAATCTAACGGGCATAGTTTATAAAAGGGCATAGTTATTTGAACTGCAGACTTAAGTTTCAGTTAATTACATTACATTGTGAATTTTTGTCTTCATCAAGATTTGTACATACAACCCAGATAGCATACGTGGCTCAGATATGGCACTGGTGGCCCACTGTCGCCTAACTGTCGGCTACATGAGGTGACCCTCATATTGAAAACACACATTTGGCCCACAAGATCCAAAACAGATCTGGTAGACATATGGCAGTGTTACCTACATGTGTGCCCACATAAGTGGCCCACATCTAAAAAAAATCATATACCCACAAGTTCCAAAACAGATGTGGTCTACTCAGTCAGGTTTGTAAAAGCAACAGCTGAATTCCCCCATAAGTCAGGTGTCTTGGTGGTCTCCAATAGTAGAGTCATCTTCTTGCATGGTGTTGGGAATTATATTTTAATCCTTTATATTTTACTAGCATTATATTACATTACTACTCAATTGCGTAGTATTAGGCATTATATTTTACTATTACATTATTAAACAAACATATTCTCAAGAGTGTCTGACAAGCATATTCTCAAGAGTGTCTGACAAGCATAGTGTTTGTGTGTTTGATATCTGTAACCCTTGTGTAATTCCACGGTGGGAAACTGTTTGAGGAGGAAAGCATCTGTGGCCTTGAAAGCTGATAACTGCTATAGTGGTTAGGAGAAAGTATAATGAGCTCAGTTATTGCGAAGTAACAAAATGTGGGAAATGGCGGTAGCCCTTTGTATGGGAGGCCTGGGAAACCGTCCACAAGTTTTCCGTACTTTTGATAAGAACAGGAGTACACTCGGTGCAAGACGAACAGGCAGACAGCTACAGGTGGTTTCCAGCGAAGGTCAGCAAGGGTGGGGGCTACACTCACTTCTCCTATTTAGTTCAGGCCTTTATTGTATTGTCCCTCAGAGCTACCCACGGAGCAGTGAGAACAGCTTAGGCTTTTTCACTCTTATTGTGTGCTCTCCAGAGATCTCTGTATTTATATGTTCATTTTAATAAATATTTAAAAGGCAATTAGACTGGTGACTATTTTCTTTTGCATCAAAGAACACGCTGCGCTAGGTAGAAGGAGAACAAGCGCAACAATGGTCACTCAGTTTGTGAGGACAGTTCAATTTCTTAATGAGGGATTTAACTGAACTTCAAGTGCAGTGACTTACTTGAGAAATTTTGTGTCCATCCCTCACTTTCAATAACATTCTATGTGAGCTGCATAGTGTTCTTTTGGTTATATGGTGATATTGTTCAATTGTAGCCAGGAACATTGATTAAACCAGTGACTGGACCTTCCACATAGTGGTGTTTGCAATCACTTGAGATAACTTCACTGCACTCTGCTGCTGCAAGATTACAGGTAGACAAAAACGCAGAAGAAGCAAATAATTTTGCATAAAATATTATTTAGAATGTTTTCACTGTGTCATGCACCTCTATTATAATAACGCGCAGTGATATTGGGATCACAGCCGTTGAACCGAATGCGCATGCACAGCATAAGGTCGTAAATCTCACTACCCAGGCTTATCTGATTCACCAAGGTTTCAGCCAAAGTGCCAACCCTTGGAAATTCCTGATCAAACTCATGTCTAAAGGTGCAAATATTTCAGGGATTCTTATAACTTTGCATCCCCTGCGGACACTGGATTAACATATAGCCGAGAGGAAGCAACTCGACGAGAGCATTCCAAAGACACCAAACTCAACTATCTCACATCTAAGGAAAGGACCCTTTATCCTCAAAACTCTGGTGTCTATTTCATCAGCTCTTTAAGAACTCTAAAGTGAAGATCATGAATTCTGTGTCTACAACATCCAGGCATTAATTGATCTGTGACTGATATAAATGCAAGACTTATGATGGCACCAATTACAGATGAGGGATCCTAACACTGTTATTGTATAATCACCCCACATTCATACTTATACCTATGCACTCTTATGTGTTCTAATATTCTAAATATATATGTCCATGTATTCTTGGGTTGTGTTGCTACAAACATACGCATATCTATGTTTTTCTGCGTGTCCCCGTATCATTGGACTGTAGTATCTGAAATGCATTCACATCTATATATTCCTGTGTGTTCCACTATTTTAAACATATAGATACCCCTGTATCCTGATGTAGTATTATTTTAGATTCATGTATAACTATCATGTATATGCTTACTTAGGCCAAGTAACACGAATCAATTCATTTAGGAACAAGGGATTTTCTTTGTCTTGAAAATCATGCCCCCACCTAGTTTGCTTATCAGCATTCATTGACTGGACCTGGGGGGAGAAGCGCAGTTGACTCCCTCTCTTCCCCTCTCTCCTCCTCCGACTCGAGGAAAACCCCCTCTCCAGACAGAGCTAATGAATATTCAGTGATCATTCAGTATTATTTGCTGAGGGAGTTTTCCCATGTTGCTGTCGTGGCCATATACATCCCCCCCTGCTAACCCGTCGTCGGCGTGTGACGTCATTCATTCCACCATAGCGCGTCTCCAAACTCAACACCCGACTGCCTTCATTGCCATATCAGGAGACTTTAATCATGTCACGATGGCCAGGACATTACCAAACTTCACGCAATATGTGGACTGTCCCACCAGACAGGACAGAACACTGGATCTGCTGTATGCCAATGTTAAGGAGGCATACAACTACTCCCCACTCCCCCCTCTGGGGGGGATCTGATCATAACTTGGTCAACATCATCTCAAGTATATAGTCACAAGTATGTACCCCAGGTGAAGAGTCAGCCTGCGACCATGAAGACAGTGAGGAGATGGTCAGAGGAGACTTCTGAAGTGCTGCAGGACTGCTTTGAGACTACAGACTGGACAACACTCTATGAGCCTCATGGAGAGGATATCAATGGGCTCACAGAGTGCATCACAGGCTACATCAATTTCTGTGTGGACTCCATTGTCCCAACCAGGACCGTTAAATGTTAATCAAATAACAAGCCATGGGTAACAAAAGACATTAAAGTCCTCCTCAACAAGAAGAAGAGGGCTTTCAGAGCTGGTGACCGGGAGGAGGTGAGAACGATTCAGAGGGAACTGAAGAGAACCATCAGGGAGGCTAAGGAAAGATATAGGAGGAAGCTGGAGTGGAAACTCCAGCAGAACAACATGAGGGAGGTCTGGAGTGGTATGAGGACCATCACTGGCTTCAGGACAAGCAGCAACAGGGGAGTGGAGAGCAGTGTGGACAGGGCAAATGAGTTAAATTTGTTTTTTAACAGATTCGACACTACAAGCCCTGACCTCCCCCTCCCTGACTCATTGGCTGCCATGTCTCAACAGCCCACTCCACCCCCCTGCCTCCCCCTCCGGAATGCCTCCCCCCCACCTGTGATAGTTCACTTCACACCTACACCCCTCCTCCGCCAGTGACCTCTACGGTGTATCTCACAGTTGACCAAGTGAGAAGACAGCTACAGAGACTCCACACGAACAAGGCTGCAGGCCCTGATGGTGTCCCCCCCCCAGGGTGCTTAAAGCCTGTGCCACCCAAATTTGTGGAATCCTGCAGCATGTCTTCAATATGAGCTTGAGTCTACAGAAGGTCCCTGTGATGTGGAAAATGTCCTGCATTGTTCCTGTGCCAAAGACTCCGAGGCCCAGTGACATCAAGGACTACAGGCCAGTGGCATTGACGTCCCACATCATGAAGACCATGGAGAGACTGGAGCAGCTCCGGCCCATGATCCAGCCTCTTCTAGACCCCCTTCAGTTCGCCTATCAGCCTCGTCTGGGAGTTGAGGATGCCATCATCTACCTGCTGAACCGAGTCTATGCCCACCTAGATAAGCCAGGCAGCTCTGTGAGGGTCATGTTTTTTTACTTTTCCAGTGCATTTAACACCATTCAGCCTGCTCTTCTGGGTGACAAGCTGAACGTGATGCAGGTAGACGCCCCCCTGTGTCCTGGATTGTTGACTACCTGACTGGCAGACCACAGTATGTACGTCTGCAGCACTGTGTGTCAGACAGAGTGGTCAGCAACACGAGAGCCCCACAAGGAACTGTTCTGTCTCCCTTCCTCTTCACCCTCTACACCACTGATTTCAACTACTGCAAGGAGACCTGCCACCTCCAGAAGTTATCTGATGATTCTGCACTAGTTGGGTGTATCAGCAGGGGTGATGAAGATGAGTACAGGGCGACGGTGAACGACTTTGTTACGTGGTGTGGGCTGAACCATCTACAGCTCAACGTGACAAAGACAAAGGAGCTGGTGGTAGACCTGAGGAGGGACAAAATGCAGGTGACCCCTGTTTCCATCAGAGGGATCAGTGTGGACACTGTGGAGGACTATAAATATCTGGGCGTGCACATTGACAACAAACTGGACTGGGCTAAGAACACTGACGCCCTCTACAAGAAGGGCCAAAGTCGTCTCTATTTTCTGAGGCGGCTGAGGTCCTTCAATATCTGCAGGACCATGCTGAGGATCTTTTATGAGTGCTGAGGGTGGCAGATGCCAACAGACTCAATAAAAACTGATCCGAAGAGCCAGTGATGCTGTGGGTGTGGAGCTGGACTCGCTGACGGCAGTGTCTGAGAGGAGGATACTGTCCAAGCTGCGGACCATCATGGATAATAGCTTCCACCCTCTTTATCACACAGTGAAGAGCCATAGGAGCACATTCAGTGCAAGACTCATTCAGCCGAAATGCACCACAGAACGCCACAGGAGGTCTTTCCTACCAGTGGCTATCAGACTTTACAACTCCTCTATTATCGCGTGACACCGCCCACATGTACAGTAATATTTTATAATATAATTTTATATATTATATTTAAGTTATTCTTTATTGTATTATAAGTCCTTATATTTTTAGATGTGCATATTGCAAATTTATTTCTTGCTGTAATTACTTCTTGGGAGTGCTTATACATATATAGGTTGCTACTGTAATAAGTGCAATTTCCCCCTGGGATCAATAAAGTATTTCTGATTCTGATTCTGTGATCGAGGCCCAGTGGTCAACCGTATAGTTGACCAATAAATCATGCCCCTAAAAGTTTGTTAAAAGGCTTGTCTCAAGATAGAACAGGGAGTTGGACGAATGCCAGAATACCGCAACTAAGTTCGAACTTAATCCCAACCTCCAAGAAGATCTTCGTTTTATTTCTCGAGAAAAGTATTTAATCTAGTTTGTTTTATGCCGTCGTCGTCAAGTTTGCTTTCATTTATCTAGTTTTCTAAATCAATTTCATTTTATTTTTCAGTTAAATTAAAGTAAATTCTGTTTGGCCAACAGATATTGATTTAATTTAGCTGGGATTTTAAGAGTAGTAATCAACGCTTTTCATTATTCTCTGTCGGGAATTTCGTGCTCTTCCTAATTCTCCTCTGAGACTCTCTTTTCCTCCCTGGTCCTACCTTAGTTAGAAAAGTATCCCGTTAGCTACACAATCCAGTCATAATCAAATAATAGTTAGTAGTTGGTTTGTTTCGTGTACTTTAGATTAATAGATTCACGTGTAGACTTAGTTACATTACTGAGCCAAACCATTCACATGTTATTCCCTGTAATGTTTCAATTATTATATTAATCATTCAATAAATTTGGACATTTATTCATTAATCTGATTACGGTGGTAAATACATATTTTGGTCGATGGTATTAGGTCACTGCGCAGATTCAGAACTTAACCCTTTGGTAATGAGACCGATATATCATTATTTCATCCACTACAGTTATCAAATAAATATTTCCCTGAATTATCAGGGTGGTACCCCATTTCATAACTCATAATTATCAGTATATATCCGCTACAACTGTTCCTTCAGAAAATGCCTTCCAGACCATTTGACTGGAGATATTCTGAAGATCAGAAAAAGAAACAGTTAAGTGTATAATGGAGAGACATAGGTGGAATACAACATGCAGCAATTTAAGGAAGACAGCTAAGAAAAGGGTCAATAGTTTACTAGAATCTTTGAGTGTAGAAGATGTGGGCAGAAGTTCTGGAGATGTTTCCTTAGTGTCCCCCAAAAATAACTTACTGGCAGATTATCCAATATGTATGCCGGCAAATAACGGGGATAGTACGTCATCTTGTGACAGTTCTGACGATGATTATTCTCCCAAATATGATTTAGCCAGCTGTTTGAAAGAGTGGGCAACAAGTTTTAGTATTTCGTTGGTTGCATTGTCTGCTTTGCTCTGTATACTGAAAGCTCACCACCCATCCTTGCCCAAAGACGCAAGATCATTGCTCAAAACACAAACGTCATACAATGTAGCTTATTTGGCTGGTGGATCATTTTATTACTTTGGTTTGTTGAATATGTTAAATGGGGTGTTTGAAAAACTGTCATCTCTGGTCACAAATCGGCACACTTTTAAGTAAGTAAGAATATTGATGGTCTTCCGATTTTTAAAAGCTGTCCTTTGCAATTCTGGCCAATTTAAGGGCTTTACAAAGAGGCCTGTCGTGATTTCCATATTTTGTGGTAATTCGAAGGTAACTGGTCAGTGAATTGAAGTCGAAGAGATTGCAACATCAGTAATTTCAGTATTATTAATATCTATGCATTTAGAAATAATCAAATCTAACGTGTGGCCATGCCTATGAGTTGGACCTGATACATGTTGCATGAGATCAAAAGAGTTAAGCATCCTCATGAACTCAGAGGTGATTTGATCATGAACCCCAGTGATTAAAACATAATCAAAATCAACTAAAATCCTACAAAGCATTTCAGCAAAATCTTCAAGAAAGTCTGTATGTAGTCTGGGAGGATGATAGATAACAATTAATAGAACTGTATGAGTACTGTTCAGTTGTACTGCCAGATACTCAAACGTAGGATATTCCCCTAATGAAATCTGCTTACAGCTGAATGCTTTATGATAAAAACATGCAACACCACCACCTCTCTTATTTTCTCTAGAGACATTAAAATAGTTAAAATTTGGGGGAAGCTTCATTTAGCACCACTGCTCCATTGCTATCAAGCCAAGTCTCTGTTAGAAAAAGGAAGTCCAGACAATAATCTTCAATTAGTTTAGCTATTAAAAAAGACTTGTTTGTGAGTGAGCGGAAATTAATTTGGGAGACTTTGAGGACCTGGTGTGGTTGATCAACAAAGCTTACATTACTTGTACATTTTACTGGGATCAAATTTTGTTTGTTACAATGTCTTGTTTTTCTTCTGATAACATTTTTGTTATGATTCTGAGAGCCATGCCACCGGCTATTTAAAAGAACTGGAATGTAACACTGACTAGGAGCATGGATTCCAGTGTGTCAGACCTGAGGATTCACTGAGTGTACAGGAGAGGTAAGTGAGTTTCTACGAGACTGTGGACTGTTCCTACAAGACCGTGGACTGTAGTGTTGCAGAACCTCATCAATCTCCTGGAGTTTACCTCTGAGACAGTGAACAGATTCCCTGACAGGAGACGGTGAGCTCCTGTGACTGACATCATTGCTGGTGGTTGGGTGCAAGTTCCGCATGTGAGTGATTCCATACAGTAGATTATCCACAAGCATTCAAGTCCCGGCTTTGTTATGGTGAAGCCGATCAGGTTTAAAAAGTTCAGGATGTCTCCAAAAGATGTTGAAATTGTCAATGAAGTTTACCTTCCGATGTGCACAGACTGTCGCGAGCCAGCTGTTTAGAGCCAGCAGTCTGGTAAAATGACCACTGCCCAGGCGTGCAGTTGGTATCGGCCCGGAAAAGAACACTTCAGACTGGGAAAACTCCAGAATGTCGAGCAGATGTTTAAAATCCTGTTTCAGAATCTCAGACTGTTGTTTGTAGACATCGCTAGAGCCGACATGCACAATCAGACGCTCCATAGCTGGATGATCCTGCAGTATGTGTGGAATCATGGGTATCACTTCACAGACAGTAATACGAGGAAAGCAAAAGGTCTTAATACTCTTGCTCCAAACATCTCTGACGACTGAGTCCCCAATCAACAGAGTTGGTGATGAGTTGGTGATCAAGCCGCATGGTGATGGCTAACATGGTTAGCGTCCTGGCGGCTAACCCTTTCTCCATGCTTATTGGTTCGCTGTCGATTGGCATGGTTTGCAAGCTGGTGGTTGGGACACGTATGGCTACACTGATGGCTAAGACTCTGAACGTGCTTATTAGCATGTTGCCTGGAATGGCCGGAAGCATGGTGTCTGGCACAGGTGTTGTCATTCCGATGGCTAATACTGCTAGCATGCTTGTTAACATGCCGCCGGCTAGCACGGTTGGGAGCCTGGTGGTTGGTCCGCGTGTGGCCAGAGTTATTTGCATGCTGATGTTTAGCAGCAAGTCTGCAGTTGTTTTTCTGATTTAGATTGGGATGTGCTTGATGTCCTTGTTGTCCCGGAGAGGGAGGCAGTATGTTGTTAGACTGCTCGACTTCTGCTACTTGAGTTGAGTTGAGAGCTTCATATCTGTTATCTAAAAGAATGTCCTGTTCTGGAGACGGCTGCTTGCCACAGCTGTTGTGCTGGTTTCTGTTGCGTTCCTTCCCCCGAACAAGAGTCCACCCCTTATCACTATTGTTGTTGTTCCCTGGGTTGGGAGTTGAGGCTAAGATGAGCTTAGGCTTAGCCCCCAGTACATCCCAGCGACAATGCAGGGAGACCTCTCTTTCTTTGCCAGTCATCGGAACGGTTTTATCAGCAGTTTGCGTGGGAAGAATTGAGTCCAGATATTCCTCATCCTCCCTTATAGAGTGTAGGGTATGGATTCTTTCCTGAAGTTCTGCAACCCTCTGAGACAGTTTGACAAACTCAGAGCAAGTAGATGACGTGTCAGCGTGAGCCATAATCAAAGATCAAGCACAGGGCACACAAGGCTCAAATATCCAAACTAAATGAACAAAAACAGCTGCTGATGGAAACAGGCAATCATGAATCATGGCAAGAGGGGTGTTAATCTTTTCAGCTTCGAATTAGCTATTGGCTAATTAACAACTATCAATCACTTCGAAGGCGTCAGCTTGTCGCTTTTGCAGTTACTTGATAGCCCCCACTTCCTTCCCCCTTTATACCTCATCAGACAGAGGTGTGAAAAGCTGTCATTCAAAACCACCACCACCCTCCAGACCAATAAATAGTACAAAATTCAAAAGTAAACAGATGTAGCTTTGCAATTTGAGAGTAGATTACGTAAAACAATGCTGCGATGTCGCTGATAGGTCGAGAATTGTGTTGTTCTCAGCAAAGGAAAGGATTATGCGTTTTTATAAGATGTCATGAGCAAGCAAACAAAGGTATTTACCAACATTCCATACGCTGTTTGAAAGTGTGATACTGATGCTTTGATAGTAAATTAATTTTAGGTGACAAAACATGAAGAGCTGTTAATAGATGAGTTCATCATTAACACATCAGAGAGGGATTGCTGCATTGCAGTGAATAGCAAAATTGTCTTAGTTCAGAATATCATTGTCCTTGATGGAGTGAAATACACTGTATGCAAAGAATTTAGGTGTGCTATGAAGGTTTTTGACTATCCTGTTGATTCAACAGATTTAGGAATTTGTTTTGTGTCAGATATATCTTCTTATCTACTGTGCCTAAAGCTTGAAGGCTGTATACAGTGTGCCCGGTTACCTGTAGAGTCTGGTTTTGTTGTCATTCCACTTCTACATGCAGAATTCTCCTAAATATTTGAGATATTGTGACCAAAAAAATACAATTAATAGCAATAGCTATATTCAAAATATGGCATTTTTACCACAAGCAACAGGAAGAATGATGTTATAAAATGAGTGTGTTATCACATTTTTGGTCACAATATCCCTTGACATTAAAAGGGGCTACTTCACAGTGTCCTATGTTTTTATTAATATGCAAGATTAAATAAATCTGAGTATTGGCTGCAAGTGCTACCCTTAGCATATACTACACCTCAGATCAACAATATTACCTTTTGTAATTGTAAAGAATCCAGTGTCGGAGTGGCTGGCTATGTGCATCAAACACATGGAAATGGGGGTTGACACATAGGGTTTAGTTTTGGCATTTGACTTGTTTATAGGTTCATCCTAATTGTTTTAACATATGCAGTGCGCCAACAGAGTTTTATTTATTTATTTTTTAACTGTGATTCATGGTCTCTGCAGACACACTGAGTGCTGACCGGCTGTTCTTTGTTGTGGTTTTGAGTATTATTTTATTATTACTGTTTTGTTACGAAGTGACTAGACAGAGAGGGATCCAAATGCGGAAGTGTACCGTCTTTATTTACACAAGTCACGTGTACAGAGAGTGACAGGTAAATAACTAGCATTAAGCTTAGTAGCATTAACGTTCACTTGGGGTGGTTGGGACGATCCAGGGTCATAACGGTAGAGCAGAGTCCAGGAGGTACAGAGGGGCTAGGCAGGAGACGAGGTCTGGGGCGTGAGCAAAGGTCAGAACACGGGAGATCAAACAGGTAATGGAAACGCTTGGTACGCGGCATGAGTCGGCAATACTTGTCTCAGTTGAAAAATGTGACGAGTTTGCAATATTTTTTAGAGACAAGATAACTAGTATAAGGGAGAACATAGCAACAAGCACAAATACACCATCAACCTTGATACCAGTTACGCAACCTAACTGTTATATGTCTGATTTCCAAGAAGTTGACATGATAACACTAATTGATGTGATTTCATCACTAAAATCTTCTACTTGTGAACTGGACCCTTTACCAACATACTTTTTCAAACAGGTTCTGAGCTCATTATCTAATGATGTTCTAATGATTGTTAATCAGTCTCTCCAACTGGGACATTTCCCTAATATTCTTAAAACTGCAGTGGTTAAACCACTACTAAAGAATAGAAATCTTGATCCAACAATTCTCAATAATTATCGACCTATATCTAACCTTCCTTTTCTTAGCAAAATCATTGAAAGAGTTGTGTCAACCCAGTTGAATGATAATGTTAAAATAAACCAAATAAATGACACTTTTCAGTCTGGTTTCAGAGCTCTCCACAGCACTGAAACAACACTAGTTAAGGTAGTAAATGACCTGAGATTGAATAAAGATGCAGGTAAACTCTCAGTCCTTTTTCTGCTAGATTTAAGTGCCGCTTTTGATACTGTTGATCATGAAATACTTCTTGATCGACTACAGAGCTGGGTAGGCCTTAGTGGCTTAGTTTTAGAATGGTTTAGATCATATCTAACTGGGCACGAGTACTATGTTGCATTAGGTACTTCTTCCTCCACACATCAAAAAATAACTTGTGGGGTACCCCAAGGATCAATTCTTGGGCCTTTACTGTTCAACCTATATATGCTTCCATTACCACATATCATTAACAAACATGGCATTAGTTATCATCAATATGCGGATGACACTCAACTTTACATTTCTCTAGAACCTAAAGCCCTAAAATCAATTAGCTCACTGTTTGAGTGCATAGGTGATATACAGACATGGATGTCTGACAATTTTCTGCAATTAAATAAAGAGAAGACAGAGGTTCTTGTTCTTGGTAGTGACTCACAAAGGGAAGATGTTCAGACCTATTTAAATCAAATTAATCTGAAAGCCAAACAATATGTTAAGAACTTGGGCGTCACTTTTGATAATGAGCTAAGCTTTAAATCACACATCATGACCACATGCAAGACAGCTTATTTTCACCTCCGAAACATCGCTAAGGTCCGAGATATGCTCTCTCCTGCTGATAGTGAAAAACTTGTCCATGCATTTATCACATCAAGGCTTGATTATTGTAACGCTGTCTTATCTGCTCTCCCAAAGAGCTCGATTTCTCAGCTACAGCGAGTTCAGAATGCTGCTGCAAGGGTCCTGACCCGCACGAGAAAGAGGGATCATATTACACCTGCGCTCCACTCACTGCACTGGCTACCTGTCAGCTTTAGAATAGATTTTAAGGTTCTGGTGATGGTTTTTAAATGTCTTCATGGTCTTGCTCCTCTTTACCTCAGTGAAATGATAGTTAGATATGTTCCAGTCAGGTCTCTCAGGTCGTCAAACAGTAATCTACTGGTGATTCCTAAAAGCCGATTAAAGATTGGTGAGGGTGCCTTCAGCCGTTATGGCCCAAAACTCTGGAACTCTCTTCCTGAGGAGCTCAGAGACATTTCATCCCTGCATAGCTTCAAGAGGGGTCTTAAAACCTTCCTGTTTAAATCTGCTTTTAGTTAAGCTATGTATGTTGTACCAGGTTTCCATTTTATTTCCATTCCATTTTATATATCATTTTATTTAGTTACATTTTATGTTTGTTCTAATTATTTTAATAGTTCTATTCATTATCTTAAGAATTTGTCATTTTATTACCTTTATTTTATTACCTGTTTGTTTATTTTGTTTATTTTATTTCATTTCATTTCATTTACTTTTTATTATTTCTTTTAATCTCTGCTTCATTTTAATGTTTTGATTTATTTAATCTGTAAAGCACTTTGAGTTGCATGAAAGGTGCTATACAAATAAAGATTATTATTATTATTATTATTACTTCGCAACTAAGACCTATGGGGAAGGTGTATAAGTGCGATGCAAAAGGGGGCGTGGTGATGAGCGGCAGGTGATGCTGGTTAGGGAGATCAGGTGGCATTCCTTACATGTTTGTTGTAAATAGATATCATTACAATTTTATTGATGTTACTGCTTATTGATGCCAATTGATATTCTTATGAATACTACTCTCCATTATTTGGTGCAAAAATAACAGCATTACCTGAAAAGATGTGAAAGGATTCAAACTATTTTATTATTACTTTTTAGCAGGAATAAGTTTAATTGTTTTCTCCGTTTACCTGTGTGTGTGTGTGTATACATAACGAGGGAGGAAGGTTTCATTAATGCTATTTATGTCACGGTACAGACTTGCCCTTATATGTATTTCCGTGGGGGTGGTTAGATGTGAGGATGTTCATTGGTCTCACCTGTGGCTTGTCTCGTTTTCACTCGGGTCTCGTGTAGTTTTTCTATTTAATGTGTGTTTACGCAGTGTCCCGTGCTCGTCTTTGTTTGGAGTGTCGTATTAATGTTCTGTGTACGCTACGCAAGTAGCATATTGTTGCAATAAACGTTTGTATGTTGGAAGGTCTCCGCAGTGTCCTGTTCCAATCCTCGCACGTTACAATTTAAACTTTAAATATGACAAAAATGTTTCAGTACTGACCATCCAGGACCCAATATCGATCGTGATACCCATCCCTAATGTTGTTGCTTAATGAGTCTCAAAATAATTGTGTGTGCGCGCGCATGTGTGCTTGCTTAATTTTTAGATCATGTATTACATTGTAGAGTTTCTCCAAACAAACGAAGTTGCAGTTGTCCCATCAATTTGGGTTAAAAATGGAATGTGTCAGTGGCCTCTGACATCTAAAATGAGTGACATCATCAGAGCTACACAGAATCAAGAGCAGCCTGGAGAGCATTGGGAGTCATTCAGTATAAATATTTTATATACAACGTATTGTACATTAAGCATTTATTTGCCACTTCATAAGAGTTTAGCTCTGGTTAATACTTGTGGAGAAGTACCATCAAATTAATGTACATTTTATACCTTTTTTTGCATAGTGAGTGGTTTCTTCTGTCTACAAGGAATTCAAACTGTACTTGCAACTAATTTAACAATTTTCCCTTTCTTTCTCTTCAGACAACTATACCAGGGCATATTTGAAACTCCCTGAGGGAGAAGCCATGACCGACATCCATACAGCGGAAGAAGATCAATATGACACTGACAAAAAAATCCAAGAGAAAAAAAATGTAAGTTAGTTATTTTCCTATTGCTGTTTCCTGTTCCTATTCCTATTATTAGTTTTCTATGTGTTCCCATCAAGACCCAACAGAAGACTTATTGACAGTGAAAGTGATGATGACCTCCCTATCAAAAAAACCACCACCACCAATCATAATGCACCCAAACCCAGGATTGGCTAGTTCTAAGATTCAACCGAGACTGGCGAGTCCCAGGACCGGATGTGGACCGGCGAGCCCCGGGGCAGGACGTGTAACATCTCACAGCCGAAGACCATCCTCTCAGACTCATGATTTTGCCTGTGAGTAATTTTATAATTTGTTTAAAATACGATATTCTAAGTCAGTGTTCTTGTTACTGTTTACCAATAATAATGCTTGGATGGTGTCATTGGATTTGATCTTACTCGGTACTACTTTTGCATCATCGTCGTTTTGATGATTAAGAGTCAAATAAGAACCTATGTTGATCGTGTTCAACAGACTAATGAAGCAGAGTAAATACTGAAACATTTTCATTTATGGCATTTGGTAGATGATCTTATTCTGAGTGACTGAGTTACCTGTTTTAATGGTAGATCAAAATAATGTTAGGAGTCTTGCCGAAGGAGTGTAGCAGTGTAGCATGGGAACCAAACCCCAGATTTCTTTCAGTCTAAATTAATATGAATTTTAATTACTGCTTTTAATTACTGAGTAGTAGTATTATCAAATATTATTATAGTACATAATATACAGTTTATTTACATCTTGCTGTATCCCAAGTCTAACCCTTTATCATGTATTGTCCTTATCTGTTCTTTTTGCTTTTCACCTGTTCTACATAATCTACTTATAAAACAGGAAATGATCATAGACCAATTGAAGATCATCCTGAGAACTGTTCAGGCTATAAAAGTAAGTTCTGGAGGTCCAAGTGAGCAAGATTTTGATGAAGGGGCTCTACTGCTTACAGATACAGAGTCATTGCTTGATCTGGAGAGTGCTCTGAAAAATGAACCAGAGCTCAAAAACAAAATGGTAATAATACGTTACTTTTACGTCTTTCTGACCATTGTTGATGAAAGGTCTGTATCTTGGACACATAGTGAGCGCATAATTATTTGCAGATTACTGCTTTGGGGCTTAATGGAGGGGTGGACCTGAAGGATACTGTGTGGCGAATCATGAAGCGAACTGTGGCTAACTCTCTAGCCAAGAAGTTGAACTGGTGGGGCATAAATGGGAAAATGGCATTCAACAGCTTGTTTCTAAAAGATGTGATTGCTGGTAAGTGCTGTATTATACTACTGACTTGTTTGATTACCATAAACTCTGATTCCTTGAAATTTACTTAATGCTTTAAAGCAAAATGTTTGTGTCAGCTGTAATAAAGGAAGTGTGTAACTTCACCATGAGTGTGAATAGGTTAATCTTGCATGGTTAGCCATTTTCATTTTTAAAAGGATAAAAGGCAACAGCTAATTTAAATAGGTGGATTTAAATATACATTTTGAGCTCAGTAGTCCCTTTTTGAGTATCATGTTTTCAATTTGATTAGAAATATTGATCAGCTTCTATAACACTTGCTTAACTAAACAATCTTCTTTTTTGTTTTGCTCTTTGTTTTCCACAAAGGAGCTGTTCGAAGAAATCGGCTCACCAGACTGGCCACAAATCAAGAAATTGAGTTCTACATTAAAATATGGCTACATTTAGCAATGGACAGAGAAGGAGGGAGGAAGTTACAGCAGGAGAGACAGTGTGTGTGATTCACACCAAATTTGTAACTTTGTGGATCTGCTTGAATGTATTCATGTAAAAGAATAAAAATAGTTTTGTGTAACTAGTTTTTATACTACTAGAAATATATATGTTTTTTGTTATATTTGGTTTTTTAAAAATCCACGTAATGTGCTATGATTTCAGTGTTTATATTAAATGTATATTGCAGGGCAATGAGCAGAACAAGCAGGAGAATAGTTTTGAATGTTATGTCAAATACTGTTATGTGAATCAATCCAATGTTTTTGTACTGGACAGTGAAATGGAAGGAGGAGGAGGTTGTTTTGAATGTTAGATAAATTAACTTGTTTTGCACTAATGTGTTTGCATTCATTTTGTGCTTGGAGATGATAGGCTATATGTTGCAATTTCACCTCTGTGCATAACTACGTCACTCAATGATTTTTAAAAATGTATTTAGGTTCATTTATTGTACTTTTCGAAACATGTAGGCCGGTCATAATGGGGAAATATGAAGGCTAGTGGTTGTCTAGTTTTAAGTGAATTTGAGTGTCAGTAGGACATGGATCTGTCACTGTAGTGTCCATCCTTGGAACCGGGAGTGGCTTTCCCAAGTGTGTCAATTCACACGGCAAGTGAGTCGGATGTACAGTAAATGGAGAATGTGGGCCTGATCTGGGCCTGATAGTTTTACTGTCTGAAATGAGTCTGGTGCAGATCTGTTCCAGATATGGCCCACAACTTGTAGTCAGCGTCTGGTCCATATTTGGCCCAAATGTGTGCTTCAATTTTGGCTGACATCTGGCCATAATCTGGTGTATATGTGGCCCAAATCTTGCAACCGGGAGTAGTCCACCCAAGTACCGTCAATCCATGTGGCAAGTGGGCCAGATCTGGGCCAGAAAAATTTTGTTATCTGGGAAAGTGCATGCAACCATCTCATTTCTTTATCTGCTTGATAACTGATATAGTCTTTCCCAGGCTCACACATAAATTTTTAGTTATTAAGCCAGCGCCATTACCCTTTGTTCTGAGCACGTTAGAATAAAGCAGCTGAGCTCATTAACATACAGCCATGCTGCTCTACTATTTGAAGTCGGTGGCATTTTAGTTGCTTTGTTCTCCAGAGAACCTGCCTCCACTGCTGTAGAGTCCAGTGGTGGTGTGCTTTACACCACTACAGTTTGCAATGCACTTGGTTAAGTGGATGCATAACCAAGTGCTCGACCATGGAAACCCATTCCATGAAGCTCTCTGTGCACTGTTCTTGAGCTAAACTGAAGTCCACATGAAGTTTGGATGTCTGTAGTGATTGATTCTGCAGAAAGTTGGCCACCTCTTCGCGCTATGCGCTTCAGCATCCACTGACCCCGCTCCGTCAGTTTACGTGACCTACCACTTCGTTCCTATAATACAGCTGACAGTTGACTCTAGAATATTTAGGAGCGAGGAAATTTCATGACTGGATTTGTTACACAGGTGGCATCCTATCACAGTTCCATGCTGGATGCTCCTGAGAGGGACCCATTCTTTTACAAATGTTTGTAAAAGATGTTTGTAGGTGCTTAATTTTATAAACCTATGGCCATGGAAATGACTGGAAAACCTGATTCCGATTATTTGGATGGGTGAGCGAATACTTTTGGGTATATATGTACACACACACAAGGTTCAGTTAGAGATGCCCAGATATTTATCAAATAAAATTTTAGCAGATAATTTACTTACATTCAAATGAATAAGACCTAGACCTGTTCTTTGTTTAAAATCTGCAGTAAATCTAGCAGAATCTGGGCCTGGATTAGGTTGCACATTTCCTGAAATAAGTAATAAAAAAATTAAACATCCATGCCTATATAATTTACAAAAAAAATCTCTTTCACTAGTAGCTTTGTTACAAATTCAGAACAACCTGGTGAAATATAATTAGCTTGCGAAACCATGATACACAGACCAGTCAAGTTCAAAGAATGAAAAGAATCATTTAACACATGGCACAGTGACAAATGCACATTTTCCCCACGACCAATTAGATTTTGATTTAAAGACACTGGACAGAAAATGTTATTTCTCAACCCAAAAATCAGTAGAAATTAGTAAAACACCAGAATTCATACGATAGAGATCATATTAATGTGACTTTAGGAATTCAAGAATTGATTCTTCCAGTCAACTAAGTCAAATCAGTCCAAATCTAAAACAACAAAAATACAAATTTAAAATACCAATATCCAAGCCGTGAAGAAAAAACACTTCCCTTTATCATAAATTATTCTGGACCAATCAAAACATAACAGCAGCCTGATTACAGAACTTAAATGGCTCCACGGTCCAAACAAACATTTTGAGGAAGGACACAAAACCCAGTTTGCCTTGCCATGAACAACATACAGGAGTATCCCTTTTAACTATGCCAGAATGAATTTAATAGTTTTCCATCCCAATTCAGAATTAATTTAAAATTATGCATAAGAAAAGAATAGGAATGCTCTCCCATTCATGTCTAATACAGGCCTCTAACTGTTCACTCATCTTGGGCCTTCCTTGTCGCACCTTCCTCTTTATGATGCACCAAATGTTCTCTATAGGTGAAAGATCTGAACTGTAGGCTGGCCATTTCAGTACCCGGATCCTTCTCCTACGTAGCCATGATGTGATTGCTGCAGAATGTGGTCTGGTATTATCTTGTTGAAAAATGCAGGGTCTTCCCTGAAAGAGATGACGTCTAGATGGGAGCATATGTTGTTCTAGAACCTGAACATAGTTCTCTGCATTAATGGGGCCTTTCCAGACATGCAAGCTGCCCATGCCTCAAGCACTCATGCAACCCCATACCATCAGTGATGCAGGCTTCTGAACGGAGTGTTGATAACAACTTGGGTTATCCTTGTCCTCTCTGGTCCGGATGACATGGCATCCCAGAGTTCAATAAAGAACTTCAAATTGTGACTCATCTGACCACAGAACAGTCTACCATTTTGCCACACTCTATTTTAAATGACCCCTGGCCCAGTGCAAATGTATAAGCTTGTGGAGCTTGCTTAGCTTGTCGAGTTTCAGCTGGCAACAGCGGATGGCAAGGTGGACTGTGTTCACTGACAATACTTTCTGGAAGTATTCCTGAGCCCATTCTGTTATTTCCTTGACAGTGGCATTCCTGTTTGATGTACAGTGACGTTTAAGGGCCCGGAGATCACAAGCATCCAGTAGAGTTTTACGGCCTTCACCCTTGCGCACAGCGATTGTTCCAGATTCTCTGAACCTTTTGATGGCGTTATGCACGGTTGATGATGATGATTTAAAAGTCTTTGCTATTTTACGCTGGGTAACACCATTCTGGTATTGCTGGAATTGCAACTTTCTGCGCAACAATGGTGGAATTGGTGATCCTCTTACCATCTTGGCTTCTGAGAGACACTGACACTCTGAGAAGCTCTTTTTATACCCAATCATGTTGTCAATTGACCTAATTAGTGTTAATTGGTCTTCCAGCTGTTCGTTATATGCTCAGTTTCATTTTTCCAGCCACTTATTGCTATTATTATTGTCTCAACTTTTCTGGGATTTGTTGACACGGTGAAATTTTGAATCAACATATTTTTCCTTTAAAATGTTACATGTACTCAGTTTACACTTTTGATCTGTGATTTGTGTTCTATTCTGGATAAAATATTAGATGTTGGCACCTCCACATCATTGCATTCAGTTTTTATTCACAATTTGTTTAGTGTCTCAACTTTTTTGGAATCCGGTTTGTATGTCTATAGAAGATGGTCGTAAACAGACTGGACATCATGTTACACAACAAACAAGAGAACCAGCTGGCTGATTGAAAAAAAGGCATTCCAAATTATGTGAATGTCATAGAAGCTCAGTAGTTACAAGGACCTGAAGATCAGCAAGATGTACCATGCCAAGACAAAAATACTCTCAGTTGTGGTGCATATGACATAGTAATGCATGCAAATGCACACACAAGCGTGCAGACAATTCTCAATCCAGAAACCTTACCTTGAGAGACTCTTTCTTGGTGAGTTTGTTGCCCGTAGTTGATACTTCCTTGTCTGATCCATTATAAAGTTTGGACTCGGACTGTGAATCATACACATCATGTTTGAAAATTGTGTGCACAATAAGACCCATTATCAGACTGAAACATTAAAGGACTAAATCAAATCAAGTCACTTTGTCATGTCACATTAACATGGGTGGGAAAGGTGAGTGAAAATCTTGGAAACATTACAGTTTTACAATTACAAGATTTCTCAATGTGGTATTTGAACCTCCCAGCCTGCATTCAGCGTTATTTGCTATTGGGAACACCGTGCAAAACCTGTTGACCTATTAGTAATGACCCTGAGGACATGAGCTGACAAGGGGTGTTTTTATGCCTACAAAAGATAACAGGGCTTAATGTTTATTTATTTTCCTCCCACAATGAACTGGAACCTTTCTGGTTCACGCACCATTCCAGTTTGCACTTCTCAGAACCCTGGTGCTATCATAGAACCGGCCTGCATTTCTGCCCGTGTTTTTTGGTGGAACCAAGGATGCATCATCATAGTGGCATAGGACATAATAGAAGTAAACGGTACTAACAAGATACTGGATTGCATAGACTACCTGTAAGCATTTATGCTGTTGTTACAGATGTTTGTATTTATCCAAAAAATGCAAGCATGTATCAACTATTGGTGATAATAACATGGATTAAAATAACAAGGAAATAACTAAAAATGAACAATGTTAATATAATGAGTATTATACGTTAAATGGACATGAAAATATATTAACACTAGGCTAAGGCTAAAGTTAACGTAACCAACCTAACATCATTAATGGCCGATGTGGCTGCTGATGCATGTCAGCTGCCTCATCTAGTTTGCTGGTCTATTTTCCAGCACGGCATTGAGCACAACATAACGTGCTAACAAATTACTCCATCTTTCCTCTACCAGTTGACACCCCCTACATGTTGTAACGTTCTACTATTGGTTCTACTACGGTTCACGCTATTATTTTTTTAGTGTTCTGGAACCTGTTTACTTTAGTGGAAACGCAATGAATGTTTCGAAATTAGGTTCATGAACTTGAACGGTTCCAGATCCTCACTGGTGGAAAATGGTTAATATGGTAACAGGGGACTATAATATGTGCCAAGCTTTGTGGGTGGAACTCAGGTAGTTGTATATGTGCTCTGGGACTGATAAGCTAGCTCTTGCCATTGTGTTCCACCAGAGGCAGCAGAGACTAATTACTCATATGCTGTGTATGTAAACATTGTCATCAATACCGTTGGTGTATCAACTGTGTTAGCATCTCTGACACAGTTCACAGATGTACACTCATTCTAATTTTAGTCAATTACACTGTTACTGTATAAACTGAGTGAGACTGTGTGTGAGTATGTGTACCATACCTTGCTTTTAGATATGGAGTGAGAGGAGTCTTCTTTGAGAGGTAAGATTTCTTCCTTTCGTTCATAAGCTGTGGAAATTAAATAATAATAATTAAAAATATTATTTCACTCGGGTTTGTAACAAGGCGTGGATTAAATACATTGATGTGTAAATATGTAATTTCAATAGGAAGCCACCCTATCATTTTCCAAAAACAAAATGATTTTTGATTTATTGAGTCCATGTGAGACAAAATACATGCATTATGATCAGAAGCACATGTAGCATTCACTACCACGCATACACACAACTACAGACCCCCCACCCCACACACATGCGTGCACATGAGGTAAGTCAGACAACCAAGTAAACTAATAATGGTAATCTTTTTAGCAATCAGAAGAGTACTCTGCACAATCTGTATGTATTTGTGAGGAGAGGTCCACACTCCAAAATAAGCCTTATGCGTCCAGCATAAGCATAAATCTCCATTAAGATCAAGCAGTACCTCTTCCTCTGGTGCTGAGATGAATGATCCACAATGATGTATGTTAATAAGAACAATAATTTGTCTCTAAAATACTGAAATGCAAACAGTGGTGCATAAAGGGTTTGATTTGTTCACGAACACTTTTGTTGATGTGAATAAGTGAGCACTCAATCAGATTTATTGATATTTTGCAGAAGGCAGAAACAGACTGGTGATGTCAGTCAGTTTGCTGCAGAATCTCCTGAGCTTGAGGTCTCCGTTTCCTTCTGCTGCTTAATGTGGTGGGAATCACACATTCTGAGACAAGCTGAGACTTAGCTAGGATCCAATTCAGTGTTACTGACCAAAGCTCCTAATATAAGTAGAGCGGCAGCAATAGATTATCGTAGTAGTTCAGTAATTGAGCAATTACACCATAGATTAATTGAGAAATCAAACAAAACATACATTTGCTTTATTAAATACAAACAGTAAATATATAACAGAGAATATAAGACAGGTCTCTTAAAATGACTAAGGTAATGGGCTTCCTTTTAAAAAAAGAATTTACATTGCTTATATTGCATTCTGTTTCTGTCAGAACTAAACCTAATTTAGTGTATTTAAGGGCTTGTAGTGGAAATAGCCAAGGCCACTTCATCACCACACAGAGAGATGCAAAAGTGTGAGAAAAATAGCCAAGGCCACTTCATCACCACACAGAGAGATGCAAAAGTGTGAGAAACTGACCTCATCTAATCCTTGGAAAGGTTTGGAAAGGTAAAACAAGGTTTTCTACACAAAACCTCTGCCCTCAGATACTCACACCCCCACAATGGTCTCCCTCTTTAAAGTTAGAGCCATAACCTTTATCTGATCTGTGCGGGAGAGAGGCAATAAAAAGTGCAAATGAAGTTCTGGCCTTGAACAAAACCCCCTCCTGAAGACACCGGAACCCACAAACCCAGGAAGGACCTTTAGTCGTAAATTCCACTATCCAGCCTTATTTGATTCACCAAGGTTTCAGCCAATTTGCCATCTCTTGGAAATTCCTGGTTAAACTCATGTCTAAAGGTGCAAATATTTCAGAGATCCTTATAACTTTGTATCAACTCTGGATCAACATCTAGCCTAGAGGAAGCAACTCGGCGAGAGCATTCCAAAGACGGCATGAAGAATGACTCAATGTTTAGAATGACAAGGAACCAAACTAATACTTAATTAGGTCAAGTAATACAAATCAATTTATTTAGGAGTAGGGGATTCTCTTTGTCTTGAAAATTATGTGTTGCTGCCCCCACCTAGTCTGCTTTTCGTCATTCGATTACCGGACCTGGAGGGGAGAGTGCAGTTGTCACTCTCTCTCTCCCTCTCCTCCTCCTCAAAGAAAACCACCCTTTCCAGACAGAGCTAATGAATATTCAGTGATCGAGGCCCAGTGGTCAACCATATAGTTGACCAATAATTACACTACGATCATGCCCCTAAAAGTTAGTTAAAAGGCGTTTCTCAAGAAGAATCGAAGAGAGTTGGATTGATGCCATAGACCGCAACTAAGTTTGAACTCATTCCAGCCTCCAAAAAGATCTTCGTTTTATCTCTCGAGAAAAGTATTTATCTAGCCGTCTAAATCAATTTCATTTTCTTTTACTCAGTTACATTAAAGTTAATTCTGTTCGGCCGACAGTTATTTTGGTTTAGCTTGAAGTTAGTTCTCGGCAAAGTAACCAACGCAAACGTAAATCAGTCTGAGCACCTGCAAACCACCGCTGTGATGTCCTACTAAGTCTTCACTGTCCAAGAAAGTTGGAACAGCTGGAAAGCAGTCTGCATGTGAAGAAGTGACCCGGGTCGTGTACGCGCCAAACTGCAAGAGCTAATATATGTGCTTCCCTCAAGGGCGTCGATTCAAATTCGCCTTCAAACTCTGCAGTTGACCTCCCACGGATGTGTCCTCCTACCTACAAGTAAGACGTTAACACATGCCGTTTGGGGTGCCAAGTTCTAATCATTTGCGTCTACGTATTTCTGTCCCTCCATAACGTCTGGTTTAAAGAGGTGTGTGAGTTAGTGGGGCAGGAGTGCTGCAGTAACAGTTTTATGAAGTTCTTTATTGATAAGATTGATAAAATTAGGGAAAAAAATTGTCATGCTATCTCAGACCCTGTCAACCTGCAAATGCACTCTGACAGCTGTCTGGTCAGCGCTGGTGCTTTTTTGGAGTTTTTTTCCCCAATTGGTCGTGATGAGCTTATTTCATTGGTAAAAGCTGCTAAACCCTCCATATGCATTCTAGATGCCGTACCATCTCATCTACACAAAGAATTACTGCACAGTAATGTAGAACCCTTGCTTACTATAATTAACTATTCTCTGAGCCTAGGCTACATCCACAAAATGCTTAAAATTGCAGTCATCAAGCCACTAATTAAAAAACCTGGTCTTTATCATCAGGAACTGTCCAACTATAGGCCAATCTCTAATCAGTCGTTTATTTCCCAAATTCTACAGAAAGTAGTTTCTTCGCAACTCTCTTCTTTCTTACAGACAGGACATGTCCTAGAGCTATTTCATTCTGGATTTCGACCCCACCACAGTACTGAAACTGCACTGACTAAAGTAGTTGATGGTGTGACTGTAAAACCTCTACCAACTGTCTGTAACTTGGGTGTACTCTTTGACTCTGTCCTTTCTTTCGAATCACATATTAAGGCTCTGGTAAAATCAGCATTTTTCCATCTCCGTAATATCTGTCGTCTTAGACCCTTGCTCTCCATAAAAGATACTGAAACTCTGGTCCATGCATTAGTATCATCCCGATTAGATTACTGTAACTCTCTACTTATTGGCATTCCAAACAAAGCTCTCCGTCCCCTACAATACGTACAAAACTCAGCAGCTAGAATACTCACTTATTCTAAAAAATCAGCTCATATCACCCCAGTTCTACTACAGTTACACTGGCTACCTGTCCAGCTTCGGATCAAGTGGAAACTCCTCTTGCTCACATACAAATCCCTTCACGGTTTAGCTCCTGCATACTTAGCTGAGCTCCTGCACCCGCACCGCCCTGTCCGAACTCTTAGGTCCTCTGGACGCAGGTTGCCTGTCTGTTCCAAAATTTAGACTGGTCACTGTTGGGGAGAGCTTTCAGCGTCATGGCCCCCAAACTGTGGAACTCACTACCACAATCTCTTCGTGACTGTCATTCACTCTCCTCCTTCAAAGCTCAACTTAAAACTTACCTCTTTTCTCAGTACTTTCTCTCTGCTGATCACTGATTTATTTAATTTCCTTTTTTTCTTTTATTTAATTTATTTGATTCTCCTCCCCTCCTCCCCCTTTCTCTTGATGTAAAGCGTCCTTGGGTATGAGAAAGGCGCTATATAAATGTAACTTATTATTATTATTATTAGTAGTAAATGATCTCTTAATATCCTCTGATAAAGGACACATTTCTTTCTTATACTTTTAGACCTTAGTGCTGCTTTTGACACCATTGATCACATCATTCTACTGAATTGGCTGGAGACATTCATAAGAGGTCAAGCACTCTCCTGGTTCAGATCC
The DNA here is from genome assembly GCA_020368025.1 of Brachyhypopomus occidentalis. Taxonomy (NCBI): domain Eukaryota; kingdom Metazoa; phylum Chordata; class Actinopteri; order Gymnotiformes; family Hypopomidae; genus Brachyhypopomus; species Brachyhypopomus occidentalis. Next base: position 1,057,334 of record JAGXOD010000122.1, read on the forward strand.
TACCTGACAGATCGTTACCAATTTGTACTTGTAAATAACAATTGTTCAGAACGTACAAAGGTAAAATATGCTTTCCCTCAAGGATCTGTATTGGGCCCCATATTATTCTCATTGTACATGCTACCGCTGGGCACAATCATTCGTAGGAATGTGTGGGAAATTGTATCTTATGTGGATTACTTTATTAGACAACTCAGAGCTACACACGAAGCCTTACGAATAACTCAGAGTAGTTAGTTCAAGCTTTTGCTGTGTACTCTCCAGACATGTCTGTATTTAACCGGGTTCAATAAAAGGTCAAATGACATAAGACTGGTGACTTATTCTTTTGCATCAATGAACACGCTGCGCTAGGTGGGAGGAGAACAAGCGCAACAAATGGTATTAACTTCCATTGCTACGCAGATGATACTCAGTTGTATATATCCTCTAATCCGGATGATGTCAATACTACTCCCAAAACTGAGAACTGTGTCCAGGACATAAAAAACTGGATGGCGTCTAATTTTCTTCTTCAAAATTCTGACTGAGGTGTTGCTAAGGTGTTGCTTCTTGGACCAAAGCTGCTCCCTCTCACCCTAGATGGCTTTTCAGTTGTACCTAAATCTTCCGCAAAAAGCTTAGGTGTCACTATTGATTCAAATCTTTCATTTGATACACATATATGCAATGTCACTAAGGCAGCCTTTTTCCATTTATGCAATATCGCCAAGCTGAGACATTTACTTTCATTAGCTGATGCAGAGAAGCTGGTCCATGCTTTTGTCTCGTCAAGATTGAACTACTGTAATGGTCTTCTAATTGGATGCTCTAAACAGTCCCTAAAGAAACTCCAACTTGTACAGAATGCTGCAGCTAGAGTCCTAACTAGGGCTAGAAAATTCGATCATATTAGTCCTACTCTCTCGGCATTACACTGGCTTCCGGTTAAATATCGAATTGATTTTAAAATTCTTCTCCTGACCTATAAGGCATTAAACAGTCTTGCTCCACAATATCTGAGTGAACTCATTGCCTACTATAACCCATCTCGCCTTCTGTGCTCCCAAAATGCAGGATTTCTTAGTTCCAAAAATAAGTAAGACTATAGCCGGAGGCAGAGATCTCTTCTTTAAAGCCCCTCAGTTATGGAAAAGCCTTCCAGCTCAAATCCGAGACTCTGACACAGTTCCAATCTTTAAATCTAGACTCAAGACTCACCTATTTAATCAAGCCTTCAGTTAGTATACTACTTGTGAAGGTGTTGAGCTTGGGGGCCTCCAGTCATTGAGCTTTCTGGTAATCTGAGTTGTTGATGCTGTCAGCCGTGTCATGTGATCACTCTTGTTGTGACAATGACTTGGGTGGAAAGCAATTTCTCAGTAAGCCCTCTTGACTGTGGCCACCCACAGGCCCCTCCCTTTAGTTATGCTGCTATAGATCAGCCTGCCAGAGCCACATGCTAATCACTGGCACGTGAGCTATGTATGTATGTATGTCTGTTTAAATGGTTGTCTAAATTGATGTTCACATACTCAACCGATATTTTATATCTTGGTTGCATGCTTCTACAAAAGACAATGCCATGCAATCACCTAGGAGATGGTCTGGCTTGCCAGTGGATGTGCCGATGCTGTGATTGGACGTGCTGATGCCAACTCCTACCTGAGGCTCACCATCTGCATTGAAGGGACTGTGACTACTCAGCCTGGAATTAGAACTATAATGATAGAAGTATATTTGAACTATAAATGCGGACTTCTGCTAGCGGGCCGCCCAATGGAGTCTTGGTCCTCCCAAGGTTTTGTAACGTCTGCCCTCCTCCTCCTGTCTTTTCGTGCTTGTTTTGTTGTTGTAGTCTTGTGCTTCTTAGCCCTGCCCCTCGTTATCCTTGTCAGGTGTCCTGTATTAGTCTTGTCTATTTAAACCCTCTGTTTGGTCTTCCGTGTTACCGGTTGTTTTGTCTGTCACCCGTCTAACTCGCCTGCCTGTTATTTGCATTATTACCTGTCTCCGTGTTACGTGAGTTGTTCAGCCCTGTGTCTAGTCTATAGTTTGTCTTGCCTGTTACTCCTGTTAAATCATGTCATTGCGTGTTGGTTTTGTTTCAATGTTGGATTCCCCGGATACTTCGACCCGTGCCCGTGTAAACGACTCTGCTTATGGATTGCCCTTTAATAAATCTCGCTCATCTCAGCGTTTGTGTCCGCAAACTACTTCTCCGCCGATCCCGGCGTTACATAACAACCGGTCTTACAAGGACACAGCGAGAAGCGAGACTCTGGTAAGTTCAGTCGCTGTAATGAGATGTTGGCTGCTTCAGTGCAGCCCGAATCTCCGATATTACAGCGAACTTACCAGAGACAGGAATTCCCCTGGCGTTGTGGGAACAAGGGGATCTCGTCGCTCCAGGAAGAAGGTGACACTACTTCAAATTCTAACTGGTTTTCGCGACGAGACCCCTGGTAAACGCTGCGAATCAGCCCGTCTTGATAAACACTACAGGGAGGAGCGACCTGTAGTGCAAGACGTGGCTGAAAGGGAGGAATATGCAGACGAGCATTGGCTCAGCCCTCGGTTGGCTTTCAAAAGCCACTGCGAGCTCCCGATACCTCGGGTGAGGCGGAGCCGTCGCAGAGAAAGCAACCGAGAGGCAGCTGTGTCTGTATGTTCTCCCAGGCTCGTTCAAGCTCCAGTGGGGAAAGCCACGCCCCCAGGAACGAGCCCGGTTGCCGCAGCGCCCCCAATGGTTATCCCCGGTACGGCAGCTACCCCAAAGAATTTTTTGGGGGGGAGTAGTGGCCTAACTCGAGTGCCGGAGGCCCAGGAGAGGCCAGCTCGAGTGCCAGAGGCCCAGGAGAGGCCAGCCCGAGTGCCAGAGGCCCAGGAGAGGCCAGCCCGAGTGCCAGAGGCCCAGGAGAGGCCAGCTCGAGTGCCGGAGGCCCAGGAGAGGCCAGCCCGAGTGCCGGAGGCCCAGGAGAGGCCAGCCCGAGTGCCGGAGGCCCAGGAGAGACCAGCTCGAGTGCCGGAGGCCCAGGAGAGGCCGACTATAGTGCCGGAGGCCCAGAAGAGGCCGACTATAGTGCCGGAGGCTCAGGAGAGGCTAGCTATAGCACCGGAGGTCCAGGAGTCACCACCACCTGTTATCGCAATCCAGACGGGGTCACCCTCGCCGCCAATTCCGGCGGCCCGGACGGGGTCACCCTCGCCGCCAGTTCTCGCGGCCCGGACGGGGTCACCCTCGCCGCCAGTTCCCTGCGCGCCATGCTGCGCCTCGGACCCCACCCATCCCACCCTACGAAGTTCCCCGTGTCCCGCCCGTCCCGCCCTGTTTTCAGTCTCCTGTCCCTCCCTGTTTCCCGCCCTCGTCTATGGGTTCTGATGTGTCATTTTTGCCCTCTGTTGTGCCTGGTTTTGTTCTTGCCCGTGTCATGGTGTCTGTTTCTGTTCCTGTGTCTGTTCCTGTGTCTGTTCCTGTGCCTGTCCCGTTTTTGTCTGCCCCTGTGCCCATTTCAGTGTCTGTCCCGGTGTCTGTTCCTGTGTTTGTGCCAGTTCCCCTGTCGTTTGCCTGGTCTGTTTTAGGTCTTCGTCTTCCTCGTCCTCCTGTTGTGCCTTCCCCTGGTCATCGTCGCCCTTCTTGTAATGTTGCTCCTCCCCCCTCGAGTCAGCCTGTTCGTCGTCCTCAGTCTAGTGTCTCTGCCTGTTCTGGTTTTGTTCCTTCGTCTGTCTCCACCCCCGTGTCTGTCCCTGGTCCTACCCTAGCATCTCGCCCTGTTTTTGATTTTTTCCCTGGTTCTCCTTCCCTTCCGGTGTCTTCTGTTTCTGGTTTCTGTCCGTTGTCTGTCCCAGGTGTGCCCGCATTGTCTGTCCCCGGTTTCCCTTGTGTCCTTGGTTCGTGTCCTGCTTGTGGGTTTTGTTCGCGCACCTCGGGTGTTGTGCGCTTGTGAGGGGGGGTACTGTAACATCTGCCCTCCTCCTCCTGTCTTTTCGTGCTTGTTTTGTTGTTGTAGCCTTGTGCGTCTTAGCCCTGCCCCTCGTTATCCTTGTCAGGTGTCCTGTATTAGTTTTGTCTATTTAAACCCTCTGTTTGGTCTTCCGTGTTGGCGGTTGTTTGTCTGTCACCCGTCTAACTCGCCTGCCTGTTATTTGCATTATTACCTGTCTCCGTGTTACGTGAGTTGTTCAGCCCTGTGTCTAGTCTATAGTTTGTCTTGCCTGTTACTCCTGTTAAATCATGTCATTGCGTGTTGGTTTTGTTTCAATGTTGGATTCCCCGGATACCGACCCGTGCCCGTGTAAACGACTCTGCTTATGGATTGCCCTTTAATAAATCTCGCTCATCTCAGCGTTTGTGTCCATAAACTACTTCTCCGCCGATCCCGGCGTTACAGGTTTCTTCCTAAATTCCTGCCATCTTAGGGAGTTATTCCTTGCCGCTCTCGCCTCTGGCTTGTTCATGAGGGATCTGGACCCATACGATTGTAAAGCTGCTTTGTGACAACATGTGTTGTAAAACGCACTATATAAATTAATTAGCCTTTGACTTTAACACTAGCACTGCAAATGCCACGAGAATCTTCGTCAGGAAAATCAGCCACCGAGTAGCCTACTTTCCCGCTGTGAAGCGGTTAGTGCCCTTTGTCCTGCTAAGAATATGGTATGCGTTTGAAGCGCCGACTCCCGCCCCCCTTTTCAAGGAAAACGTTCAATACTGAAAATACCTAACGTGAAGACTGCATGGCCAGCTCATCTGTATAGCGCTTTTGACACAGCTTCAAGAAGCAATTCAAAAGTTACAACCCGTGAATCTATGCTACTTACTTTATAGTGCAAAGGTAGTCATTCCTATGCTGAATAGGAATCTTTTGGTTTGAATCGCGCATAGCACAAAACGTGAAATAAATCTTTGTGCTAAAGAATAAACAATGTATTTGCAGTACGTATTGTGTGATGGCACATTCACTGAATCCCACTAAAGAGTAAACAAATATATTTTTTGAATCCCACTCGCCACAAATTTTTGTAGGATACCAGTAACTATATTTTTTGTGGTAAAATTTGCGTATATGCGTGATTTACAGTAATAACACACGTAATAGAACCGCTGTTGTAATACATTTTCACACACACCTCCCACCTAGTAATAACAATAAATATATTTTTGGCTTAGCAATGACAGGGCAAAAACGAATGTGTGATGCAGAACTTTATTTTAATTAGAAAATTTGAACTCTCATTAGAAATACAGTCCAGTGCACTATGAGCGTCCCACAAACTAACAGTTGCTACATATCCATGACCCGTCCTTTCTACATTTTCGACAGGTGTACTTGGCGCACACAGCACACCGCTCTGAGCTGTGATTTCTGTTGCAGTGTATCTGCACCTGACACTGCGTCCTCTTTCCAGGAGCAGGCGGAGGTGGTTGCTTTTTCGCCATTGTCTTTTCCTGTACAAATCGACGTAAAAAGTCTCCAAATCAGCAGCAATCCAAAACATTATGCCAAACTTGCGAGGTTTTGTTGTGATGTATTGCAGGAAAGGACAGCGGACCTTGGTTGAAAAAGAACTGCTCATTGATGGTAATATGTTGTCCTGGCGTGTAACACAGAGTGCAGTTACGTACAAAACATTGCCAGATGTCCGTGATTACAGCAAATCTGTCGCTCTTTACACGTTCCACACGGGTGTACTTGTCATCAAAGCACAAGTACCACAAAATTTCTTTGTAGCGGTCACGTGACATTGTGTCCTTGATTGCGGGCACAGCGTACTTCTTAGACCAACAATCAGCCACCGCTCCAACCGGGCACAATATTGCCCGCAGAAAAAGCACTGCGATGAAAGCCATCAGCTTGCTGACAGACAGGTTCCAGCTCTGATCTGCTCTGCGGGCTTCATGGACCGTGCAGTGTGTGATGGTCCTCAGCATCTCTATGTCGATCAAACACAGAAAGCTCTGCAACCTGCTTGTGATTCTGCGATGTATGAGTAAAAGAAAAATCACATTACTTACATGTAAAAAAAAAAATAGGCACAATTCAGTTTAGTGTTTTTCTTCTATACATCTACAAAAGGAGGAAAAATAGCAGGCAAAATTCACCTCAGTACTTTTCTTCTATACATCTACGAAAAGAGTTTTACATTACCTTGGCATGCTCTGTAGGTCCTGCGGTCTCACTGAGCGTAAAAAAGTGGTGTTGTCCACAAATGCTTACAACATCTGTCTTTTCCCAAGCGGTTCCATCTTTTGCATTGTTTGTTGTAGGCCTACTGACGTCCTTAGCAACAGAACGCTTAGTTCGTGGAGGACTGAGGTTTTCTTCATCCGATTGTCCACTCGTATCTGCGCCAGTTGAAAGTGCCAGATCGGACTCTTCAGCACTAAAAGTAAGTTCCTCTCCTCCATCGGAATCGCAGTCATCCATTGCGTTCCTGAAATTTCAGTCTTGCTGGTGTTAAAACTGGGATTTTGGGGTGGTTTTGGGGTCTTTTGTAAAACAAATGGTTCCAGTCACAAAAGGACGCATGCAGACAGAAACTGGGGAACTGTCATCACACCTGACAGGACAAATCAACGTTTATGTTATCATATTCTAGCCACAAAAATTATTTCGCCCATGAAACCACAAAGCTACAGTTTCTTCATATACTCAGTCAGGTTTTCCAAACAGTGGTCTACTCTTCATTTTCTGTTCTCTCCTCTTCAGTTTTTTTCCCTGTTTTCTTGAGTAACATTCAGCTGAAATACTGGCATTAATTCATACTTCTTCCTAAAAATTAATTTAGATTTTCCAGTGATTCTCAGTGTTGTATGATTTTGCTTCACGGTGCATCTACATAAATTTACTACTTTGCAAAGGCAACAAATAATTATGCTGTCATTAGTGCATTACCACCAACTTTTCAGAAACCAAACATTTGCCAACCTCTATGTTACATAAAGTTCACAATCAAACTTCAGTCTTGTTTGCACAAGAACAAATATATGGGTGTGAATAAAATAGTAATTCAGTGGTCAAAGTTATTCCAACAAATAGCAAGTGACAAAAAGCAGAAAAGCTAATTAAAGAGCGGAATTTTATTTCATGTAGAGTGTTATTTCTCATAGCCCACAGTATTAC